>JBBBDQ010001028.1:2470000-2892500 GCA_037127315.1 Ascarosepion bandense
CTATTTTATTGAATGAATTTACTTTTTCATATTTAAAGATATTTTGTGTACTTTTGGTGTTATATAAGTGAAAATGAGGTGTTAGTGTCATTTAATCTTTTCATTTTTGCGTAAAATAGACGACAATTTATCTAAAGTGCTATATATATAGATATATATATATATAATGTGTTTCTTTGTTTTTATTTTTTAAATGTATTTCTTCACCCCAACTTATTTTTATATGCCGTCAGATGATTGAAGCACCGAAGCTTAACGACTAAATAAAAGTCCCCATCTTCTAGCGTTCGTATATAAGAACTGCTGGAATTGTTTACTTAAAAGAATCATAAACACCACAAATATGAATTCTACACAACTTGGATGTGGTAAGCATCAAATGCAACTGTAATTTGGCAAAAAAAAAAAAATCATAGAACTTGGTATTTTTTAATCCTGATATACTCTTTTATTTTTTTAATATTTCGTTCAGGACGCTCACCAGACATACTCTCTTGTCTTTTGCTGTTCACTCATTATCGATTAAAAAAATATGAATATAATAATATTAATTTAATTGCACATCAGTTAATTAGTATTAGTTTTATTAACATAATTTCCACAGAAGATGGAGTAAGAATCAATACAAATGCAGAAAGACGTATACTTACGTTTCAAAGATCGAGCAAATGTATTTAATAAGGTATGTCACAAAGATCATTTTGAAATGCTAGAATAGTCCAGAATATATACAGGAGGCAAAGCCCTTGCACATAGAAAAATAATTTAGTAAAAGGGGCGTAAGTTTTATTTAACTTACCAGATTTATTTAACTTAAGTTCATTTAACTATATCAGATTTTTTAATTTATACATTGAAGTTACTGTAAGAAAATAAATCCTACCTGAACTTATTATCGGTGGACAGAATCTTTACATATGCAAATTATACAGACGGGACATACTGAAGGCAAGAGAGACAAACGGGAACAGTAAGTAACATACCTTACTATCTTGTGTAAATGAAAGATTTAATACAACTTGTCCATAATTATTATCGTTCAAAACGCTTTCGGCCACTTTAATAGCCATTTCCAAGGGTGTTTATGCCTTTGCTTTTGTTATTTTTTTCTCATGTTTTGACTGTAACGTATTGGTCATCACTAGTTTAAATTGCAGAGCTTTTACACACACACACACACACACACACACACACACACACACACACACACACACACACACACCTATATATGTAAAAGGAATTACAATTTAAGCAATCCCACCTTGGATGATTGGGAAAAATACAATTTTCCTACTATTTATTCTTCATTACTAATTGAATTTGTGTTTCATTTAGCGGCGTAAAGGCAAATATACTTAACGTTTTGTAATGTATCTCTTAGCTCGGCTTCTAGTCACGCGAAATTCACTTGAATGCGTTTAATCATTTGCTTTGAAATGTTCTATGGGAGCGTAAGGATTGTTCCCTCTTTTCATTATGCAAAAGATTGTTTATTTTTGACCGCCGATTCTAAGAAGTCTCCACAAAACCAGGAAATCTTAAATGTAATTATTTTTAATATCACAGAAAATTATCATTTGGAGTAAACATTCATTTTTTAGATTACAGCTTTCGTATAAAATCTTGATAAGAAGTGCTATCAATGTTAGTAGAAAGCATTCTACGGATTCCATCTCGAAAGTGAGGAATAGGATCTTGAGGAAAGCGTGTAAGATTAATAACCTTAACTTTATTTGAAGAAAGAAATAGTGTTTAAGAGATTAATCCAAAGCGAAAGTTGATTTAACCTAACCACAAATCAGAGGTGTTGATTTGAACATTTGCCTTTATTCTGTGGATGATAATTTCAGAAGAGGGTAATCAGTAAAATCGAAAATGAAAAATATGCATCTCTGATTCAACTGATTTCTAAAACTAACAAGTAAGTTATAAATACTTAAAATCGTTATTGCTGGAAACGATTTTAGATTTCAACAAATTCAAAATTATGGAATCATAAAAGTTGGGAACTTTTCTTTTCCACTTCTGCGATCTAGTTAAAAGATGTAAAAGACGGAATAAAACGATTTGTTAATGCATAGAAAATGGTAATTGTTAGGTGAAATAAATTGCTTCAGAGCATGTGCACTGAAATTGTCTGAAATATAGACATTGAGGGATCGCAATTTGGAAATATTCCAAGCAATTAGTAACAAATTGGCTAAATGATGATGACTGTTTCAAGCAAGTTTTACTTTTCAATGATCGTTTACTTCACTCATTGAATCATGATGAAATCGGTGTTGTAGACACATATCAATCATTAGATCTTGTAACTACATTGCCTTTACCAAATGATCGATTTATATTTTGAACATCTGCTTATTGAATCAGTGATTAAGGAACAGTATTTTACACGCTTTTGAAAATAACATACGAGCTTTCTAAAATCGAGATCATGTGGCAGACAGTAACGAATTTTGGAAATAACAATCACTCCTTCGTTCTAAACAAGCATTCATCAATCTATCATTTCAACAAAGCCTCTTCCGAAACCATAATTGCTTTTGCAATCAAAGTGTCTCTACAAAAACAAAAGAATAAAAAAATGGATGTTTGCCTCCAGTTGAGTCAATTTCCCGAAATCATTTGTCTGGTTTATTTTTCGTGTGAATTTAGTTTGCAAGGAAAGAAGCAAGACTAAATTGTTATTTAATTTCGTCACTGCGATGCTTCAACACACGAATTGGTCTCCATTTATTTCTCTCAAAACTAGAACAAATATCAAACGGATCACTAAGTTTTACTGTTAGTGTCTTAGTTCTTTTTTCTGTCAATCTTTTCGCTTAGAAATTTATGATCACACATCATACTGTATTGGTTCCTGAAAATCGATAATACATTCTGCCCAGCAAGTGTTTAATAAAACTGACTTTGTGTAAAACTAAGCTTCATAATTATCGTTTCAGTTTATTTTTTGATCAGTTTCTGTATCCAGTTAAAGATTATTTTGGAAGTTTATACTTGGAACGTTAAGGGATTCGTTCTACGAAGTTTTTGAAAAACATTACAGTAGGATATTAAAAATTAATCTTTCTATATTCTTAAACATTGCATTCGTGGATTTTTAAAAATCTGAAATTTTTTAGCCGCATAAATATTTCCTGATTGTTGGTAATCTAAAAAGTTAGTGCTTTACATCTTGTTCGAAGTCCTCATTTGTAATTCCTGTTCTTAAGAACACTTGTGAAAACTTTAACACATCTAACTATAACCCTATTAACCTCTTACCACTATTCGGCAAAATATTTGAAGCTCTAATCAATGCTGAAGTAGTTAAGCATCAAATCATTCACGACCTACTTTTTGACAAAAAATATGGTTTCGTTTCGCCAGGTTTCCTACTTATATGCTAACTGCTTTTACTGAATATTGTTACGCGTCTTTGACCAGCTCCTAACTTTGCTTTAAAGAAGTGAAATTCAATTTCATTGTTGTCCCGCACTTGAACTCAGATTGTAACGGAAAGAAAATAAATTATATTTTGTATGGCTTTGCGCGGGGTCTGTTTGTAGTACTGTTGATATTGCAGACGGGTAGAAGAATAAACGAGGAGATAAAAAGTGATTCAGTAAAAACGAAATGAAGGGATAAAGAACCGTTTGAATAATATAAACAAGTTTTTAATATGTATACAACGAGTGATATTTGGTAGTGAGAAGGAAACATTCTGTGTTATACGGTGTATGTAATACGTATTATTACACTTGTGTTTGGGATAAAACAGTCTTAAAAATCAGCCTTATCTGACTACCAAACTTTCGTTCAAATCTGATTGCAAATAAAACAATGTATGAGATTTTCATCATGCTTCATGTAGGATTTTATCAAACTGTGACTCTAGATATTTTGAAAGTGTTTGACATGGATTGTCAAGCTGGCCTTTTGCGTCAGCTCCAGGGCTACGGTATTACTGGACGACTGTTTGGTTTAATCCACTCGTTTCTGTCAAATCGTGAAATGAAATTCGTTTTAATAGGATCGCTTCCAGATCATTTTACACAAACGCAGGTGTCCCTCAAGGTTCTATCCTAGGTTTTACTCTGTTTCTGATCTTCGTCAATAATCTTCCTGTTATTTTTCAAGCTGCTCTTGAAAAAGATCTCATTGGCTAAATGGAGCATGAAATGGCTTGTAAACTTCAAGGCCTCCAAAACAAAACTACTCCTTTTTAACCACCATAGACAGTTTCCTGCCCATCATCAAATTAATATTGCTAGGAAATGTGTCGTGCTAGAAAAGTTTATCGTCAAAATCCATCTTGTACATTTATAAATCTACCATTCATCAGTTCATTGTTGCCATGGTTGCGTGCTCCTGTTTTTCATCTTGAGATTTTTGAAAAATCTAAAGAAGGATTTGAAAAATGTAATCGATCCTAACTTGACATCTTGACTTCAGTCACTGACGCACCGACATAATGTAGTTTTAAGCTGTCTTTTCTAAAAAACAAATTAATGGCAAGTACTCTAACGAGTTTTTTCACCTGGTCCCCCGACCATAATTGCCATCTTCTATCATCATGAATCCAGTTCATGTTTTATCTTTTTCTCAATACCTCCTGTACTCAGCCTTTTTCTTTAATGTAACCCCCTGCGTACAGGTGTTATATACTGCCTCTGCTGCTGGTGGAAAGGAAAATCGTCTTGGCTGACAAACGAGGAATACAGAACACTTATATTTTTATTCTTAGCGGGTGATGGTTATGTAGAGGAGGATATGGCCAGAGACAATCACGCACATACAAGGGAGTTGTTGGGAGTCGTTGGCCAGCGCGAGTTGTCTTCTCTTCTCTCTTTTCTGTATTCTCTCGGGCGTTCTGATATCCGCCAGAAAACTCCTAACTTATATAACCTGAAATTTCCACGCATTTTTGCCTTCTCGGGTTTTCGTTTATTTCTGTGGATAGGCATATCTATCAATCATTTTCGCCGGTTATTGCCTTAAGCCGGCTGCCTTTGATGACAGTCATTCTTTTGTCGGTGACTGTTTGTGGTTTCCGAATTTGATGTTGATCATATTTTTGTCGGTTACTGGTTTTGATGTCAATCATATATCTGTTGGGTCACAGAAATATATTACATTCCTCGCTATCTTATTTCTCAAAATATTCACCTATGAACATTTTAAGTGCATCTCTTCATTACTCACATCACTCCCACACAACCGAGGCAATTTTACAAAAAAACTTATACACATATAATATGCAAAAATTTTTTTTGTTTTTAAAATTTTAAAAAATAAGTTCATCGTATCTCTTTCTTTCTGACCATTACACTGCATGAGCACATACAAAATTATCAATATCAAAGGTGACATTCTCCTCTCTACTTCCTGCAATTGTGCGCATATTTCTTTCTTATTAATTCTGTGCAAAAGACACTTTTCGCAATGTACACTCTAAACTAGTCTCTTAAGTTAGGCATAAAAATGAATCAGGTCAGAATGCGATTTGCATACAAAAAGTTTTCTTTTTTATCCTTTTTCTTTCCTTTTTTTGACTTCCAACATGTATGTCGCTCGTCGACACATTCTGAGATGAATTGGGTACCTTGACGTGTTTGTAATGGTTGGCACTAAAACAATTACAACTAAGCAGTGAATCCGATTCTTACTAGGTGCTCTATAATTTCGGCCGTATAAAACATCTAAGCCACACTTAGAATGTCACCATTCCGAGACGCGTGATTACATAACTTAAAAACACAAGAGAATTTACCTTGTGCGTATTTTTGTCAATTTCCAAAGTTTTATGCATATCGCAAACTCCAATCATATCCATAACTGAATTACAGAAATCTGTTGCCACGGCGATGTTCCGCCTTTTCAGTTAGACATCAATTCTGTTTTTCATCGTTCGCTTTGGTTCGTTTATTTTTTCTTTATTTTTTTCATTTATTTATTCGTTCATTAGAGCGCTGACGTAATCCACTCTGGGTCTCAAACTGTCCAACTAAAGAACTGATTTGCTTCGCTTTTTTAGCGATTTATTATCGACAGTGCAGCATCGACCAAATATTTTGTGATATTCTGAAGAAAATCTTTAAACAAAAAAATTAACGCACATTGCACTGGAAGAGACATGTGAGAGAATACTTTCCTTTTTCTTATTATTTTTATTATTTCATTTCTTTCTGTTTTTTAAGAACACACAAAATCTTTTTATAAGAACACACACGTCAAAAGAAAGTTCTGTAATTTTTCAGAAATTTGTTTGTCTCCCTTGTTGTATCGTACCAGTGGACATCTCGATGTACGACCATACGTTCATAGGCGGTAACCGTGCCCCAAATTACAAATTGGTATTAAGTAAATGACCTTTGAATACACCATCCGTGCCTCTGCTCGAGTTCAACGTCACCCATGTAATTTTCTTTAATTTCAATCCTACTGTGTTTGAACACTAAACTGTGTCATTATCTCCAGTACATGTTATTCAAATTTGATTAAATGCATGTCTTAAAATGACATATTGAAAATGGCTTTTTCCCTGCTAAGTTTTTATCTGAATTTACATACATACATACATACATACATACATACATACATACATATATATATATATATATATATATATATATATATATATATATATATATTATTTTAGAATAAATAGAAAACAAATGAAACCGATGAAACTGCACTATTTCGGCATTCAAATATTTATCCGCAGAAGAGGTGGTATAGTTACGATGGAAAACTACATTATAAAGTTAGAATAACTCCTAGATAATGACAACTCTTACATGCGTTTTGCTTAGAGAATTAGTCGTATCACATACAGTTCTAATTAAGTTAGTCTAAAAATTGGTCCATCACACTCTTAAATACTATTTAAATTATTGTTTCAAGATTATTGTCCTAGCTTTCTCTGCATTCAGCATAAAAAATATATATTTTTGATCTGACTTAAAGGGGCCTTTGAGTAAAATTATACGATACCATTTCGGTCCAGACTCTATTTTTTTAATTTTTTCCTAAAGTCTTATAAAAAAAGTTAATATCTATTATAATACAAAACAAATTATTAAGTAAATGGGTTTTCATTTATGAAGAATTTTTTAACCATATTCTAAGCTGAAAATTTTACAATGTTTACACATAGCACTTATTTCACTACGTTTATTAAAATGTTTTTTATTCTTAAGAAGATGTTATATAGTTATTCATAATGACACAAGAAAAATATTATACTGTTTATAGTTTTCTTAAGAAAATATTATATAGTTTTTCATAAAGAAACAAGAAGCCTGGGTTGTTTAAAGATTTGCATAATCTAGCCTTTTAAAAATTTTCCACTTTATTTTAGAAGTTTTATTTCTTTTAGATGCCAAAAATATTTCGATAGAGCTGTTCCATTTCTGGACTTATTCAAAAACATCATCATTGCTCATGTGCTCTATCCATAATATCCACAGCATCCTTCTGTAGAACCACATTTCAGTTGCTTCGAGTTTTTCATTTTTCTTCGATGAGATTATACAGCATTCACTGCCATTTTGAAGAACTGACATCACATAGCAATCCAGTACTCTTTTCCTTGTTTCTAGTGAAATTTTCCTTTCTCTAAATATTCTGCTCAGCTTCTGGAATGCGTCCTTCGCCATGCCAATTCGCCTTTGGATCTCTGTGTCGCACTTTCCGTCTTCTGTTAGAAGAATTCCCAAGTTTTTAAATTTTTGTGCTTACTTGATTTTAGTATCCCCCACCTGTATTTGGAATTTTGGGCTGCTCATTTTGCTGATGACCATGCATTCGTTTTTCTTGTAGTTTATTTGTAGTCCTTTCTTTTCACTCTCTTCAGGTACCTTCTGTAGAAGGTCTTGTAGTTTTCTTTCCGTGTCTGCTATCAGCACTGTATCATTTGCGTAACTTACGTTGTTCAGATTGTTGCCTCCGATGACAATCCTGGCATAACTTCAAGGGTCATCAGAATAGTCTTGCTGTACAAGTTGAAAAGATCCGTGAATAAACACATCCTTATCTTACGTCCCTTTTTATCTTTGTATATTTACGGAATTCGTTCCCTGTTCGTATGCAGGTGGTTTGCTGCCAGGAGAGAGTCTTGATGACTCTAATGTCTTTCCCAAATATGTCAATGTTGTTGAGTATTTCTATCAATTCTTTGTGTCGTACTTTGTCGAACGCTTTTGCATAATCTATAAAACATAGGTACACGTCCTTTTTCATTTGTATTTCTCTTTCTGATAGCACCCAAATCATAAATATTGCATTCCTTGTTCTAGTGTCTTTGATTAACCTGCACTATTCTTGTCATTTCTCTGGCCTAATTCTGCTTCAAGCTCTATTCATCAGGATTCGGATGATGAGTTTTGTTACCACGTTCCCAGAATGAACCAATCAAGTCTGATCAGACGTTGTTCCAATTTGGCACAACTTATTATATCTTTATTCCCGCTTTGGTAGTGTGGTTGGTGTTCAAATATTTGTTTTGTGGCTTTTCTTTTAGAATAAATATAAATACAATATCATTTGCTATTTCCAGATTATTATATTCTGATATTTATTGAGCCGTGCAAATGGAGGAACAAATTAATTAGTTACGGCTTGTGAGACATGCATGCTCTCTATTCCTTTCTCTTTGCTGGATAAAGAAACAAAAGGTCATGTTTCTGACGCAACTAGTGTGAGACGTTATTAGTAGCAACAGCCTCTGAGATTTGGGCGATTACTTACACGATTACTTTTCAACTGGAATACAACGATTGCATTCTCCCGCACATATTTGCATATACACATACATTTATTTATACGTATTCGAATAGCCAAATAAGAACCAATTAAACTGAATGACATTGCTCAAAATTTTATAATTTATTTTATGTGCATTTGTAAAGTAACAAACTTGTAAACGAATTTTTTCTCTCTTGTGATGTAGAAATTGATTACATTCGTGCCAGATTTGACGTTATATGTGAAGGACTGGAAAAGACTTTCGAAAGTTAGTTTGAGAGAGGAGTTCTTATCTTACAGAACGAGAACGTTCGCTTCAATTGATATTAATTTTAATAGCTGGAAATTGAATATATTTATTGAAACTAACATAATAATAATTGCCAATGTGCCGCATAATTAGTTTTCAAAAATATTCGGAATATTAGCTTCATATTTGTTGTTTTCATTTCCATCATTAAGTTAGAGTTCGTGTTGCGTATGGGACGCAATATTCTTTCTTCAACACCAAAAGCTGGCGGATGTGATCAACTGTCTCGTGTTCAGGAGAGAAAATTAGAAAAAATATAAAATCAAATAAGGTAATCTAAAAGTAAAGTTAAGTTACAGACTGTCTGAGTTGAATATCAACTAAAATAAGGCATGATGGAAACAATTTGTAAAGTTTAATTAAATTTCATTTCATTCTTATACAAAAACATTTCGTTTATGTCTCAATTAAGTACTTTAATATATATATATTCAAGTTTAAACCTAATATAATACGACTCATACAATTTGTCATTAAAATATGGAAAGTTTGCCTGGTTGAATATTTCTGAGGATATTCCAGTATATATATCAGTAGCTAGTGGTATTCGGTTAAAATTATTTGAGTGCTAGTGTCAGAGCAATAGAATGAAAAAAAGCTAAAGGAAACAAAACAAATGCATTAATTAAACTTTCCAGTCAAAATTAAATCCATAACCTATTATTTTCATTCAAGAACTAATTCTCCATATTTGTATTAAATATTTTTAATTACATATCTAGATATATTTAGATATAACAACATATCTAGCTTGTTACATAGCCTTTAGTTGGAGATCATTTTCTATATCACTACTGAATTACGTGCATTGTCAACAAAGGTAATTGTTGATAAATAAATTAAAAACACTTTTTAGACTTTGGCTAGACATTTATTGATGAACGGACCACACACACACACACACACACACACACACACACACACACACACACACACACGTACACACACACACACGCGCATATATATATATATATATATATATACGCACACGCACAGATGGAGATTGAAAGCCAACTGTTCATTTTAAAATAATTATAACTTATTTATTAACGATAATTTTTACAAGAAATTGATATGAGAGTAAAGAATATGGAATAATATTTTATCTAAAATTCAATATGGTCAACAGATTTCGCTACCTGGTTCTCAACCTGCCCAGGAATCGTGTTAACTGATTTGACCAGAAACTCTTGTGGTATGGAAGACGTAATCTCGCCCTTCAAGTCATTCTAAAATCTTTGTTTGGCGTAACAGATTTTCAACCAAAATAGGGAGTTACTATATATATATATATATATATATATATATATATATATATATATATATATATATAAAGTAGCACACTTGTGTTATACTATCCAGGTAAATTCAGATAGAGACAACTCAAAAGAACTCAATGTTAAATTTATTTATTTAATTTAACAGAGTAATATAATTTAGAAATGATTTTTGATTTACTACAATTTCAATGGGTAATACATATTTCACCGCATAATGATGTTATTATTGCGGCTCATCAGACCCAAATGGTACAACAGTTGATCCTCAAAATATCACCACAAAAACTTTCTTTACATAGACACCCACATGTCCATATTTAGAATAGACATTTTTAATGGTAATTTACAAAAAAATTCTCGCTCATTTAAAAAGAAGCCCAAAGAATAGAAAAAAGGAAGGATAAAGAAAAAGTAGACGATTGATTAATAGAAAGAAGAGAAAAAAGAAGAGAAAAAAACAAAAACAAAGAAAAGACAAAAGACAAAGAAAAAAAAATCTTATCCAGAGAAATAAAATGTTAACTTCATGTATCGACATAGCGTTTCTAACGACTCGTCTGCTTTCTTACAAAAACATGACGTGGATAATTTAACATTGAAATTTAGTTTCAAATATAACGAGAAATATTTACGGTACAAAATTAATTGTACATCATAATTTTAATACAATTTGAAAAAATAACTACTATTATTATTATTTTTAAAATTCATATTAATTTTAAAATTATGTTAGAATAATTAAAATTACTAAAAATAAAATTATAATTAAATATAGAAAAAGGAAAAGTTAGAAAGTTTAACCTAAAAAAAGAGAAAAAAAATCAATAAAAAGAGAGAAAAAGAATGAAAGCGAGTAATATAAATATAATAGTATTTAAAATAAATCAAAATAAACGTCTTAGATTGAAACCGACGTCTATTACACTTACATTCTTTCTTAGAAGCACGACATGGGATTTAATCTTAAATTAAAATATACCTACTATTTGGTATATTTATGGTAAAAAAATCATATATAATACATCCTAATATAAATTACAATATAACTACTAGTAGCAATTTATTATTAATATAATTAAAGTAATAGCTCCTTGTAAGAAAAAATAAATAAAATATTAAAATAAAATCTTAAAAAGATCTTAAACAATAATAATACTAATAAAAGATAATAATAATAATAAGAAAATACTAATAAAAATAATATATATATGTATGTATCAAACAAAATTTCTCTCAGATATTAATAATAATAATAATAATAATAATAATAATTTTCTTTAACTATTATAATTTTCTTAAAAACAAAACAAAACAAGAAAATAAATTAAATCCGATGAAAAACAATTTATATGGTATTATTTTATAGAAAGTCTACGTATTTATTGATAAATTTATTTTTATTTATTTATTGATTTAATTTACTTATTTAATTTATCTTATTATGATAATCCTATTTTTGACCAACGACTTTATTGAAAAAATAAAAGATAAAGTGGACGAACAAATTATTACATTTATTTATTTATTTTATTTTTTTCAACAAACGTCTCTCTATTTGAATTTTTCCTTTTCTCAATATGAAATTTTGTTTTAATATAAACAGGTTTTTTTTTCTTTAGATATTATAAATTTTTTTTTTTTTAAACAAACTACTCTAGTAATATTGATGTTTTGTTTCGTTGAGCCGTCTTTCTCCTTGAATTCCAATCGCGTCTATGTCAGATGTTGCTTGGCAGCCCATTTAGGAGAAGGAAAACTCCGAACAACAACCCGCAACTCAAGGTGTTAATCGTGCCGAGGAGTGAATGACTACTGCGTTATGAAGTCACAAACGATTCCCTACAGGCTTCGGGACCCTGTTTGTAAAAGACCGTTACCCAACGTGCCGGGCAACTTTGGGTGGACTTTTGGACCCGTGCGTCACTCGTGGGAAAAACATGAAAAATACAAATAGAAATAAAAAGTCCAGTATGGCTCTTCCAGTGGATAAACAGGGAGCCCGTCCTTCAGGAGGGAACCTACCTGAGGTCGAAAAATCTGCCATAGGAACAAACTCCTACACAAAGAATGTATCTTCAGGTCCCCACAACCAGGATAATCCTAATGATGGTCCTGAAAATTCACCAGCTAGATCTACAACCGTATATTTAAAGAAAGAAAAAATAAAATGGTCTCGTGAGGAGTACAAAGTTGTTATGACTGCATTTCATGAAGCGTTACTCAAACCTCAAAAAAACATTACTCGCCAAACATATGACATTTGGCGTGAAAAAGTTGGTCAAGCAAATAGAAAGTATATTGACGAAAATAAATTGGCCAATGTACGTAGGTACATTATTCGTAATAACCGACTGACAGAGGCTGAAATTCACGAAATTAAAAGAATTGTAACAAGAAGAGTCGAATCAACAAAATATGAAAAGGAACCGGAACCAGAAATAAAAAGTAATAACATCAAACAAATCACAGGTCATAATGTAGAAACCGTGAAACACGCAAATCACTACGAAGATAATGATGTAAGTTTAAAAGTGCTGGAAAGGTGTGATCTGAGTCTGAGTCAGTTAAAAGACAAAAATAAAACGAGTTCAGAACACATCGAAGATAATTATTTGACGGAAAATAAGAACAATATACAGGAAGCCAAGATAGAAATAAAAAACCATCTAAGTCAAATACAAAGTATTACAATGGAGGAACGTGAACAGCTCCCAAAATTCCAACCAACAAAACAAAACCTCCGAACTATTAAATTGTACAATGCAGCACTGAAATCAATACTGGATGAAGACCCCCATACAAATCTTAACGAAGTAATATATGCATCAGCAACAGCAGCAACAAAAAAATTAAATATCAAAATAAAAACAAGGCAGTCTCACAGACGTGAAGATCCACCTTGGAAAAGAAAAATTGAAAAAGAAATCGAACAACTAAGAAGTGAACTGTCAGTACTGGATGAACTGAGTAGAGGAATAAATGTAAGAACTAGGAAAAGAAGAAGAGCCGAAAAAAATATAACATCAGGAATGAAAATGACGTCTTATCAAATAAAGAAAAAATAAAGCAAAAAATCCAACTGAAGGCTCAAAGAATAAGACGCTATGAAAAAAGAGCAAGATTTTACAGACAAAACAAGATCTTTCAGACTGATACAAAGAGATTTTACAGGGAAATAGGTAAAAAAAGAATTGAAGTGACAGTACCCCCCAGAATGGAAGAAGTCACACAGTTCTGGGAAAAGATATGGGCTTGCCCTAAAGAACTTAGCAAGGAAGTACATTGGATTACGCAGGAGATAGAACGAATGAAAAATAAACCCGAACAGACATGGTCTGGAATTACAGAAGATGATGTTAAATTTGCACTAAAAAAGCACACAATTGGAAATTCCCAGGTATAGATAAAATTCCTAACTTTTGGCTATATTATTTAAATGCAGCACATAAAAAAATAGCCAAAGAACTCCAAGAAATGGTTGTCGATCCCACTAAAATTCCTGCATGGATGACCAAAGGAATTATATTTCTTCTACCCAAGAATGGTGACACAAACAACCCGAAAAACTACAGACCAATTACATGTCTTCCGACAACATATAAACTACTAACATCTATTTTAACAAAACAGACATATTTATTCTTAGAAAGAAATGACATGATACCGCTTGAACAAAAAGGGTGCAAACGTGGCTGTTATGGTTGTAAAGACCAATTGCTAATTAACAAAATGATCCTGGAAAACTGCTACAAGACAAAGAAAAATCTTAGTACTGCCTGGATAGACTACCGAAAGGCATTCGATAGTGTGCCACATTACTGGATTTTAAAGACTTTAAATATATACACGATATCGCCCGTCATCATCAATTTCATCAAACAGTGCATGTCTATATGGAAAACAACCCTTTACCTCAATCATATAAATGGAACCTATAAGTCTGATGAAATAAACATCAAAAGAGGTATATTTCAAGGTGATTCTTTATCTCCCTTACTATTCTGCATATCATTAATAGCACTAACCAGTCAACTTAATAAGACAGAATGTGGTTATAAAATAGGCCAAAAGAAAATAAGCCATCTATTTTACATGGATGACTTAAAGTTATATGCTAAGAATGATAATGAGCTGGAAGGTCTTCTGCAAATTGTAAAATGCTTCAGCGAAGACATTGGAATGAAATTTAATTTGAATAAATGTGCTAAAGCTACAGTTTTACGTGGATCAATACAAGAAACATCCTCAATTAGCCTAGACCCTGCTGTAACAATAAAAGAATTGAAACCAGAAGAAGCTTATAAATACCTAGGTGTAAATGAGAGCGAAAACATTCACCATAAAAAAATGAAAGAAATAGTGCGTAAAGAGTACTATAGAAGGCTACGAATGATATTAAAAACTGAATTAAATTCACAGAACAGAGTTATGGCCATTAATAGCCTTGCAATCCCAGTTGTCCAATATAGCTTTAACATCTTAAACTGGACTCTAAACGACATCAGGCGAATGGATGCTAAAACAAGAAAGCTTCTTTCTAAGCATAAGATGCATCATCCAAAGGCTGATGTAGACCGTCTATACATACCCCGTAAAGAAGGTGGAAGGGGTCTTATTCAGCTGGAATTGTCATACAAGACAACAACTATTGGCTTACTAACATACATAGAAACAACAAAGGATTGGATGATACAATTAGTAAGGCAACATGAAGAAAGAAAGAAAAAATATTCAATAATAAAGGAAGGCATTAAATACAAACAAGATTTACAGTTAGTAGATTCTGTAGAAAAGCAAAACAGAAGCCAAGAACCAACTATTGCGGCAAAAAATATGAAAATGAAAGCCAAAGATAAAGCTCTTGAAAAGATGAAACAGCGCTGGCAAGACAAACCTCTGCATGGCCAATATCCAGTACGTGCCAATAAATCCAATGTTGACAAAGTTAATACTCATCGATGGTTACGTGCATCTGGATTAAAGTCTGAAACTGAAGGCTTTATACTTGCAGCACAAGACCAAAGTCTTTTCACGAGAAACTTTCAGGCAAATATTATGCATAATAATATGGATCCAAAATGCAGGTTTTGTGATAAACACCAAGAAACAATAGACCACCTAATCTCAGGCTGTTCTGTGCTTGCCCCAAACGAATATAAAAATCGCCACGATAGAGTTGGGCAATATTTACATT
The DNA here is from genome assembly GCA_037127315.1 of Ascarosepion bandense. NCBI lineage: Eukaryota > Metazoa > Mollusca > Cephalopoda > Sepiida > Sepiidae > Ascarosepion > Ascarosepion bandense. The sequence continues at coordinate 2,485,518 of JBBBDQ010001028.1, forward strand.
GTACAATGTGCAAACATTATGGAAAAGCTGTAAACAAACACTGGTATGAACATCATCCAGCACCGGTTACAGAAATAGAAGATGTAACCATTCTATGGGATTGCACCATCTACACAGACAGAAAAATTGAAGCAAACAGGCCAGACATTATTGTTAAAAACCAGAAGGAGAAAACTTGTCTATTAATTGATATGGCTTGTCCAGCGGATTGTAACATAGCAATCAAGGAATTTGAAAAACTGTCAAAATATAAAGACCTGGAAATTGAAATAGAAAAAATGTGGAAATTGAAAACAAGAGTTGTGCCAGTGATAGTAGGTGCACTTGGAATGATAAAAAATGGAACAAAACAACACATTGAAAGAATCCCTGGAAACCCCAGCTTAAGAGATATACAAAAAATTGTCTTATTAAGTACAGCCCACACACTAAGGAAAACTTTATCTATGTAATGCTGGGGATGATAGGGAAGATAGAAAAACATGAAATGGAGCCATAACAACACGCCACTACCTGCCTTAGGTCTCCCCGCAGACTTGGTTGGTAGTGAGACCAAAGCAGAAATCGAAATATGATGAAAAATGACATAATAATAATAATAACAGGTAAAAAAAGAATTGAAGTGAGAGTCCCCCCCCCCCCACCAAAATGGAAAAAGTTATACTGCGAAAAATATAGACTAACCCTAAACCTAAAGAACATAATAAAGAAGCAGACTCGCCTCCTCGTCCTTACCCTGTCCTCAGACGTCAAATGGAACCACTATATTGAATCCATAGCAAAATCTACTGCTAAGAAGGTTGGGACACTATGTCGATCCAGGATGTTTTTTCCGCCTGAATCCATCCTGCAAGTCAACCATCCGTCCGTGCATGGAGTACTGCTGCCATTTATGGTCAGGCGCCACTGCCGTTCTCCTCAGTGTTCTTGACAGGCTCCAAAGGAGAGTCTGTAATGTGATAGGTACTGATCTGGCGGCTCGACTGCAGCCACTTCCCCACCGTCGAAATGTGGCCTCCCTTTGTCTGTTCTATAAATACTTTCATGGCTTCTGCTCGAACGAACTTAAGTCACTGGTGCGTCCTCAACAGGTGTTTACTCGTGCAACCAGACTTGTAACTGGGTCCCACCCATTCACAGTCAGGTTAGCCAAATGCAGACGATAATTCTACTCCTGCAGCTTCTTCTCTCGCACTTCCCGCCTGTGGAACTTGCTCCCATATTCTTGCTTTCCTGACGGCTACAACCTCCAGAAATTTAAATGCAAAGTCAATATTCATCTACTAACCAATGGACTCTAGCTCTCTCCCCACCCCCGTATAACCTTCCCTTTCTCTACACCTATGTAGCTGTCATCGCACCTGCATTCTCAGCTTTCTATTGCTCCTTTCTAACTAGTTTGTACTCACACTTTTCTAATTTTTTTACAGTTATGTAGCCCCCTGCACATCAGTGGCATTTCTGCCTTGCTCGGGGTGAAATGATTAAAAAAAAAAGACTGGATTGTGCAAGAGATAGAACGAATGAAAAATAAACCAGAACAGACATGGGCTGTAATCACTGAAGAAGATGTTAAATGTGCACTGAAAAAAGCACACAACTAGAAATTTCCAGGAATAGATAAAATTTATAATTTTTGGCTATATTATCTAAATACAGCACATAAAAAAACTAGCCAAAGAACTTCAAGAAATGGTTAGCGATACCACTAAAATTCCGGCATAGATGAACAAAAGAATTACATTTCTTCTACCCAAGAATAGTAACACAAATAACCCGAAAAACTACATACCAATTACATGCCTTCCGACAACATACACACTATTAACATCTATTTTAACAAAACAGGCATATTTCTTCTTGGAAAGAAATGATACTCTACCGCTTGAACAAAAAGGGTGCAAACGTGGCTGTTACGGATGTAAAGACCAATTACTTATTAATAGGATGATCTTGGAAAACTGCTTCCATGCAAAGAAAAATTTTAGTACTGCTTGGATAGATTGTCGTAAGGCATTCGATAGTGTACCACATTCCTAGATCTTAAAGACTTTAAATATGTACGGAGTATCACCCGTCATCATCAATTTCATCAAACAATGTATGTACATATGGAAAACAACTCTTTACCTCAACCCTTTACCTCAAATAGAACCTATAAATCTGGTGAAATAAACATCAAAAGAGGTATATTTCAAGGTGACTCTTTGTTTCCTTTACTATTTTGCATATCATTAACAACATTAACCAGTCAACTTAACAAGACAGAATGTGGTTATAAAATAGCCCAAAAGAAAATAAGCCATCTATTTTACCTGGATGAGTTAAAGCTGTATGCTAAGAATGATAATGAGCTAGAAGGTCTTCTGCAAAATATAAAATGCTTTAGTGGCGACATTGAAATGAAATTCAATTTGAATAAATGTGCTACAGCTACAGTTTTACGAGGACTGCTACAACAAACATCCTCAATTAGCTTAGACCCTGCTGTAACAATAAAAGATTTAGAGCCAGAATAAGTTTATAAATACCTAGGTGTAATTGAGAGTGAAAAAATCACCATAAAAAATGAATGAAATAGTGCGTAAAGAGTATTATAGAAGACTACAACTGATATTATAAACTGAATTTAATTCCCAGAATAGAATTATGGCCCTTAATAGCCTTGCCATCCCAGTTGTCCAATAGAATTTCAACATCTTGAACTTGACTCTAAGACAAATGGATTCTAAGACCAAAAGGTTTGCATAAGATGCATCATCCAAAAGCTGACGTAGACCGTCTATATATACCCCGTAAAAAAGGTGGAAGAGGTCTTATTCAGCTAGAATTGTTATACAACAACTTTTGGCTTAGTAACATACATAGAAACAACAAAGACTGGATGATACAATAAGTTAAAAAACAGGAAAACAGAAAGAAAAATATTCAATAATGAAAGAGAGCAGTAAATACAAACAAGATCTACATTTAGTAGATTCTATAGAAAAGCAAAACAGATGCCAAAAACCAACGATTGCGGCAAAGATATGAAAATGAAAGCCAAAGATAAAGCTCTTGAACAGATGAAATAACACTGGCAAGACAAACGTTTGAATGGCCAATATCCAGAACGTGATAATAAATCCAAAGTTGAAAAAGGTAATACTCATCGATGGTTACATGCATCTGGATTAAGTCTGAGACTGAAGGCTTTATTTATGCAGTGCAAGACCAAAGTCTTTTCACTAGGAACTTTCAGGCAAATATTATACATAATAAAGTGCAACCAAAATGTAGGTTCTGTGATAAATACCAGATAAATACAAGAAACAATAGACCATCTAATCTCAGGTTGTTCTGTACTTGCCCAAAATGAATATAAAAATCGTCACGAGAGAGTAGGGCAATATTTGCACTGGACAATGTGCAAACACTATGGAAAATATGTAAACAAACACTGGTATGAACATCACCCAGCACCGGTTACAGAAATAGAAGATGTCACCATTCTATGGGATTACACCATCTACACAGAAAGAAAAATTGAAGCAAATAAGCTGGACATTATTGTTAAAAATCAGAATGTAAAAACTTACCAATTAATTGATATGGCTTGTCAAGCGGTTTGTAACAAAGCAACCAAGGAATTCGAAAAACTGTCAAAGTATAAGGACCTGGAAATTGAAATAAAGAATATGTGGAAATTGAAAACAAGAATCGTGCCAGTGATAGTAGGTGCACTTGGAATAATGAAAAAATGGAACAAAACAACACATTGAAAGAATCTCTGGAAATCCCAGCTTAAGAGATATACAAAAAATTGTCTTGTTAAGTACAGCCCACGCACTAAGAAGAACTTTGTCTATGTAACGCTAGGGATATTAGGGAAGATGAAAAAAAACATGAAATGGAGCCATAACAACACGCCGCGACTTGCCTTAGGTCTTCCCGCAGAAGTGGTTGGTAGTGCGACCATAACAGAAATGGAAATATGATGAAAAATATAATAATAGTTATACTTATTCTATTTAAAAATAAAAAAAGAATCAGAAAAATATAATTATAAATATAATAATTATAAAAATAAAAAAACACAAAGATAAAAAATATAAAAACTTTTGTGATAAAATGATATCAACAGTACATTCCAGAATTTTCCCAAAATAAAAACCCTTTTCAGTTAAATTAATGTAAATTAATTTAATTTATACAAATTTAAATCACAATGTGGATTTATCTAGACTATTTTATATTTATTTTTATGTTTGCATTTAAATATCTATTCATTACGCTTATTAAGGAGTTTCTTTGGATTATTATATTTTATAATCCACAATTTTTTCTCTAGGCATATATTGCACCTATCCCTGAAATTGTTGGGAGTGTTAGCGTATTTAATAATCCTCCATGTGATCAGTGGGGCAAATCCTCCATCTTTAATATTCCAGTATTGTTTCAACAGGTGGAGTTTGATGTTTCAAAGAGGCGTTGAAAAACGAGTGTCTGTGGTTGTAAAGTCTCTGTTTCCAACTATCTGCAGATATCACTATATAAACTCGTTTATTGCTACGATGTTTTACTGGACAAATAGTGGTATTTTCAATATATAATTATAATTTTTATTTTTAGTAATTTTAATTTTTTTAACTGAATTTTTAAATTAATATGAATTTTAAAAATAATAGTATAGTAGTTATTTTTCCAAACTGTATTAAAATTATGATGTACAATTAATTTTGTACCGTAAATATATCTCATTAAATTTGAAACTAAATATCAATGTTAAATTTTCTACGTCATGTTTTTGTAAGAAAGCAGACGAGTCGTTAGAAACGCTATATCGATACATGAAGTTAACATTTTATTTCCTGGATACGGTTTATTTTTTATTTTATTTCTTTGTCCTTTCTTTTTTCTCTGTTTATTTTTCTTTATCTTTGCTTTTTTTGTTCTTCGGGGTTCTTTTTAAATGATCGAGAATTTTTTTGTAAATTACCGTTACAAATGTCTATTCTAAATATGGACATGTGAGCGTCTGTGGAAAGAAATTTTTGGTGGATATTTTGAGGATCACATGTTGTACGAATTGGGTCTGACAAGCCACAATAATAACATCATTATGCGGTGTAATATGTATTACCGATTGAAATTGTAGTAAATCAAAAATCTTTTATATGTAAAATCCTATATATGTAAATCAAAAATCTTTATATATATATATAACACGCTATATCTATTTCTTGAATTTATATTATTCATGAAAATGATATAAAATGTTGAATAAATATTTCAAGCAGTCAATATCTTCATGATAAATGATTGATGTAAATTATTGGATAAAATATGTAAGATGGATACGTTGAAACCTGTTGGATATTCATTATTTTCGTTTTTGCTACTTTTTCATAGGCATTGAACTTTAACTTCCCGTAGAAGTAATGAAACACACACACACATATATATATATATATATATATATATATATATATATATATATATATATAAATCTACATATAGATCTATATATATATGCGTGCAGGTGTGTATACATATGTGTGTATATATATATTAATTTCCTATTTTCGCTGTTTAAAATAGCAAGTCTACTATACAAAACCAAGACGTTAGAAGAACTTAAAAAGTTAAGTTATGTCTTCCATACAACAAGAGTTCCTGGTCAAATCAGTTGACACGATTTCTGGGGCGTCCGAGAAGCAGGTAGCAAAATCTGGTTCACATATAGAATTTTTAATAAAACCTAATGCTAAGCCCTTCCCTCTTATTTTAATTTCTTGTAAAAATTATAGTTAATAAATGAATTATAAATATCCTTTGATCATCATTCACATCATCTATCATATTTTCTGTCATTATTAAGGTTAAAAATAAAATATCAATGTCAAAATGACATCTCTTCCCATCTTTATCCATACATTTTCTTCATAAATATTCTATTTTTCTCGGAATTGCTTATATAAAACTAAAGAAAAAGTACTCTTATTAATTATCTAATCGATTTTGTTAAATATTAAAAGTATCAAATAATTCATTACAAAATCTGAATGAGAGAGCATTTATTTTCAGAAATTTTAAGATGGCCTTGTGCGTATCGCTTTCTTGTCGTTATTCGGAATATTTGCTAAACCTTGCTTTGTCTGGCACAAGGTCTTAATAGTAGAATCAGATCACCACATAAGCGTAATATCCTGCGAAAATAATTTGCTTGGCATCGCTCAATGACAGACGTTTTTTGTCGTGAACATCTTTGTGTCTTCCCAGATCTTTTCTTTAATGATCTTGGCAGGATCAAACAAGCCTTTTCAAGTTAAGAGGATTTTGTTGATTTTTTTCCGATTACACTAACTTCGTCGTCTCAATTTTTCGTCAGATTTCTATTTATTTAAAATTTCATTGCAAGTTCTCTAATCATCGTGGACATCACAAGAGGTATAATGTCCTATAAATTTTGATAACAACAGTGAATGTCGTCATCGATTGTAATTATTATTAGTTTCTATGTTAGCCGATATAGAAGTTCTCTTACTAAACAAACCAAGTTTAATCCAATTTTCTTAGTGAACAAACCTTTACCTAAGTAATCTAATTTTAAAAATCTTTTCGTCATTATCTTCCTGATCATTAGCATTTATTAAAGAAATAAATTGGACAAAAGTGTGCTGTCAAATAGAACATGATTCTGTTTCCTCAATACTTGATGTCTCTAGTAAAACTGAAGTTAGAATTGTTTAAGTTCTCATCGAATATTATTCCAGTCACGTTAAAAAGGGATTCGGAAAGAATCTTAGTTCTATTTGACTTGGTTCTTGTATATTTAATGAATACTTTGCTGGAAATGATGCATTTACCATTGTTTGTAGGTGGTTTAGTTTGTTCAGATGAGAGAAGTTCTTCAATAATCCAATTACCACTCGGAATTTCAAAAGCAATTTTTTCGCAAACCTTATCTTGACATAAATGAAATAATTTATCATCATTATCCTTTTCTTTTCTCGTCCTTGTAAGTCGTTTTCCTTGTGATGTTTCATTTCTTAATTCTTTGAATTCTTTGTATTGATGCTGTTTCTATCTTTATCTGAAACTCGAAATTGGCTGAACGATTTTGTTTTAAAGCAATTAATATGAAGCATTTTCGTTCCAATTCACTAAGTTTATTTCTATCATTGATTACAAATATTAAGAATTGAAAAAAATTAAACAAAAAGACATAGCTGTCGAAGTCCGAGGATTCAACAAGAACGTCAAAATATTTGTATTGGACTCAACAGTCATTAAAATGCGATGGGGAAAAGAATAAAAAAGTAGCTATTTGATTTTCAGGAATACTTGTTTTCTGTTCGATTAGTTTCTCTTTATTTCATTTTAAAACTATAGACTTATCTGAAAAAGAAAAACTGTGTTCACAGAATAATTTCAAGATGAAACACATAAAAGAACAATTTTATTTAATAAAGTACAATAAAAAACAATAGAACTATTCATTTTATTGCAACATCGATTTTTCTTCCGTTAACACACACGTATGCGCTCCCATGATTATTCAAATATCTCCAACCCAAAAAAATAAAATAAAAACAATGCCCAGCCCTCTGGAGAAGACGAAAGAAGCATTAAAATTCAATAAACTCTTTTATTTTTAATAAACAAACAACAATAATTTAATCAAATATTTTTCTTTAGTCTTGGTTTACATTAGTTTCTTTCAGTTGAGATGCCTTTCTAAAAGTCTTTTTCATGCAAAATATAACATTCAAAATTTAAGAGCTTTGAGGTGTCGTAATGTCAAATATTGTGCTGCTTTTGCCAGTGGGAGAAATAATTTTCATTGTTGTGGATGAAGAGGATCGTAGAGAGATCTTAAACAAATGCTACATATGGCGAAGTTCTCAATGAAAAATTATACATATTTCTCTATTTGGGTAGTAAACATTTTTCATTTAATGTAACAGACCTAAGTTTTTCTAATGTTCTTACGGTTTCTCTTTGAATATACTTTGAGTGAAACTTTCCGTAATGAGAGCGCTTTCGGCCAATTTTTTAACCTTTTTCAAGGGGTCCTTTTTCCTGTTCGGGCAATAAAGTAAATTCTGCAGAAGTATTAATAATCTTAAACTGTATGAGAGAATTCGACACGGCTTTATGTTAAGGAATATTAGACCGCTAACACATTTGAACGATCAAATAAAAAGTTTGACGTTTATCTTGAATTGTTTTATATGAACAGCCTCGATATAATTTAGTCAGTGCCAGTAGGAAGTAATCCTTATAATAATGACGCTATTAACCAGAACATTTCTAATGGAAGCAGGTATTTGTTTTGGGGCGCTAAGATGCTTTTATGGCACTTATACAAACAAAGTTGCTTTTCATCCTTCGGGAGATGGTTTTTGGCATGCGTCAAATATAGTTTTAGCTCAACACGAGGCATACTCTTGCACGGGGCAATTACATTGATATAGTACATTGATTGTTTTTAGATTAGATTTATATGAGAGTGTTGTTATTTGTGATTATAAGATTAGTAGATATTAATATTCTATACTATAGTTTGCTGGTAAAAGTTGCTAGAAGACGGCCAGGTAACACTTGTTTCTAATTTCTCCTGTTAGCGGGTTAGGGAATAATTCCAAGGAGTTTGATTGTCTTTACGTCATTTATGTCGACAGTCGTTGAACGGCAGTCAGATGACACCTGTCGCTCATCTCTTATGTTAGCGGTCTAGGGATCAATTTCCAGGAGTTCTATCTTTTTTACGTCATTTATGCTAATAGTCGTTGGACAGCAGTTAGGTGACACCTGTCGCACATCTCTTTTCTTAGCGGGCGAAGAATCAATTACAAGAAGTTCAACTTCCTTTAAGAACTTTTAATGAAAGAGAGACAAAAAGAATGCCAAGTTATGACATAGAATATAAGATAAAATTTTAAGAAATACAGGGAAGATGTGATGCAGGCAAAAGAGGAATGACTAAACGAAAGATTTGCATAAATAGAAAGAATAAGTATCACGGATGAAGCAGATAGGCATGCAAAACATAAGAGAACAGGACAACGAAAGAGAACGACGAGCAATACAAAGATATATCGAAGGACCAGAAATAATAAAATCTGCAGTGGGATCTGAACTAGCCAAACTGAACAGAAACAAAGCGGCAGTGCCAGGCAAAATTGTAGTAGAGATTCTGGAAACCTTAAATTATTTTGGCATAGATAATATTGCAGAAACAATAAATGAAAAATACAACCGTGGTGATATGCCGGAAGACCTAAGAAGATGTACTTTCATGGCACTGTCTAAGAAGCCAGATGAAAGCGAATACGAGCTCCCTCGTAAATCAGCTTAGTGTACCATATAAAAAACTCATTATCAGAATTCTTATGAATAAAGCGCGCAGCAGAATCAGACCTGAGATAAGAACAAGAGAAGAAACGGTTCGTCAAAGACACAAGGAACGCGATATTTATGTTCGGAATGTTATCAGAAACAGCAATACAAATGCAGAAGTACGTGTATTTGTATTTTATAAATTATGCAAAGGCGTTCGATAAAGTACGCCACAAATATCTTTTAATCTGCTTAGCATCCACGACGTATTGGGAAGGATATTAGGATAATCCAGAACATGTACTGACATCAAACAACTTTCTTACGGATAAAAAATGAGTTCAGCAGATATATATAAAAAAGGAAAGAAGTGTAAGACGAGGATGTGCCTTCTCATCGGACTTGTTTAGCCTCGAGGCGATTTGAAAAGAATTAGAAATCATACAAGGATTTCTTATTGACGGTCAAACTTTTAACAACATAATATATGCAGATGAGAGTGTTGATAACAGAAACGGAAAGGAAACTACAAAATCTCCTAGGGAAGGTAGTGCAGGAAAGTAAGATGAAAGAACTAAACATCAACTACAAGAAGACAGAGTGCATTGTTGTTAGTAGAGGGATGGGCCAAAATGCAAATTACTAATCGAAGATACCAAAATCAATTACGAACATGTAAATGACTAGGAAGTGTCTTAACACATGATGGAAAGTGTGACACTGAAATCTGAAAGCGTATTGGGATAAACAAAGATGCATTCCAAAAGCTAAGCAGAGTATTAAGAAACAAAAAACTGTTCGGAACAAAGAAAAGAGTACTTTGTCTTCTTATATGGCAGTGAATGCTAGACAATCGCATCAAAGATGAAGAAGAGACTTGAATCAACAGAAATATTTATACAGAATGATGCTGAGGATACCAGTGGCCGAATGTGTGAGCAAAAACAGCGTTTTAGAGAAAATGAAAACAAAAAGAAAATTTATGCTTATCAGCAATAGGCAGTTTAAATTTCTAGGATACAACGAGAAAAGTTGGCTTGGAAAATTTGATACTTACTGAACAGAATGAAGGCAACAGAGACAGAGGAAAACAACGCATAACCTACTTAGTGAGCTTGAGTAAATGGGTAGCAGAATAAGATTTTGGAGAAATAATGAAATTGATTAAGGGCTACAATAGACAGGAAATTGTGGAGAGCCATGATAGGTTGCATTCTGAAGGGACACAGCACGAAGAATAATAGTATATTGCAATTTTACATGTTTGCTAATGTCAAAGGGTAAAATGCATTGTCTAATAAGGCTTCGCATGACAAATTCATCATGTTCATAATTTTCGGGAATCTGGTTGCAATAAAAGATGTTCATCTTCTGAAGTAACATATTTCAGCGTTGTTTTCGTTTAGTTACTGTAGTAGTAATCTTATTTAGTTATAGGTCAGGTAGAGATAATTATTGTTAAGTAATCTTTCTTTTATATATCTGAGTTCATTAAACATTAGGTGTGCTTTGTGTAAGAAGTATGTTTATCACTTCTATTTTCCATATTCATGGGCATTCGCTATTCTAGTTTAGTGGGCAAGGAAAAGTAAATGAAAATTTCATCTTCTTTGTCTGTTACATTCAATGATATGCAAGTTGATTTAGGCAGAAATTTCTTGTACAAATATGTTAGTCAAAGTCCATCGAAAGTTGTGTGTTTTGTTTTTGTTTTCTTTAAATTAATTGTCTTGGGGACCTGGAACGACATTTCGAAGAACTGTAACTTATTCTAAACGTGTCAGTAGTGCTTCAATGCTGACAGTAAATTAAAATTACAGCACCTGGAGACCAGATTCTGCACTGTTACAAACGTTTGCTAAGGTCTACTCCTTTTTTCCATGGTGACCAGTGATAGGGTTCTACCTTCATTCAAGTTATAGTCGTTAATGAGTGCAACGTAGACATTGGAAGCGATATCTTCCACAATGTATTTGCCCAGAACTCACAGACCCAAATTCTGGATTCGTGGTTTGTGACACCATAAGTTGTAACATTTATAGGCTTTTCTGTCGTTTTTAAGGAAACCTTGCATAGCACTCATGTACATCGAGTATATTGTTCAACAGGAAGACTATGTTCTGTTCCAGCAGCATAATGTCCGCGTAAATGATACTCGTGATAGCTAACATTCTTTTTAAGATAATCAAAACTTCACTGGTCGGTACAATCACAAGAGAGATCTTTTGAGAGTAGATGGCACATAGATTGTTTCATTCAGTTAGTCGGCCTACAACAATTGTTGTATTCTGTTGTTAAAAACTCAACTCTTATATTAAAATCTCAAAACTTATATTCGTACAATCTTAATATACTAAATACAATGCCTTATTCCACACTTTTTGTACGTGTTAATACTACCCTTTTCATACGTATTGTATCAACACGTACAAAAAGCGTGAAATAAGGAATTGTATTTGACATATCAAGATTGTATGAATATAAGACTTGATTTCTTAATGTCCAAAGAGATTGACAGTAAATTTATAACGAGTTTGTGGATGCATAATTTATTTTTGAATCTGTAGATACATTGATATCTATATATGTCCACGTTTAGAATAATTGATACCTTTATATTTAATTTAATCTTCAATAAATTGGAAAAAAATCTAAAGTTTTGTACTTTTTATTTTTCTCAGCTTTGCTAGCACTAATAAAGTAAGATTATGGTACGCCAATATTTAAATGAAGGATATGCTGTGAAAGTTTGCATTTAAAAGTCGTTTACTTTATTTTAAATATTGTCCACGAGCATGGATAACTAATATATAACTACTCCTAAAAGGTTACCGAATAACCAATTTTCTTCAACTTAAATACATTTTATATCTTGTCAGAAATTAAATTTAACAGGTTGTAATAATTTTTATGGTTTCTCTTACATTTCAGTTTTAGATTTTTAAAATCTTTTTTAAGCACCAAAATCAGCTTTTCACTTCACATCCGAAAATGAAAGTCAAAAATGTAATTCTATTTTTTATCTTTTTAATTAACGCTTAAGGAAAATTGCTCATCTTAAAAAAATGGGTAAGCTATTTGATGTGTAACCGAAAGAAACAAAATTAAGAAAACACTAGCTTGACTAACGGCAGTAGTTCTTACGTATTATCTCTACACTCTCAAAGGTTAGCGTTCGAATACACTGGTGTTCGAGGCAGGCGAAACCTATCTATAGAGAAGAGAACTTAATAAGAATAAATATATGGAAATATCACATGGAAAAAATAACTTTCTTGTAGAGCTGCATAAATGTTAGAAATAAGAGACAAAATTGTATATACTAGTTTTAACCTGTGAACATTTCACGGTTTTCTTATTTTAATATTCTGGTGAATTTAAATTTTTAAATTAATGATTGATTTAACTCATAACGAGTTCTACGACAATAAAATAACTGTATAAATTCCCTTATCATATTATTAGATATTTAAGCTTAATAACTTTAACAATGCAATAAAAATCATAATTATGAATGCTGATTGCTATTTTAAGTGGGTAACGTTTTCCAACGTTTTTCATTACACTGAAACGGACGTGAAAAACTTGTTTCTCCTTATTTATTTATTTAATTTATTTTATTTTTCTGAAACCAAGTAGTGTCTTTTCCCTCTCTCCACTCTATGAAAACTTAATAGTGCATTATTCATTTTTGTTAGAATATAACGATTGTGCGAAGAAACGAAAAGAGAGACACTTGAAATTATAATAGGATGCATGTATATAAGTATAATTGTGTGTTTCGGCAGCAATCCCTCTTTCATACAAGTTTCAACCAAAGAAGACTGACAAGATACTGCGATTAAATCTTTCGATATGTCATGTGTTCGTATAAGCGTTTTATTTCTGAACATGAAATGTGTGAAAACGTTCAAAATGTTCTGCATGTTCGAGTGCTTTCGGCTATTTTATTTCTGTGTGTGCATATATATATATATATATATATATATATATATATATATATATATATTGTTTTGCGTCGATGGCACAACTCGGAGTTTCATGCGTTATGCGATTATCAGGTGCATTTTTCAAACTGACAGTTTAATAGATTTGAATTTAAGTTCACTCGATGCTCATGGGAGTTAAATCTTAGAAAGTTAGGTTACTGCTTTTTAATAACTAGAGTAAATATTGAAATATACTAAGGCTACATATAAATTAACATTTTAAAATTAAAAAATATTAAAACATTAAAATGAAGGGAGATGTTGTCAAAAGGGCGTGTTTCATAATTATTAATCGTAATATTTGCGAGAGAAAGAAAAAAGAAAGAAAGAAATAAAGAAAGAAAGGGGAAGTAAGATGGAAGAAGAAGAAAGATATATAAAAGAATCTGTATCAATCGGGGTATAAGAATTAAAGTAAGTATTTTTATGTGGTCATTAAATTGCCTTTTTTGTGAAGTAGATGATGGTTATTCATATGTTTTAAGATGACAAGTTTTTCTAAAAGGCATAAGTTACATCTAAATCATTTTCTTGTGTAAGATTTGGATTTAGCGACGATATTCAGTGCTTTTGCTGTATTTACCATTGTTTAAAGACTAGTATGGCGTTTACTTATTTTAAGGCATTAACGTATTTAATTCTAGAAATTTCCTTATAGCTACAATTGGTACTTAAACGAATTTGGATTGATTTATGCAGGTTGTTGATGATTCTATGGGGGTGATTTGATTCCCCATTCGTGTGTTTATGATTATGTGAATACTTATTGTACGGTTTGTATATAGCATTTCTTAGGTCAAAGATAACATCTAAGAAATTTCCGACTTTAGCGTTTTTGATAGTGGTAATATAAAAATCGTTATCTTTGAAAAAATGATTAGATCCCTTTTGAGTTTGCACGCTTCTTCTCGACTAGTTTTAGGGAGGATTATCACAGGCTTAAGCAGAATCTTACCCTTCTATAAAAATGCAGAAATCCTAGGCTTCCATAGATATGCATAAATCAGGGTTGGTTTTCCAAGTCCACATGCATTCATCATAAAATAAGACAGATAAAATAAGAGCTTCCATGTTCATTAAGAATGGCTTAGAATAAACCATTGGAAGAACACAGCCGAGGCAATTGATTGGTTTAAAAAATAAAAAATAAAATGGGTTGCACTTTCATCCAGTTTGATATTTAAAACTTATATTAGTCAATAACTGTTAAACTCCGAATCTCAGCCTTAAATCTTGCTAGAAATTACTGCCTCATCAACGAACAAGAGACCAAAATCTGTTCTAATAAAGTAGTATATATTTTTTAAATCGTATCACGCCGAGCAAGGCGGTAATGCCACTGATGTGCAAGGGTCTACATAAGTGTAAGAAGATTAATTAGAAGAGAGTGAAGAAGTGGCTGTAGTCGAGCCACCAAGTCAGTACCTATCACATTACTGATTCTCCTTTGGAGCCTGTCGAGAACACTGAGATGAACAGCAGGGGCGCCTGACCATATATGGCAGCAGTATTTCATGCACGGACGAATGGTTGATTTGTATATATGCAGGATGGATTCAGGCGGAAAAAACATCTTGGCCCGATACAGTGACCCAACCTTCTTAGCAGTGGATTTAGCTATGGACTCGATGTAGTGGTTTCATTTGAGATCAGAAGAGAAGGTAAGGCTGAGGAGGCGCTCTCATGGACAATCGCTTGGTCCATGCTTATGGGAGGCAGGAGAGGTTGCCTGGGATGACTGACAGACAGCAGCTTGGTCTTAGACGCATTGAAATTGACAAGCCACTACTTGCCCCAATTCACCACAGAGTGTAGATCCCGTTCAAGGTCAGCAGCGATATTATGTTTGTCCGCCACGGCGGGTTTCTTACTGATGTGAGAGTAAACTGTAGTGTCATCTGCGTAGATGCCTACTTGGCACTTGATCTCATCTGGGAGGTCATTGATGAAAATAAGGAAGAGCGTCGGGCCCAGGATAGAGCCTTGTGGGACACCAGCATTTGTGCTGTAGGATGAAGAGGCATGCCCATTCAAAACGACCTTTATTTTGTGGTTATTTAAAAAAAGATTGGATTAGATCAAGCAAGCGTCCGGAAATACCGTAACCCCGTAACTTGCATAGAAGGCCAGAGTGCCAAACCCTGTCAAAAGCCTTGGAGATGTCCAGAGCAACAGCACGAGCCTCGCCTGACTCATCAAGGGCCTGGAGCATGTACTCCGTAACGGTTATTAGAATGTCGGCCGTAAAACCTGGCAAAGCGGAAGCCATACTGCCTGTCAGAGAAGAGTTTGTGGGCAGTAAGATGTTGATCTATTTCAGCATTAATTATGGCCTCGAACACTTTCCCGAAAATTGGTAGAAGACTGATAGGGCGATAGTTGGATGGGTCCTAGGGTTTACCACCGTTCTTAAATACAGGAACGACTGAAGAGAACTTCCAGCATGCAGGAAAACAGGAAGCAGAAAGGCAGTAGTTATACAGTTTAGAGAGGACAGGGGAGAGTTCAGGAGCACACCTCTTAAGGACTTTCACTGGGATTCCATCACCACCGCTCGCCTTATGGGGGTCAAGTCTTGAAATTACTCGGGATACTACTGTCGGGGCAATATATACGTCGTACAGTTTGGCCTCAGTTCTAATAGGGAAGTCGGGTGATGGTACTCCATATGAGTCAAATGTGGAGTTGGATGAGAATATGCGAGCAAAGCACTCATCTTTGTCCGCAGATGACGTGAGAACCTCAAGTTCATTGATTAAAGGAGGTATTGAGGATTTGCTATTGTTCAGCACCCGTTTGCATAACCGCCAATAGTCCTTGGAGCCGAACTTGCGGTCAGCTATGCGCTGTCGCATTCTCTCAGCAAACAACCGTTTGGCGTCATTCAGGATTCTCTTGCACTCATTACGAGCAGACGTGAATTGGCGCCTATTGTGATCAGATGACTGTCGCTGGAATAGTCGGAAGTAATGGTTCCTGTCGGCAATGGAGAGAACCACGGAGAGGAAATTTGTTTCAGACAATACTTCCTGGTAGGTATGAAGGCATCAATGCCAGCTTTCACCCATGACGAAACCTCAGAGGCACAGTCATCAACTGGGAGATCGAACACTTTTCCCCAAGGGACGTCGCAGAGGAAATCGCGAAAGGCGTCCCAGTCAGCTTTTTGGTAGCAGTAGGAGGTCTTATAGGTAGGAGGCTCCTGTGGGGAGTGAGAGTGGAAAGAAATATTGAGAGAGACAAAAGCATGGTCGGAGTTGCCGAGAGGGCAAAGCTGCGAGACTTGACAAGCGTCAGGTGCAGAGGTAAAACATATATCTATTAGCGAGGAGTGTCCAGAGGGAGTGCTTGGAAAGCGAGTGGGGTAGTCCACCACTTGCGTAAGGGATTGGGAAATAGCAAAGTTCATGGCGTGGATGCCCGCTGGATTAGTAATAGAGTCTTTAAGCCACTCAGAGGGATGGGCGTTAAGAACTCCGAATACAAATATGTGAGCGAATGGGTGGTAGGAAATAGCCTTATCTATGTTGTCAGCAATGCTATCTAGAAGGGAAAAGAGGGAGAACGGTAAAGAAAGAAAAGGTAACTAACCGAACTGAGGAGAGACAGACGGAGACATACATCTTGGTGGTCAGTAGATTCGAGTGATGTCACCCTAACTATAGGGAGGTGTTCACTAACATAGACCCCTAGCCCATGCATGTAGACAGTGGAATCCTTTCTTAAAAGTGGGAGATAACCAGGGATGGAGAAGTCAGAGGAGGGAATTGATGAGTTGAAATATTTATATATATTACTCTACCGGCCTGAATATTACGATAAATTTCAGAGAAGAGACGACTATTTACAAAAAATCGGAAAGCTGCAGGTTTATAAGGCTTAATTTGCCTTCTTTTAGACTGTGAAATTAGTCGTGGTCGAGCGGTCTAAGACATATCAGATTAATTGATGGCTTCCCCTTGGTTGTTAAGGGTCCCCGAATTACACACATCTTCCTAACAAAAATTATTATAAATATTCAGACCTGCAGAGTCATATGTATATAGTGTCTAATTAAACACAGAATATCTACTCAAAGATGAGTATCAATTAAAATGATTTTCAAAAAGTAAATTATATATATATATATATATATATATATAAGACTGTGAAACCAAAATTGCTGATAGTCAGTGGAATACTGATAGAAAGGCATTTAAATTAAACACTTTGTAGTAAAGTGCTTGATATCAAAGAGAGAGGATTGTTAGTATTAAGTTAAAAAGAGAGGATTATTAATATTAAGTTAAAGGTTGTCACTTAGCTGGTTGATGCTAGCATCCCGAAATTAATAAGTAAAATAAGCTCTAGAAGAATAGGCGGGAAATTCTACCAACGAAGCCCAGGGGTCGGTATGATGAATATAGCATCAATCAAATAAATGACAACCTTTTACTAATATTAATTCCATATATATATATATATATATATATATATATATATATATATATATATACAAAGGTTTGTACCCACAGAAAGAACTAATTACTTTAAATAAAATAGACGTTATTATACTTAACCCAACCCGAGGAACCTTTCGGCCAACACTCTTCAAGGGCTTACGTTGGCTTTATTATAAATGATTAATACAGGACAAAGGAAATGAAGGATTACTTACAAAAATGGGGTGAAAGATAGAGTTCGTTTAAAAATAAACTTTAATCAATAAATTCATTAATGAATTAACAGTTAAACCATAGGACATTTATAACGGACATCTACAATAATTACGTCTTAACACTTAACCCGTTGAAGATGATCTTGGACAAAATCGAAAGTAATTGTGACGATAAAACCAAAAATAAAACTAAAAATGGAAATTCCTACAACACCTTTCTTGCTATATTAATGATCACAACCAGAATTCGTATTCTTGCTTACGAAATGATTAAAAAAACTTGACATAATATGTCAAAATTATTTAATCAAACATGCATAAATTAAACTACGCTGCATAAATACAAACACACACACACATATATATACATAGCCATTTCTACGGGGACTTCCCTGTTTCTTCAGCAACGGCGAAACAAAATATTTATTCAAATTCAAATAACAAAAGATTTTATACCGGTAGAAATAGAAAAAGATTTTTTCATCCACAGGAAAATAAAATGGTGTCGGATTAATAATATTTGAATTTAAAGAAGTAAACAAAGAAGCAGATAGATACCTATATCTCATATTAGAAGACATCCCCTCTCCCTTATCTGAGTTGAGTGTTTATATCTATCTATCTATCTATATATATATATATATATATATATATATATATATATATATGTCTACAGAAGACGATGGAAAAATTATCGTCTAAATTACGCAAAAATGAAAATAACAGTGACATCTCATTTTATTATAATAGATATATTTACCAAAATGGCACAAAAGTATATTGAAATACTAAAGAGTAAATTTATTCAATAACATCTCTTCTGGACGGTTTGCTTATTTAATTCGGTGAATACTGCTATAATTTCTGCCTTCAGTTTATTTTTGGTGTTACAAAGAGTATTCTTTTGTCTCTCGCTCAACTGCATGATGATAAAGGCGGTTGCAATCTGGGGTGTTAAGTGGCCAGATGTAAGGGATGATGTGGTTGCAGAAATTGTGACAAACATGACTAGGTTCTCCTGCTTGTGTGGCATGGTGAAGAGTTGTCTTACTAGATATATGGTTTTCAGGAGTCGCCCTCATAAGGCAGAGCAGCATTAATCACTATAACATCACAAGAAGAATTTACGAAAATACTTATAACAATAAACAGAAACTGTTGTTACAAACAGAGGCTACTCTACAACGGTAATAGAGCTTATGTTGACCTCTTTGTGGAATTTAAGACCCTGTGAGAAGATGAATTGACACATAGCGTCACCATCACTAGTGATCACTCTAAATACCTTCGTAGTCACAACTAGATTCATCAAATTCTTTCCAAATCTTCTGAATTTCCTTCATAGTCATAACCAAAAACTGTTATGACTGTTGTATTGAAGCTTCCGGTACGAATGCAAAGCGGTACAGCACTCCGTTTACGAAGGGAATTGCTTCATAGCACTCTTTTTCTCACAGATGGTACCCAACTGATCCTACTATGATGTGCATTCGACAAAAACAACCCACACGAAAGAGCCAAATTAAAAATATAAATGATGAAACCTACCCATCACACCTTATATATATATATATATATATATATATATATATATATATATATATATATATATACTTTCGCCCAGGCGCGTGGTTTCTTTTTGTCGACTGCACAGTATATATATATTTCCTGTTTTCGGTCAGTGTTCCAAATGCTAGTAACATATATTCCTGATTCTCAGCGTTTTACCAAAACATTTTAAAACAGTTTCCATGATTAGTTAAGTCTTTTTTCTTAAATAATTTTCTGTTTATCATAAAAAGCATCAACGCAAAAATGAATTTCTCGAAAAACGATACTAATCAATTTTTTTCTTTTTACTTCATTGCATTTTGCATTTGCGAAAGACAATAGCAGGAAGCTCATAGGTAGATCTACTTACAAACATTCATGTACAAAATGGGGAAAATAATTATGCGGTACATTCCACAAAAGAAGTTTGCAGCATTATTTACTTGAATGTAGTATTTAACTCAAAATGGCACCATATATGTTTCCTTTTTGCATTAGTAAATATGACCAACAACAGATTTATATAAAACTATGAGCTATATTTAAAAATGTTAATAAATATGTTCAATCTTTTTTCCAAATAAGAATCAAACAAAGCCTAATCCATTTGTAGAGTAGTCTTTGTTCTCAATAACAGCTTCTACTAGTATTGACATTTTTTAAAAGATATATTTACCAAAAGTACACAAAAAAGAGGTTCAGAGGCATGCTATAAACATCTTTGTACATTCTTCTTATAATGTTTGGTTATTCTTTCTTTTTAATTGACTACGGTGACTACTACTTCAACTCTTTACAAATTTTGTATTAGGTTCTAAGCAATAGGCCTATTATTTTGTAACCATTCTTTGATTGTGTTGTCGTCTTGCTGAAATATCTAATTGACTATATTTCTTAAGCATTGACTTACCCAAAGAGATTTAGTCAGAATTTCTGAGATGAGGAGTTATCATTATTTACGCTATTTATTTTCGGATTATTGTTCTCATCACTCAGGTTTATATCGATCTGGGTAACCTAAAGGGAATTCTGAACTGAACCCTTTATTTAATCTCCAGGGGTAGACTATTCTCGTTCTACTGCACATGTCTAGGGATATAATCTAGTTAATATTTATAGTGCTGCTCAGTTATTGATAGCACATTTTAGTACAACTGAATAAGAAAATGATCAGCTAGATTTTCTGGAGGTACTAATAACTCGTACAGAGAATGGGTTCAAAATATCTGTATATTACAAGCGAATACTCTCTAAACTTCAATTCACACCATTCATACAGCGTGAAAAAAAAGAGTCGTTCAATGACTACAACCCTGCACCCATACATATACCAACAAGAAATGATCAGTATCAAACATACTCTTCAGAATAATAAGTACCCGGTAAACATATTTTCGGTGTCTACATGTAGGAATAAAAAGGACGAAAAACTGCCTGTCTTCCTTACGTCAAGGACTTATCCAAAAAGTTTGAAGAGATCTTCGGTCCATACAACATGAGGACAATATTCAGAACTAGCTCCATCATACAGAGAAATCATTACCGATTAAAACCAGATAGAGGCAAAAAATAGAATGATGCTCTCGCGAAATCTACTTGACCGTGGCATGTGAACGCCCCTTTTTAATAAACAACACAAAAATAAATTACTATGTAACAGCCAAAAACATAATAATAACACACTAGAGACAAAAACATATTTGAAAATAGTAGGACAATAAAAATTATGGACAATTCTTATATTCCTTAACTCTAACAAAACGAAAATAAATGCTAGAATGATGAAAAAATTACAATTAAATCTTCTTTGTCGGTTGTATTTCTATCTATCTATCTATCTATCTATCTATCTATCTATCTATCTATCTAGGCTATATGACTATTTACGCTCTCACACCCTGATTGAGCACTCTGGAAGAATGGTAGACTTTGAAAAACAGTAGTTACTCTGGAATCTACGCATCGTTCATTCAGCAATAAATTAGAACACTCTCAGCTATTGGGCGTGTATAATGATAATATACACGCTAAAAAGTCTTCTTCCTTCTACCGAGCGCCTGTAGCTCAGAAGTAGAATCGCCGACTGACGCCAATTTGGTCGGGTTTCAAACCTTGGTAAAAAGCAACCGTACTGTCTAACCGTACTGATGAGCTGTGATACAGCGAAACAGATCTCTCTGCAGATGACTATCTATCTATCTATCTATCTATCTATCTATCTATCTACAGAAGGAAATAGAGAGAGACAGTGAAAGATAGATTAACTAAATTACGCAAAAATTAAAGAAGTACTAACATTTCATTTTAAAATATATATATATCAAAAGTACACAAAATATCTTAAAATACTAAAATTAAATTTATTCATTGTCTGTAGACGACCGCGAAATATACTGCTTCTCTTCTGTACAGTCTCCTTCATTAAGTTTGTGAATGCTATCATAATCATTGCTTTCAGTTAATCTTTGTTGTTACATGAAGCTTTTTTGTCTTTCGCTCAATTGCGACCCACACATCAAGAGAGTTGAAATCTTGAGTTATATGGCCAGATGTGGTTATAGAAATTGTCTGACAGCCATGACTGGGTTTTCCTATTTGTGTGGCATGTTGCCAGTCATAGAGTCTTCCATTAGCTATCTTGAGCGAAGGCAGCACTGCTCCATAAAGTCATTTGATGTAAGCCTCCATGTTGAGTCTGAGGCCATTACCAACAAATTCGGGAGTTATTTTCTTATTCGAACGATCAGAGTGAGTTTTACGAGCTGGCGTACCTTCGTAATCCCAATTGACTCTTCCAGCTCTTCTAAATCTGCTTTACCCTCAGATTAACACCAAAGCAAACTGAAATATTCATATCGGAGCTTCCATTGCAAGTACCGGGCCTTTAAGGTGAAGTGAATTGCGTCATGGTGCTCTTTTTTCACAGATGTTGCCCACCTATATTGTGCAGTCGACAAAATTAAAACAACGTGCATAGGCGAAATAAAAAGTAAAAATTAACGACAATTTAATCATTGCCACCTATATAATGAGGGATAAATATATTCTCACATGCCTGCTTGGTTGGCTACGTATTGAACGGTAGTAATCTCTGCTCCAACTTCGATAACGAAGGAACACAGTTCGATTTGGAAGGATAATCTGTAGATATACATTGTCTTTTTTTATAACCTTTTATCAAACGAATAAATAATCTTCATGGTCTGCTCTTTTGTCGAAATTCGTTCCCATTTCTATTTATTTCTTTAGAAGAAAAAAAGAAGATTAAAATCTCTTCGAGACAGGCTTCAGGATACATTTCTTATTTGCAGCTTTTCAAAATTTAATGAACTACCAAGCGAAACATCATTAATTTTTTGGCTAAACCAAGAATGGTTCTTTTCTTTGTCGTCGATGTGGCAAGCTAATAGGGGTGGCCGTAATTAGATCAAGCAACAGACGACTCCTCATAGAATGTAAGCAAAGAATGAAAAACAGTTTTCTCCTCAACTCGTATTCTTCAAGTATTCTGAAAATGATAATGAAATATATCTTCTTTTTTTTCACTGAATAATGACCACATTTTTCACAGTAAATGTTTGCCGAACATGGACAGCGGTACATATCTGGAGGAATAAAGATAAAAAAAAATTCTCATTTCACCATGTCCCTAAATCTTTCCTCCCTTACACACACACACACACACACACACACACACACACACACACACACACACACACACACACACACACACATGCAGTGTTACGCATACATACATAAATAATGGCTGGCTACTCGTATTCGAGGATACATGTGTTCTGGGGTGGCTCATTGTAAACATCTGCTCAGGCCCACTTGTGTTTGTTCAACACCCACAGAGCCCATCTGTGGTTTATACTGCAACTATACTGAGCGGACCTTAGTTACAGTTTTTGCGAGAGAGCGCGTTATCTAGTGTGAACAACAGGCTGAACATGGCCAGGACACTCAAACCATCGATCACAATGACTTGTGATTTCAAGCTAGCACAACCATCGACATCTCCTCAAAGAGAGCCATCTACCCAATTTTTCTCACAAGGCTTGGGTCAATCCCTAGTATGTTTTTCAGGAGCTTTCAAAAGGTCGAACGCTGAAATATTAAAAAGTCCCCTTACTGATGATTTTGGCCATGGTGAGATTCGAACTCTGGCTTCATGATCAGAAAGCGAAAGTTCTAAACACTCGACCACGCACCCAACATACATACATACATACATACATACATACGCGCGTAGGTGTGTGTGTGCGCGGGGGTCATAATAGTCGATAGCTTCCTAGCAAATCATGAATTTTTTAAGCTCAATGAGTTAATGTGCGTACTTACACACATTTCTTTCTCCCTCTCACACAAACACACACACACATATCTAAACTTATTTATAAATGGAACTTTGTCTCTGTGTGTGTGTATGTGTCTGCTTGTGTGTGTCCGTTACCTATAGACTCCGAAACCGCTGAACCGATTTTCTTGAAAATTTACACAGTTGTACTATAAGCATCTGCGAGTGTTCTTAGCTAGGTTTTGTGTCGAGGTACCCCCGATAAATATCGAAAATCGATAATCGAAAAAATCAGGTTATAGAAGGAGTGGTCCGATTTTAATCAAATTTGATACACTCATAGACAAAGACATAAAAAACGATATTCAGAAGTTTCAAGGTTGCAGTTTTTACAATAGTGCAGAAAATCGATAATATATATATAATATATATATAAAAGGCAAGATGTTTGTGTGTGTGTCTCTTTATCTGCCTGTATGTCTTTTATACAAATCCACAATTTTTATCCGATTCTCACCAAACTTCACACAAATATTCTTTAGGCTGAGTCTGAGCTCCATGACCATGGATTAGTTTTAAAGCTTTCATTACACCCGAGCAAAGTATATATATATAATTAATGTGGAGAGATTTTTAACTCAACTGAACAGTGTTGTTTTAGTCATGCCAACTTTGAAATTTTGTGAAGCCATTATTGTGATGTTTTCACTCTTCAGGCCTTTTTTCTCCTGTTTATATGAATTTTGATTTAATTTGCTATCTTTGTGCATGAGTGATTCTTTTTGCTTAAGGAATTTTATTTTTTATCAAATTACACCAAACATCATATAAATACGAAAAAAATTGGGCAACGACACCAGAAAAGAAAACCTTGAAGAGTGAAGACATTCACGAAACTTTGAAGTTGACATGACTGAAACAACACTGTGACGTGAAAAATCTTTCCACATTAATTCTATTAATACTCTTTCGATATCTTTATATCGTGAACTTTATGATAAAATTTGGTTCTCTAAAATGCCTTTCTACCAGTAAACTGCTAAAAAAACAGAATTTTTTGGCACTAAGCATCATTAAAATTTAACAATGTATATATATTGATGGCGGGAAATTGAATGACAAAATAGAAAAATCCTATGTATCGCGATTCGTACTTCAAAAAATCTTCAGATTGAATAATGGATTATTATGCCCAGAGAAGGAACGAAAATATAAACAAACGTCGCTTATAAATTAAACTGAAGGAGAACGAAACAGTGACGCTTAAGTTGAAATTTTAACTTTAAATTTCAGGCCTCTGATGGGTTTAGATGTATAGTTTAACTTACAGTATTCAGCTTCCTACAGATTTTTTATTACTGCTGATATTAATCCATTTATTATAATGGATCTGATCTTAATTTTTACATAGAGAATGCAGTTTTAATGAAAAGGAAAGTAATTTATGCAACCGAAAATGTATAGAAAATGCATTACATTCTGATTTTACGCGGAACATTTACGTACAGATTCATAGAGCATTTCAACCTTCGTAACAAACCCTTGTGGAACATTTGAAAACAGCAATAAAATAGAAAAAACAACGAACAAAACAAAAATAGAAACAGTAAATTGAAGGAAGTCGATCATGTCATGCGTCTGTCACATCGGACACCAGTTATTTAAATATTATCGTCCCTACATCTTCAGCGTTTCTCTCAATGTTTAATTATAATCGAACGACGATTGTTTATATTATATTTTCGTTGCTCTCTACTCACACTCCACCCACACCTATTGAACGGGTGAAGAGGCTCATCCCTTGTTTCCTGTTTAGGATGTGGTTTCTGGCTTTCTCTTTTCCAATCTTTCACTCTTACGTAGCCCCCTGCACATCAGTGGCGTTACTACCTTGCTCGGGGTGATATGATTAATATATATATATATATATATATATATATATATATATATATATATATATATATATATAATCGATTATCCTACATCTGGCTCTGGTGAAAATTTCTTCTCTCAGAGAAATCATTTGAACATTGTTATTACTTTTTAACTTATTTTATTTCCCAAATGAAATTTTTTACAAAAATAAAAATAATAAACCATAAAAAAATTATTAGATAATTATTTGCTAACAATAATTTCCATACGGCATAGTTCTCAAAAAGTCTTTTCTTCGCAAATCTTTCAATCTCATACAAATTTGATGGTTTTCGGGCATAGGCATTGGTTTTCAGTTTACCACTCAAATTTTCCATGGAATTCATGTCAGGGTTTTGTTCAGACTAATCAATGAAATTCATTATTTCTTCGGGAGGTAAGTTTTTACTGGAAGCAACATATTTTTTTCGTCATGTTGGATGAGAAAACAACAACCTAGACCAAATTTTGGTTTTCATTCGAAATATTTTCATGTTTTTAATTCATCCTTCCATCATCACCAGGTTCCTAATTTCGAATTCACAAAAGCGTCGCCACGCCATTATAGTCCCACTAATGTGTTGCACTATAGTGATAGTGTTCATTGGGTTACATGGCTTTTCTTTATTTCTCCAAAAATAAACAAAATCTCTATGATCAAAGTTCTCAAATTTCGTTTCGTCTGGTCAAATGACCCAATTCAAGTATGCGTCATCTTTCTTCGGGTTGGCTTTAGCCTATTTCAGTCTAGCGGAGAAATATCTCTTCAGTAAATGTGTAATTTGTTTGGTCTGTAACTTTTAGTATCTGTTTGTTTGAGATTTCAATTCCATACATCGCTACGTCAATCGCTAGTGTATTGACAGTTGCACTTTTAGCATATCAGTCCCCTTTCCAGGTTCTTTGAAATCTTTTGCTTCATAAGTTTTGTTCTGTAATGTGTGGCTGTCTTTGAAGTTCTTGATATTATTTCTCGCTCTAGTTCTTGGCACTTGAAAACGCCGTGATTGTAACCTATTCTTTTATTATTTTGCTTTTGAGAAATAAAAGCTCTTGTTATATTGTTTGTATATTGATAGATAAACCTCAATTTTAAAAAGCTTAAAGTACGTCAGTACAAACAAAAGCTTACAACAAATCAGTACACAATACTTGGTTATGCTATGACTTAGCGAATGGGGCAGTTCTTAAAAGAACTGTTGAACTAATAATATTGTCCCTGGTAGGGTGTCGTTTATTTAAAATATTCGTAAAACTTCCCATTCGTACATATTCCTAAATAGCGAAAATGAAACGACAGGAAAAACCAAAGACAGCTACCAAATTAGCTCATTTATTCATCCATATGAGAGCGGCTATGTAGAGATTGTACAAGGTATTTTTGTCATTGTATAAATTCAGGTACATTCCAATGCTAAGTCGTATTCGTTTAGTGCGTCTGCCGGATTTACAGCATCATCCATATATGTACTTTGGGGATACATTCGTTACTTTTCTGGAACAAACCATCACTACTGGTAAACAAGCTGATTGTAAACTGTAAACAGTGTGTCATAGACCTGTCAAAACTTATCCTAGTTTCACTAGTAGACCTTGAACTCCAACGGAATATAATCCACAAAACTAATAATAACAGCTTGCACAACGCATTACTGATAGGCTAGATTCTTTTTGATGTTGTCTCGTCAGAAGAGTTAGAAGCGTGATTTGACTGACTAAGCGATAGAGCGGCAATTTTATAAGTTCTAATGGCAGTGTTCGTCGATTTTGCTAGGCAATAGTCAATAATATTGCTATGCAAATGTGCATTGTGGTGCAGTGGATATCAGTTCGGAATTGCATTCATTTACGCGCAAATATCCTTGAGAAATGTATTAATCCGTCTTTTCCCTCTAGATATGAGTTAAATAGCTGGACAGACTGGGTTCTATAGCCTTGGTTGACAACCGGTCTACCACAGAAACTAATGGTAGCCTATTGTGGGAAAATCTTCTGCCCAGTCAGTAATGTGTCTTTCTAGACATGATCGCCCAATCATATATCACGTATGGCACTTAATTGAAACAATAATGCTTTGGTGAATGATTACAAAACTCTATTGAATGTCAGTTAGCAGGAGTCCTGAACAAAATGGGAAAACATAGATAATAAAGGAAGATTTCCTGGTTATATCTCTCGTATGCTAATCCTAGGAACATACGTTTCTTTGTGCGGGCAGTAGACGATACATTAACTAGCACAGCAAACCTCCACACGTGGGCAAAAATTAAGTCTTGAATTTGTTAGTTGCGTCCGAAGAGTGGACCCTTCAAACGTGTATTTAGAAGTTGACCTAAGGCGTTGGGGGAGGGGCACTGCTAGTGACACCATGATAGTTTTAAGAGCAATTATAGCAATAGATTCGAGAAGTTTCCAAACAAACAGATATGAAGCTGATAAGAAGCTGATGAATTTCGTCAGTGCAGAGGAAAAAAAAGTTCAGTTCTCAGTTCTGGCAGATAAAAGTAGATGTAGGCAGATACTTACAATTTATGGAGAAAAACATATATACACACCTACATCTAGAGATGAATATTTATTGATATAAATCATGCTAGTCATCGAAAAAAAATTTGAGAAATATTTGCATACTTTTAAGGAATGCAAATGTCGGGGTTGCGAACTGACTAAAATTAGATGCAGAGGCTTTGCTGGACGGTCACTTTGCAAGATGTTATCAAAATTAAGAGTAACGGGCATAGAGAAATCAAGCCCAAAACTAAAACTGTATCCGACAATCGAACCATCGTAACATACGGGTGATCTTTGGCTAAGATCTATCACTTGTTTCTATAAAAGAAAACAGGATAAGAAGAACCACCATTAGGTTGAATAGGTTATATTTATGTGTCTGTATGCGCGAGTGAAACTAAATATCATTACTGACCAGTTATCAAATCAAGAACGTTGCCATATTTTTTACCAGGGCGAAACAATTACTGCGTTTGCTTCCATTTCAATGAAAAGCAGTAGCGTAACACTATTTGGCCCTGGCAAAAGAAAGGGTTAATGAATACAAAGACATACATACTGACAGAAGGAATGAAAATTTCTCTTTTCAAAAAGTTTGATTCGTTAAAACCAAACGAATTATTTACAGAAAGATGATATTATCACAAGAAAATTTACAGCTGACCTCACTTTCAAAGTACAGCTTACGAAAGCTCAAATAAATATGACGGCTAAGATTTAAACTCGAGAATAGAGTTTCCTTGTAGTTGGATAAATTAATGACCCTGATAGCATTGGGGCAATGGCTGACCGAAGAGCTCTCTGGTAAATATCTGATGTTGAGCAAGGCCAAGATAAGCAAAATTTGAAATGATACTTTTTTTTATTAATGACTATAAGTTAAATCACGTTAATCACTCGAGAGCCAGATCGCTTGAAAAGTAGCCAAGGTGACAAGCGCATGTGAAATACCAAGAATGTTGGAAGAATTGGACAAGCCCTCTAGGAAGCATTGGTGGAAGATGCTAATAAGAGAAGGAAGAAGTTATCGGAGTGGATCGATACCCTTGACCGATATCCATAGGAAAAAGAGATCTCCCGATCTGGAAATGTAATTAATTTTCAGGGGCCAGACGGCAAAGGGGTTCTTGTTAGAAGATAGGGAAGTCACCGACTTCCCCAACTGTATCAGTCCCACACTTGTTGTAGGTGGATGTTAATAAATGCAAGGAATCGAAGCGACCAAGGGTAGTGATGGCAGACACTGAGATTAGAGACGAGCGCTTTGCCGGCTATCACGTGGCTGGCTGGCTGACTGCCTGCCTGCCTGAATACGACCTACGACATAAGCCTTGTGACAGACTTAACCAAAACAGCTGAAGACGTTCAATTTAAGAAGCGAGCTGTGCCGATAATTGCCTGCATAAGAAATTGATAAATTCTAACGACAAGACTGACCAAGCACTGTACAAAAGAATATATATAAAAGCCTTTAATTTTAGTAAGCGTTTTTTCTTTTTTGCTTGCGTCTTTATTTTGCTTGGATCAATCCAATTCGACGATTCCTGAGGACGATTCGATCTTACCAGCCTGATAATCAAAACTAAACACAACATGGGATAAGGAAGAGTTTGAATCGAAGAGGTCATTTCATTGATCATCCGCAGGAATTGGCCATTTGGATGACTGGCCGAGTGGGAAGCGACAGTGGAAGATCGTAAACTGGAAGTTGTTCGCGATTGGACTATAGAATGTCAAAGGAATCGCAAGGCGCGAGTACATTATAAGAAAAGTTTTAGCTGAGGGATGGCACACAAATCGATATCCGTTCAGTATCGGACTTTGTCACCATGGAGAAGGTGTATGATGTTGAAAGATCCGAAACATCTAATGGTCCTTTACACATCACTGATGCTGTGTGCCAAAGCATCAAACAGATGTATCTTACGAAAAAATGTATATGAGTAATATCCTCAATTTCAACATATTTTATTAATAGAATGAACAAGAAATATGTTCCAAGTTTTCTGGTGAGTTTCTGCTAATGTCGAATAATGACTTATTCGACATGAGGAAAAACACACCAAGAAACATAGATACTCCTTGACTGTTATATTTTATATACAGGATTATGCGAGATGATGTTTTTTTCTGCTCATTACTGTTTCTAGAAAACGAATACTTTTACCAACGAAATCAGAAAATATTAAACTAACGCTTAAATAAAAACTAAAAAATAAAATAATCACAAATCGATAGCTCAGTAAATAAATCCGATCAGTTTCACGTTGTTGCGTTGATTGAGAAATGTCGTTATGTCCAGCCGAACGGTTCATTAGCGAAAGTCTTAAGCGCAGTCCATTGGATGCACAATGAGCTCTTGTCCATCTTTCGGAACGACTCGAAGCTGTTCTCCCTCAATTTTCTGTTTTGTTTTATTTGTCTTACTTTGTGCTTATTCAAATTGCCATTACAAATGTACATTCCGCATGCCGGTCAAAATTGTCCAGTCACGAGTGGTCGAACATTACCAAACCGGAAAAGTCACTACGCATGTTTTGGAGCGAGATGGAAGGACAGTTCCGACAAGCGGTGAGCGGCGCTGCTTATTAGACTGCTGAGTGCCTAAGATAAATAATAACATGAAAAACAATTATTTTTTTTTTTATAAGCGCTCTATTTTTTAGCTGTCACGTTTAGGTTAATGTACTGATTTTGTATTTTTGTAAATGTATCTGACTGTATTTGTATACTGGAATGTATGTCCGACAGATAAATAAGAAAAAGTCGAAATGTAGACTTGAAAAACAAGTGAGGGAAAAATAGAAACAAGAAATAAAACAAAGAAAAATTGAAAAACAATAAAAGATAAAGAAAGAGGTTGATAAGAACCAAGGGATTTATGGATCAAAAAGAGATATAAGGATATTGTGTAGGAGAAAAAGGTTTTAAAAAGTAATGTAGAAAGGAGAAAAAGAATTTTCTAATTTAAGTAGCAGAATTTAATAAATGCTCCCCAATTGCGGAGGCATGAGTCTGCGAACACAAGGATTTGGTTCGTATGTCGCTACGGACAGGTAAATTATTATTTTCTCTAATTATGACTTTTCAGATTCCACTAAGGTAGTCTTGTCACTGGGTTTGGATTTTTGTATTCCATCATAGAAAAATTGAGAAAGTTGAGATTTTCACCAACTTTGAAATTTTCTTTTCTCAGTTATCAAGACATCTACTCAATTCGGAGGAACAAATGCTTCGTCTAAAATTAAAAGATTTAGTATGTTGATTAGTTAACTCTACTATTGATTTTCTCGGGATTACTGGGCAGGAGAACCACTTTCAAACAGCTAAGCTGTTAAGAACTAAAACAGATTTCTATATTACAAAACCTGACAAAGGTGTTGGTGTAGTAATATTAAATTATTCTAATTATGTCAGTAAAGTGTTATGTATTTTAAATGATAACAGTAAATTCCGGAAATTAGGAGAGGTCAAATGTGAAATTCGATTACAGAAAAATAGTTCGAACTTCATAAAAGAAAATTTTTGACTAAAGAAATGTATAATAAAATTCGTTTCGTAGGTTCTCAGCGTCCTCGAATGTATAGGTTACGAAAAATTCACAAAGAGGACGTTCCACTTTTGTCTATGCTGGATTCAGCCCAACACAACCTGGCTACGTGGTTGTTTGAAGTTCTTGATCCGGTGTTAGTATTCTGTTAGGAGTATTGTGTGCCTGACTAGTTTCGGTTCGCTGAATATATGCAAAAATTGAAACACAATTCTTGCTCTGAGTATTTTGTGTCGTTCGATATATCAAGTCTGTTTAAAAATGTTCCAATTGAGATAGTGGTTAAATCTGTCTTCTTCAGCTTCGATAATTGCATGTATCTACAAATAGATAGAATAGCTATAGGTAGTCTATTGGCTCCTCTGATGGCCAACATTTTTGTTGGATTTCATGAGAAACAGCTTTTTGATAAGATTAATAAACCCTATTATTACATCCGCTACGTTGATGATACGTTTACGTCGTTTCCTGATAATAGTAAGGCTAAAGTGTTCTTTTTACATTTGAATAATCTCCATCCTGCGTTCAAACATAATATGGAGGCTGAAGAGAACAATCGGTTACGTTTCCTGGATGTTCTATTAGAAAAGACTGTTTCATGCTTTCTAACTAGTGTTTGTCGTAAACCCACTTTCTCTGGGCTTTACTTAACTTGGGACTCTTTTGCTACCAGAACCATGGAAATTAATCTAATGAGTAGTCTCATCCATCGGGATCTAATGATACGTTCTCAGTGCAAACTTAATGGTGGGCTAAAGAAAATTAAACAACTATTTCTGATGAATGGCTATTCCGAATGTGTTAATACATCTGTAATTGAAAGAAAAATTGCTAAGTTCAATCAGGCTAAGATCTATGGGTCATCTAAATGTTCTGTATATGTCAGACTACCGTGTATTAGTCCCGTTAGTCAGACATGCGCCGATAAAATTTCTATTACCATTAAGCGGTGTTTCAATGCCATTATGGTCCGGAGCTTTTTACAACCAGAAAGGCTTCCTCACCTTGCTGTAAGTATGTTTTGCCTGCCCATCAAAGCAATTTAGTTGTATATCAATATAAGTGTCGCTTATGTGGGCAAAACCATCCAGAAGTTGGCAGTTAGAATCGCCCAACATGTCCCGGGCCAGATGTATAGACATGAGCCGGTGACATCCAGGTGTTCGCAGACTCATTTAATAAATGCTGCTGCTTGTTATTTTCCTGAATTTTTCTCCGTATTGCTCAGGGCACGGAACAGACTCCATTTGGATGTATTGGAGTCTGTTTATATTAACATGCAGAGATCTGCCCTGTGCATGCAGCAAGAATTAAAACACAAATTGGCCCTTTCCAGTGAAGCCATTACCTAATGGAAGATCATTTTTCCCACTCCCCGTATCCATTAATCACATTACATTTTAACATCAGCCACTATTAAAATTGTTTATTATTAGTTGTTAAGATAGATCAGTCGAAAGGCGTCTTAAATTTTAAATTTTTGTATCCCGTTTTATTAATAAAATATGATCTCTTTTTTTAAACGTATTATGACTTGGTGGTAATGGCACTTTGTTTAAATAGATATATAAATAACTTTGTATGAGGAATAGAGTGTTAAGATTTTGTCAAAATGGACGCTCACTCGAATTCCAGCCTTGCACAGTACGCAGAGGTTCGGAATAAATTCTTCTATTAAACAGTCAAAACATGACAGAAAAGTAACAGCCCCCGCTGAAAATGTTTAAATAATTAGTTTGCTTGGGACAATGACAGTTATGGAACGTTTTTATACTCCCTTACTCCTACCAAACGGAAAAATGTAACGACACTGGAAAAAAATATTTGAATTTGAACGTTTCGAAATCCATAAAAAGGCAGAGGAATCTAAAGGAGTTAATTAACCTGTGTCTTATTCCCAGAAAGGAACTTTTTTAGTAATATTAGCCGAACAACTTACAGTTTTGATCATATTAACAAAGATGACATTCGTGTTTTATTTTTGTCTCGCGATATATACACAATTACGGAAATTTAATATGATATAGCTTTTTATGTGATTCGAACTCTTTTCTCTCTTATCAAAATATTCATATGTATTTAATAATTAAATAAAATTCTGCTGTTATGTAAACAGCAGTAATGTCTTCAACAAAATCATCGTCATATATTCTTTATTGTCGAAAAATCATCATATTCTCTGTATATCTCTCTATGTATATCTCTGTATATATCCCTCTATCTATATATCTATCTACATCTCTCTTTGTATCTATCACTACCTTTGTCTTATTCTCTCTCTCTCTCTCTCTCTGTCTATTTCTATCTATAGACAAATCTCATTATATTAAAGCGAATAGAATTTTGTGATGAATGTCGTCTAGACAAGTTTCATAGTTTTTTTTTTATTGAAGTTTTTCCTCTATTGATATTCAGAGCGAAAATCAAAGACAAAATTTATAATGTTTCCATAATGAGCCCTCGTTAAGAGGAAATATAAAACCTACCCAAAATGTTCGACACATGATAAAAACCTCTACATTTGAGAAAGATACAGACATAATCCTGTGACAGATTTCGTTGGAGACACGAGATAATCGAACTTCAATGATTGGTTATGGATTTTATTTTGTTTGGCTTAAGCAAAAGCCCTACCTTTGCTAGCCTTGCTTTGACCGACCATTCAGTTAAAAGCGTTCTCGTCCATGCGTTCCAGTCTTTCTTGAACGGCTGCAATTAACGTCAAAGAGCGTTTCATACTTCTGCATAATCTATAAAACACGAGGATTCGCAAAATGTTGCTTTCATCTCTCCTGAAATGAAATACACTTCCTGGTTCTAACGAACTGGTGTGTTACTTGGTACCTTAATTCAAAGGAATGCTTCTTAGATGTCTTGACGCAAGTTGCGTTAAATTATAGACTTTTATTCGGGTAAGAACAATATTGCTACAATTAGCTGACCTTAAAAACACTTCAGTTCCCCATCTTCAGATTAAAAAGCAGGAAAGTCATTGCTTTGCAGACAACGATTCTCTAAATAAAACACCAATTCTTTATATAGTATATCATATAGGCAAATAATACATATTTATATAAGAAACACACTGACGACGCTGAAGCTCTTTTCTCACACTTCTCGCTTGTGGAGCTATCTTCCGGCTTCTTTCTTTTCAGTCAACATAGATCCTGAAAAACTTAAATGCAATATCCATCGTTATTTTTATCTGCTTAATGGATGTTTTTTTATTGTTCTCTCTTCTTAATAGCATTGTTATCCCGTATCTTCTTACACTCATTAACTCTTTTCGAGTTAATGGCTTTTTGCTTTGTCTGAGATGAAATGATTAAAAAATTATTTTATATGAAGCAAAGTACAGAGGTACAACTATATCATAAATACTTAAAGAAGTTCTTCTTGCTCAATGATAAATATTTGCACATCTAGTCATCCAGAATTTGTCTATATTTCTGAGATGAGGTAGTATTTACACTATTTACATTAAATAAATATTTGCACATCTAGTCATCCAGAATTTGTCTATATTTCTGAGATGAGGTAGTATTTACACTATTTACATTATTCGAACTATTGCCTTCATCTTTGTTGTCATTTTTACAACATTTTCGCCGTTGTACGCTCCAGCCTTTTTCAGGTGCTAGGAATTTTGGACCGAACCCTTTATTATGATCACTGGAGTATATTATTCTCATTCCTTGTACGAAGCCACTTCTGGTAGTCATGAATTATCTCCCTTTAACCTAACTTTCTGAGTTATTTGTTCACAAAAACCTTTCACAAAATCATTACGATTTTGTTATCTTTTTCTGTGTCTTATCGACAGATTTCTCCATTTCATCCTGGTATTTTTTTCATTTGAATCTCACATGCTGTGTTTGCTAACCATTTCAGTTCGTCGGCATTTTTTCATAATATTACAAAAGAATAATCATTTTATTTCTGTTCATTTTTCATTCGAACTCGACTCCACTTTTCGCCTGCTCACTCTGAGCCGACATCCATTGTACCACAGCCCACTGTTGATTAGCCGTTCCTAAAACTTGCTTGTTTGCGCAGCTAATTTCATCGAGCATTTATTAATCTTTTTTAAGAATAATCTTTATATATACGATAATTTAGATAGAGCGAAACTTACCAAAATCTTTATTTCTTTTAATAAAATATCGTCGCTATTGCTAGAACAAAATACTGAGACTCTTTTTTTCTTTTTTTTTTCCTTATCCACTACCTAAATAATTGCCCTAAACTTTAAAAATAACTTTAATTATGCCATGTTTGCCAGTTTCTTCTTCCCATTATGATGAAAATATCTTATTCTATCTCTTGCTACCTGGGACATGTCACTAGGGCAACTATTGGCGGTATTTGTACTCTCGAAGCATCCAGATTTGCATATTACTCATCGGTTATTCAAAATATATATGTTCTATATTTAGTAGCTGCAAGCATTTTTTATAATTATATCGTCCTAAATAACACAGTTTACTGCCACTGGTGCACAGGGGATTACATAGGAGGAAAGTTATGAGAAAGAGTGACAGGTTATAGGAGGTAGCAGGAAGTGGGTAAGAGAAGGATGAGAATACTGATGAGAGTGGAGTGGACAGAGAAGAAACATGAGAGAAAGGATGCAAGTCACTGAGAGAGGAGATGACTATTGAATTTACATTTAAATTCTTGGAGATTGTAGCTGTCGGAAAAGCAAGTAAAAGGAAGGGAATTCCACAGGCGGGAAGTGCGAGAAAAGAAGCTGATGGAGTAGAATTTACGTTTGCATTTTATTGGCTTCACAGTAAAAGAACGGGACTTAGTTGCTAATCTTGTGGCTCGAGTAAATTCATACACAGGGGCCACTAGAGAGCTAAGTTCATCGGAGCAGAAGCCGTCAAAGTATTTATAGAAGAAACACAGGGAAGCCATATTACACCGGCGAGAAAGTGACTGTATCTGAGCTGCCAAGTCGGGATCGATCACATTACAGATTATCCGTTGAATTTTGTCAAGGACCACTAGCAGGGGTACCCGACCAGATATGGCAGCAGTATTCAATACATGGGTGGATGGTAGATTAATATATGTGCAGGATGGTTTCAGACGGGAAAAACTTCCTGTCTCTACACAGAGTACCGACCTTCTTAGCAGCGGATTTTGCTATGAATTCGATATAGTCATTCCATTGATAGGTATATATATATATATATATATATATATATATATGAG
Source organism: Ascarosepion bandense (assembly GCA_037127315.1). Taxonomy (NCBI): domain Eukaryota; kingdom Metazoa; phylum Mollusca; class Cephalopoda; order Sepiida; family Sepiidae; genus Ascarosepion; species Ascarosepion bandense. The sequence continues at coordinate 2,522,534 of JBBBDQ010001028.1, forward strand.
AGAGACTCTGTGAGTGTGCACCGAGTAAGAAAATCATTGTTTGACTAGAGTTATGTTTATATAATTTTCCTCTTGTCAGATGGCGCTATCATGTGTGAGGTGAAACAATTATGAAATGCCGTATTCTCTGTTGACCTTTCATGTTGAGCAACCTGAAGTGCTCTTTGGTTGCTTGATCGAATTTTAATGATTCAACATTTCTTCGAAAAATTCAATTTACTTCCTTCAAAACATTCGTCACGTTTTTCATTTTCTATTGAGAATAAGAATATTAACATTTAAGTTTTCCTTCGTTTTCGTTCTTTCTCCTTTTTCTTTCTTTCTCTTCTTTCTTTCTTTTTCTTCGTTTCTTTTTCTTTCATTTTCTGTCTTTGTATTTCTTTCTTTCTCTTTTTATTTTCATTTCTTGTTTGTTTTTATTTGTTATTTCTCTCTTTCTGTTCCTTTTATATATCTTTATTTCACATTATTTCTCTCACTCTCACTCTCTTTCTCTTTCTATCGTATTAATTCTCATGCCAATTTATCAACGTTTTTGTCATACCATTTATCCAGCTATGGATAATTAATAAATCTACACACATGAAGTCGGGGTTGCCTTGAATGAAAATGACCTTTCTAGAAAATCTTCAAGTAATATCTTGGCTTTTAGGTGGTTCTGCATCCCGATCGCTTTGAAAAAAAAAAACACACACACATTTTATTTCTTCAAACTCCAAAAGCAGAGGTCATATGTTGAACTCTTTCGGTTATATATATATATATATAGAGAGAGAGAGAGAGAGACAGACAGACAGACAGAGAGAGAGAGAGATTTAGGCTTGTGTCAGATTAAATTAATTAATCTGACATGCCTAAAAGATAATTTGCTGCATATATATATATATATATATATATATATATATATATATATATATATATATATATATATATATATATATATATATATATATATATATATATATATAAAGTCTGCCTACTTCCATAGCACAAGGGTAGAGTCGCTGACTGACGCCATTTCGGTCGGGTTTCAATCCTGGGTAAAAAAGCAATCGGAGTCTAACTGTACTGATGAGCTGTGATACGGCGAAACAGATCTGTCTGTGGATGACAATATATATATATATATATATATATATATATTGTAACAAAGTCGTAGAACTCGTAGGTTTTTTAACCTGTTGTTCATGCATTTACTTTTATAAAAAGTGCTCGATACAAACGTAGAGCGTTATATTGTAATAGTTATTACAATGGTTTATAAATTCATAATATCACTACTTAAAAAATTTGGGGGTTCGAAGCTGACCATGTGTTTTGGTCGCCTCTTCTTCGGGTGATCAAGTTGGTATGAAAATTATCTGGTGGAAAAGACCGTTTATTTGTGGTGGATTTGTTTTTTGTTGTTTTTTTTAGGTGAAAGTGGGGTTGGGATGTGATTTGGATTCTGTTGACCTTATTAAAGTCTTAGGGTTAGGTGTTTGGGGGTGGCTTAGGTAAGAATAGGTTTTCCTATTTATCTTGTCTGGATGTAGCCTGGTGGCGTCGTTATTTGTTTTAGGCGTGGGTATGTGTTGTTTTGTTTTTGGGTTGGTCACTTCGTTGAATTTTGGTTATTTTGTATTGGGGTATGTGTTTTTTGTTTTTTGCAGTGTCGATATTTTCTTTTAGTTTTCTATTATTTTCAGGTAGCTGAACCTGGTGTGGTATGGGGTTTGTTGTCTTTTGTTTCTCCGTTTTTTGTTCTGTTTATTAATAGGGTTGGTTATGTGTATTTATTGCATTTTGGGGGTGGGGTCGTGTGGGTTGGGCGTTTATTTGTTTATTTAAATTTTAAAGAGAAATATTTGCGATGTTTGCACAATACTGCTAATTCGTCTCTACTTTTTAATAGTTCGCTACTGTTGGGGTACTTTAGAATGTGTAGCTTTTCACTTAAACATAAAGGGCAGATGTCGTGAAGTGAGTTGCAAGTTCTAGTTTTTTCTACGATTTTCCATTTTACTTTGGGTTTCTGTTTTGAATCCTTTAGCTTCCAAAAGTATGTAGAAAGGGATGTTTGGTTTCGGTATAAGCTGTTTTTGAATGAAGTTAAGTGCATGTACCAGCGCTGCTTAAAAGTGTTCTTAGTTGATCCGATATACACTTTATTTATAGTTGGATTTTCAATAGATGTTATGTTGCATTGATAGATTATTGAGTTTATTTTACATTTATTTTGTAGTGGTCAGTTACTAGGGTTTCTACAATTGTATATGTTTACATTGTTGTGTTTTATTGTATTTTGGTCATCGGTTTTATTTTGATCTGCGTGTTGATTTAGGATATATTAGTTATGCTTTGTTATGATTTTTTCTAGGTTGTTTGTGCAACTGTAGCTTAGTTTAAGTGTATTTTTTTGAAGATTTTACTAAGAGGGTTATTTGTGGGGAAATGTTTTTAATTAAGTTCAGGAACTTTTGTCCTAGCTTGGTTTTAATCATTTGGTTGAAAGGAGGTGGGTACCAAATGATTTTTTCTGTTTCTATTTTTCTTGTTGTGGTTATAGTTTGTTATGTATTGGATGTCTTGGTTTCTGTAGCCGCTTTTTTAAGGACTTGTTTTAGAGACTTTTTTGTTTGTTAAATATTTCTTTGCTGGACGAGTTTTGATTAATTCTATATTCTATGGAGAAGGGTATATGCTTGATTATACTAGGGGGGTTGACTTTGGGTGGATGTATAGTGGGCATTCGTTGGATTTTATGTATGGTTGGTAATTATTGTTAACTAAATCTAGTGTGACATCGAGGAAGTTTACTAATTTTAAATTTGTGTTAACTATTACTTTTAGGTTTAATCCTTTAGATTCTCTATGGATACGTTTTCTTATTTTGTCTGTTTTGAAGTGTGTGGAGTTTTGTATTCTCATTAAACCGTTTGTCTCTGTATAGCCCTATGTCTTGTGCGTTTATGTCTTGGTGTGCGGTGAGATTATATAGTGTAAATAAGTCGATGAGATCAGAACACTATGCGGAGTCCAGAGCACCCATTGTGATGTCAAATTGGTTTAAAGAATTATTTTTTATCCATTGCTCTTGGTTATGGTTAAGAACAGATGTTTTGGCCGCCATTATAATATTATATTCGTCCTTTGTTAGGTCCGAGTAGTGTGTGGCAAATTTCAGTGCTAAGGTAAAGAGGTCCTTAGAAATTGAATATCAAATTGGATCAAAAAACAGTTGTTTTTTTCTTTGATGTTATTGAACCAATTTATGACGTCAGTTGTGTTTGTCCACTGGAGTAATCCATGTTTCTATTTTATTTGTTCATTTATTCGTTCGAGGATCTTTTTGCTAATTTTACCAATTTCTGGTCTTGTCGGGTTTAATATTCTCGTAGGCAAGTTTGTTTGGAAATCTGTTTTATGATCTTTTAATGTTATGTATGCTTCTTTTGTGCAGAGTCTACTAACTTTTTCACTAATTTTTAGTTATCCGTGATATTTTTGCTGCTTGTATCTATCTTGTCGACTATATCTAATTTGTTGTTGTTTGCCTTTTTATAATTCTCTCTCTCTCTCTCTCTCTCTCTCTCTCTCTTTGTAGATTTAAGTGCCGTTTCGATGCGGCATATATAGGACGAACCAATCTTAGGTTGGAGACGCGGGTAGCGCAGCAAGTCCCCGGAAATATACGTTCGGGTAGCCAAATATACGTTCGGGTAGCCAAATATACGTTCGGGTAGCCAAATATACGTTCGGGTAGCCCTAACAGACATATAAGAACAACCCAAGCAGTTCTGGATTCACCAATCTGCCAACACCTGCTGGACAATCAGGAATGTGCCTCCTCGTATGAGGACAATTGGTTCACTCTCCTGCACAGTGCTCGATCGGCATATCTTCTTCGTGTTTTGGAGGCAATTTGCCTAAAAATCCAGCAGCCGATTCTGTGCAGGTAGAAAGAGCGTTTCCTACGTTCCTTAAAATTACAGGAGGGATTGTGAGTGTAACATTATTTCTTTTTTTATTTCACTCTTGTGGAATTGCATGTTTACACCCGACTTACATTTTAATATCTATTGAATAAAGTTTATTTTTAATCGAATTCCATCTTCTCCCAGTATTGTAAGTTTCCCCATTGTTTTTCTGTTCTCTATTTTTGACCCCTTTGTAATAAAGCCAACGTACCCCTTGAAAAGTGTTGGCCGAAATGTTCCTCGAGATAATTATGACGTCTATTTTGTTTAAGGTTATTAACTTATTATGTGGGTACAGATCATATATATATATATATATATATATATATATATATATATATATATATATATATGCTAATTTAGCTCATTGAAATGAATTATAATTTAAAACCAATTTCAATGGCGTGTTGAGCTTTCCTTTATATATATTTCATCAGACCACACAATATTCCTTCCATTTGGTACAAAAAATTTTGCCGGAATAAGCATTTCCTTTAATTAAAGAGAAAGATAAAAAAATAAGAAAAAGGAAAAAAGAAAACAGAAAAAGAAAAAGAAAACAGAAAAAGAAAAAGAAAAAGAGAGCCAGGACAGAGACATTGGCGTCACATCGGTTGGGGGTATTCGGACCAGTCGCGAAGATGTTGACCACTAAGTCATTAACCGCCTACTTCTAATTCCATGGATACGTATGTATGTGTAACCCCACAAATTAACCCGCCCATGTACACAAACTTATATCCATATACATACATGCGCACACATCCACAAATATACATACAAATGTGACTGTGTTTATGCTTATACATACTTACAGACCTACACTTATTCATGCCCACAACGAATCTTGCGTTCGTATACTCACATATATATATTTTATAAAGGCGGGATTTCCATGTGTATAAATAGCGTTATATATATGTAAGTATGCTAACAATTCTCACACATACTCCCAGATTACGCATATATTTTCATACTTACATACATCCTCACATCCGTACATATATATATATATATATATATTCATAAATGCACTCGCACCCCCATATGCATGCGTGTACACATATAAATGTGTTCTTCATACTTACATTTATATATTTATATCCACATACAATTATTGTGTTCATACACTCGCAAATCTATGAAGAGCTGATCCACATACACATGTATACACATCCATATATATATATAAATATAAATATATGAATATACAAGCAACTTTTTATATACCCCTATACATAAAGACAATGTACTCCTGTGTACACTTATCCATCTACTTTTAACTCCCAAACGAGGTGGTATAAATGATTGATTATGATTATATAGACGTTGTTTTCATGGTTCGGCGCAAATTCCTATATATATTTTTTCTCGCTATTGTCTTCGCTAGGGTAGATGGTTGCTTGGTATATTACCTCTTCGGGTCTACAACTGAGCATTTGTTTTTTACTCTACATTTACAGAGGGTTGTACTAATCAACCTTTTTATAAACCCCACCTAAAATATCAAACCGCTCTCTCTAAACATTTCTAGAAATTTAAATATTTCATATATATGGGTGCACCTAATTTTGTGCATGTTTATATATAATTTTGTGCTTGCATATATATTATTGTATGTATTATTGTGTGTATAGGGGACACCTAAGTATAAGTGTATTTCATGTATAAGAATGAACCTAATTATGTATATGTTTTTCCATCATATATATTTATTTATTTATCTCTGTTTATTTGAGATGAAGTCTTTCGTTATCTCTTTACTCATCACTGTCCCCTTTTAAGGTATTCTCTCGCTTTCTGCATTTGACGATAATACAAGCAAGAACAAAATGTTACTGGCATTCTGATGTTTAAACGCCTAGCGGACGTTACGTTGTATTTCCTCCACTACCAACGGCAAACTCGATCAGATCGATACTTGCACACAATCACTGTCCTTAAACAACCCATGAATAAGATGAATTTTGCTCACGCTATTTGCAACCACACACACACACACACACACACACACACACACACACACACACACACACACACACACACGCAAACCGACACTGTATATCTTCCTATCTGCCCTACATTTTTGTTACATATAACTTTCTCTCCTTGAGAATTTCGTAGCGCAAAGACCCGTTATTATGCTGCTATTTACGTATTCGATCCCTGGGCCTCTTTTTCTCTGAACCCTTCTTGTCTCTGGAACCACACATGTTCCATTTGAATTTAGATTCTATTGTCAAACTGCCGACATTTTTTACAACCTATTTGTTAACTGTGTTCCTGTAATTGGTGACTCATCGGAATATGAGGTTACTTAAAAAATAAAGTTGATCAAATAAAACTCAGAAGGTGTACAAAAAGAAGAATAACATGGCTAACACTCCTCTCTAGTGAAGTAAACAAGAAATAAGCAAACGAATAAAAGTGAAATTAGAATAGTAGGTAAATGATTGATTTGTTCATTTCAGTTCAATAAAAAGTAATTCGAATATTTTGCGAAAAGAAAAGAATACCAGAAAGAAATAGGTCTTTTTTATGGCAATATTTTGTCAATAAGCATACAATTTATTTTTATTCTCAACACGCTTATTTTTTCTACAGATATGTTCAACGTCCATATTGTTTGATCGCTTGTCGGAGTGAGAACTAGTAACACGCTGACCCCTTATTGAGATTGTAATAATGTATGATTTAACAATTCTTATAACATTTTGAATTATTCGTTTTTTATCATACATTTAAAATTTCCACATTTTCTGTCATGTCACAGTCAGTCGCTATAATATTTGATATAGACTTTTCACACCAACAAATCTATCATATGCCCTGTAATACTTGATGCCAAATTTGAATCCCCTGCTCTTAAATATAATATTGAAGTATTTAGTTTAGATACAATTATTAGTAGTCTATGGCATTTACGTAAGGATTAGCCTATCTTAGTTTTGTATATATTGGTAGTTAATCGAATTTCTTTTAAATTCAAAATCTCCAACACGAAATAAAGTGAATTATGGGAATGCTTAAAGCCATATATATGCATATATACAAACCAAAATAATCTTACACAATTCCCTTTGTGAAGTTACTCTGTTACTCTGTGGATTATTTAAAATTAACTTCTTGATAGATTCTTTAGGATTATCTCAGTTGCTTCCTCTTGGTTTTTGTACTTGTTGCTTTATTTTGACTTACATTGCTAAACTACGTTGATTCCCATTGCGTTGAATAATAACCATATTAGTTCCTTTAAACATTGAATGATAACAAGGTGATATTTTGGTGACCACTTTCGACAGAAAAGTGCTATCTTATATACCGGTATGTTTGTATTTAGAACAGCGAAAACATATTGGCAGATTAGAATGTTCGCATTCGCAGCAAAACAACCCTCGCTCCACTTATCATCTGACATAATTTATTAAATGATAATTAAAACGCTAGGTTGATCTCTAGACGATGCACTAATATTCTTTATTCCTGTACCATTTCAAAGAAAATTTTAAAAACCAAATCTTCAATAATAATTTAAATGTTAACTGTTGGTTCTTGAGGAACACATTTTAACAATGTCTTTTTTCTTTTATATTTTTTCTGTTAACGGACGAAAATAACTAATTTTAAATAGAATTTGGATCAGCTGATATCACGATAATTGTATTAATGTGCTCCGAAACTCTGACATTGTTTAAGATTTGACCTTATGTAAATCGATTATTGCTAGAGTCTAATATAAATGAATAGAAAACACCTCTTGCTCGAACAAAATGGTTGAAGAGACCCCAGATCAATCAAAATGACTCTTTTTGAGATAAAAGTGCATTACAAAGGAACAGGTGATCAAAACAGAAAAACATATTCGAAATACTGCTTCATAAACTCCTCTGTTATGTAGGAGTAACTTTTGATTTTTCTTAGACTATCTCAGTGTTTTCGTGTCTGTCTGTCTTTAAATTTCAAATCCGCTAAGAATTTTAAGCAAAAAACTTTCCTTCCGTTATCATATTTGTGCTGGTTGTGAAGTTAGAAATTGGTTGAAATTCTCCTCCTGTTATCTGCCACTTAACACATGAATAAAGTCGACCTGAAAAGTGAAGAGGATTGCTGAATTGTCAGACAAAAGCCTTGTACTCACGCATTAAAGGTTCCTGATCTACATTTGCAATTCCCGCATAGGATCATGATGGTTTACAACAAAACTATATTAGCAGTAGTAAAATCAGAAGTAACCATTATTCACCTACAATGCCCTATTTCCCTCCGGAGCGTTCGGACATGTGAAATGGAAATGGAAAGTAAGAAAGATATAGATCGAAGCAAAATGCGGAAGAAGAAAATATATTTATGCAAATACAGAGGTGCGACAAAGATGTATACACTTCTACTTTCAAGAATAAATATTCATTCAGCAATTTAAATAACTCAGAAATATTTTATAAGAAAACTTAAAATCAGTAAGAATGTGATAACCTTTTTTCCCTTTAACCTTCAAATGAAAATGACGAAAGAAGCTTGATTACACATATATTGTAGGTGTTTATTCTGTCAGGCAGTTAAGTGCCAAACGGGATACATCCTTGGACAATCATGTATCTTTCGATCCATAACTGAATAGACAGAACATTTTTCCGCACTAGTTGCCATTTTTTTCTGCGGTAAACTGGTTGCAAACCAAGGATATCGAGCCCCCATTTGTTCTGCTGTTTAACCCGTAACTGGAAGCAGAAGAGATCTTTTCATACCTTTCCCAAGAGTATTTGCGCGTAAGTGTAATGCAACAAATTCAATTGGAATTTGAAATCGGCTCTCCGATTTCTTGTTGCGAGCCGATACTCATTGCACCATAACGCTCAAGTGTTTACGAGCCGGTCAAAATTATTACAAATAATAATAGTATTAATAGTAAATATATTTCTAATATCTTTATAAGGTAAAAACAGATCTAAAAATTAGATTATTCTCTAAGAATATTTATCTTCCGTAAAGATCTAATAAATATAGGATAATATTTTCACTTTAGCGACGACAGGAACTCACACATAGGATTCTACTTGAAGTTTTGAAGCAGATGAAATACTATCCATAAGTAGATAGTGATAACAATAACAATATTAGTAATGTATCTCATGTTTTACTTTTTATTATATTATTCAGATTGTCTTACTTGCTGGTTGTGATGTCGCTTATAGAAAAATACAAATACAATAGCTCCCACAACCGCTATTACAAGTGTTTTGGCCGATATTAAAAATATTTTATCAATATTTCTCCATTCATTTTCTAGTCTCTTTTCTGCTTAAAAATCTATTTATTAGCTTTTAATAATTTTATGACTTTTAATCATTGTGAAGACTTGCCATTAAGGCAGAAATATTTACATTGCTACCATTTACAAAATAGATAAGGATGGGGATTAAGACTATATTTCAACTGCATAAATTACAGCAACGCTTGTTGGTCTAGTTTGGTTTTCTGCAAGAGTGCTTCTCCATGGCTAGAAAAAAAGCTGGTTTTATATAGGCCCCCTCAGTTTCATGCCCACGCTGATACCTGCCGTGTATCTTTCGTATGCAAATTTTGTAAGTGCCACCTTAGTAGAATGCCCTTTCTCAATAGCCAATTGTAGAAATGGACGTAACTCTTGGTACTTACTGTACCACACGCAACCAAATCTGGGTCTCTTGTCGGGTTTGTTTGTGTCTTTGGAAACTCGTAATTTGACAGATTTGAAGTAGGCGTCTGTATTTGAAACCCGAAATTAATCTAACATTTAAAATCAATGTTTTTCTCTTAAAAGAATTCCTAAATTGCAAAGTAGTGCGAAAATTGAAGGACACTTACTTGAGATTAAGTTATTTGTTATTTTAGTTGGTCGAAGATATGAATGAATGATCCCCATTATCGTTTGACATATCTCCGATTTATTAAGCGATAAACTCGTGTAATTTGAACGACAATGAAAAATAAACAAGGATTCAATGAAAGAAGAAACGATCACGGAGATAAATAAGTATTGTTTTGAAACAAAACTATTTACGACAAAATTGCCTTGGGATCAAATCGAGCCGAGCTTAGTAACAAAAACCGTGAAATTCTATCAAAACAATCTTTTCCCACTTTATGGTCTTATGACTGATTGGCAGATGCGAAAACTGAGATTGCCACAAGAATTCATGGCGGAAAACAGGTTGCGTATTGATCGAAGCTGCCAATCAAAGTGGTCTGACAATATTGTACACCAGGCAGCAAAAAAAAAAAAAAATAAAATAAAATAGAGATGGCAAGTAAGATGGTCAGTCAAACCAATCCTCTGATTTCATAAGTGCTAACTTTGAGTGATTTGACATTAGCTGAAAGATCATGGTGTTAGAGTGAAAGTCTTAAAAAGGACGTTATAGCGTTGTTGTATAAGGAAAAATGTTGCCGCAAGAAAAAATTGTGTAGCTTTATGAATCTTACGGTTAGTTAAAGAGAAATAAACCAGTGATTATAAAATTTCCGTCTCTATCTCGACTTTGTTAAACTGAAATTGCCCAAGATAAAGGATATAACATTTTAGAAGCTTTCAATGTGACCAAAAACCTACCAGGATTTAGATAATAAATTACATTTTATAAATATAAAAACGTTTAAATGTTGAATTAAGTGAAAGAAAACAGCTCATGATTCTCATAATTAACGCAATAGAAAATGTTCCAAGGGGGTCTAATTATCTGTGCCAACAGGGCTGACCTTTACTGTCAATGAGTTGATGAGAATAAGAAACAACGTCGATCCAAGAATATAACCCCAGGGAACCCCAAATTAATGTGACAAGCGGTTCAAGCGACTTTCGTTACACGATTTGTTAAGAACAATATATGTCTATATTTCTGAGTTGAGGCATTGTAATTATTTACAGTATTTACATTGTTCAGACTGTTGTCCTCATCTTCATTGCTATATTCGCGACGTTTCACCTGTTTTACGCTTTGAACGTTTTCAGGTGATTGGAATTTCGAATTGAACTTCTTTATTTAGTTTACTCGGTAGATTGTTCTTGTTATATGAGTCATACCACTTCCAGATGTCTTAGTATCAATTATCTTTCTTTAACCATGACATGGCTTGACCCAAAGAGTTTTGAGTTCAATACTTGGCCGTAGCAGATATAAACAAAACATTAGAGGTTAGCCAAAGTGAGATAATTGATACTGAGACATCTAGAAGCATCCGACCCATGGAACGAGAACAATAACCCACATTGAACAAAATAAATCACCTTTTTAAGTAAAACATTCAGTTAGATAAACCATAGACCTTGAAATTGTGAAAAAGACCAGTATGCCAAAACCTGTCTAACGTCTTTGATATATCTAATCTCAGTGGCTGTACCTCGCCGTTCTTATCCAAAGTTTGGTATAAAACTTCCGTAGTAACTGTTCATACAGTAGTAGTTGATCTAGAGAAACGAAAGCCATATTGTTTATCTGAAAGAAGGCCGTGTGAAGTGAGATGCTTAAACCATTCGCAGTTGATTAGAGCCTCTAATGTGCCAAAATGTGATAAAAGACTAATAAGCAATAATTTGAGGAATAAGATGTTTCTTTAAAGCCAGGAACTTATATATATATATATATATATATATATATATATATATATATATATTCGTACCCGAAACTTAAACAGTTTAAATTTAAGAAATAAGATCAAGTGACGAGAAAACTAAGAATTTAAGACAAGATTTCAACGTCACGCTTATTGTTTTTGAAATACGTTTCTCTGCCATGTGATTTAGTTTCTGCCGGTTTCTTTATTTACTATGTTAAAAAAATCCACTGTCATAGGCTATTTTAGATGGCACTTTTATTTGGTTAAAAAAATATATGCATAATAAAAATGTTGATTGGCTTTCGATTGCTTGGAATTTTTAGGTCTCCCGATAATCGAATTCTTCGCAACTCACTGTTTTGTTGCAATTATTCCTCAGCCTCTCCCAATGTCATTTGACTTCGACAAAGCGTTTTTACCGTTTGTTGTGCAAATAAACAATAAATAAATAAATAAATAAAGAGAGAACTAAAAAATAGCAAAGCTTATTGTTTCTGAATTAACCCGTCTGTGAGATAAGCGAATGAGGGAAACGTATTGTCTCTTTCCAAATCACTCACATCGGAATTCGGCTTACGATTTTTAAGCCCAAACATCAAAGGAAAAGTTAAACAACAAAAAAAAAGTTATTTTTCGAAGAAAGACAAAAAATATTTTTCTATTTGTTCTTTGAACAGAACACAGTGCGAGCAAAATTCTGAGTTCCATTTTCATATTGGCTCTGATCTTATGGAAAATGAAGCAACTGGCGTCGACTCGATAAAATGAATTTGCAAAATGCGTTCGAATTTCAGTTAGTTTGTTTTGATTTATTTTCCCTCATGCCTTTGGGAAAGGCATGAACGTATTTACTACACTTTTTTAGATCAGCAACTATTTTGGTAAAGATTTCGTCACTGTCATGCTACAATAATTAGAGAAAAAGATTTGAAGCAGCATTGTATTATTGAGAGATAACCCCTACTGTTTGTTTCATATAATTTGTGATAATAAATACCACGAAGACCACTTACATTAGAGACGCTATAAACATAAAACGATCTTCTAAGCCATGGAACCAAATAATCAAAACTTTAACTGGATTGTTATTTTTCTAAAAGTTAAATATTTTTTAGAATGTTTACTAATAGTTCAGGTATTCCACACACTTAAAATATTGGAAATACTGAGATAAGGAATTTGTACCTTGTGCTATTTGTATAAGAACTTTTCTGGGAGAAAAAAACCTTGCGGATGTTGTTTGATTTCTTCGAAGCCAAGAGCTGACACCTTGTGATACTTAGCTTTGTATTAAAGAAGAAAACTTTGCAACTCTGCCGAAGAAGTTTAGCAAGTGAAATCGGCGATGAAAATGGCTTCCTTGGGGAAATGTTGACCACGTAAAAGTTGGAAAAATATCAAATTCTCTTCTGATATCGGACAGCAAAATATTGAGAAAAAATAGAAAACGTTAACCAGGGATTTTGTACCTCGCGCATGAATACTTACTCAGGAGGAGGAGTAATAGTAGGCAAAGAAACAGTGAAATTGAATGCTAGATTAGGAAGCAAAGAAGAATAAGAAGGAAGGATAATTGTGGGAGAAGCAGGGTGGTTTTAAGAAGAACAAAACAAAGTAAAGAAAATCCCAACAAAAAATTAAAAATAATTTCACTAGAACAATAAAGAATGAATAGGAGAACGGATAAAATCGTTAGCAAATATTGGAACGAGTTCGAAAATAAAACACAACTCCTTCCATTGAAAAAGTAATATATTTAGAATATATTATACGTGTAAGTGCCTATATAGGTCGAGTATGTAAGGTGAAAATGTAAATCAAAATACAGGATATATCTTAAAAAGGATCGTAATTTTCTAAGGTAGAAATATGTGAGTGTTACAAAAGACATGAAAATGGTTAAAAACTAATAAAATACCTGTTGAAGAAACAATACATTATATTTCTTGGATTAAATAAACACTTAGAATAAAAATCTGTAATATCTTTGGGCAATCTAAGTTTGATAGTTTTTGCTTACCAAACTTGATTTATCCAAAAGTCGAATGAATGCGTGCAAAATCGTAGCGAATACCCACTGAAATGTGATCCTAGTAGAGTAAAGAAAACCACCGCACTCAGTTTTATTGTCTGAGCAGAAATATGCCTTCGTGAGATGAGACTGTAATAAAAAATAAATATGTTACCAGTTTCTTTAATATAAGCCTGCAACCAGAAATATGCAATGTCTGATGTTGTTTACTCTTACCCCCAATTTATTTATTTAACCTTATTTTGGTCAAGTAGGAGCTCATTTCGACCTATCTCTGGTCATAAAATTTGAAACGCTTGAGACTGAAATAAAATCACATACCATCCTCTTCTATGTGAATAATCTAATGATTGTGTCATATGAGTTTTGAGATTGCCTAATCAGGAATTTTGTTTGAATTTTGGTAGCTAAAGATGGTTTAGTTTGGGATTATGTACTAAACAGAGAGAATATTCAAAAGGAATGTTTTTAACGAGAGAAAGTTACATTTGAATTTTTAATAGACAGGCCTGGCCGATTATTCGTTCTTATAGAAAAATTCAACGTCATCCATATTTCAACGAGGCATCTTATAAAATATTTAAGTAATTTCCTTTCCTCACGTAATTTAGTCTCTAAAGAAAGCATTTTATTACCGAAAAGTACGATATGTTCCAGCTACCACTTTTATTTCAATCACCCTGTAAATTTGAAAATCAAGTATAAAAGAAAAACACGAAGGATAACGATTTCTGCTATTCTGCAAAAACTAATAAATTTATGGATATATCGGGGATATTGTAATGAGGAAGTTAGAAGCGTTTTTTCGCCTCAAAAGCCTTGGGTCATGACTAAAATGGTCAACTTAATAACAATAGTAGTAACGGATCATTCGGTCAGGGTTCTACCACTCCAGAAAGAAGAGTAGTATGAATTAGGTCATTCGGTCAGGGTTCTGCCACTCCAGAAAGGAGAGCAGAATGAATTAGGTCACTGGGTCAGGTTCTACCCTTCCCCACCCAAAAGATATTAAATAACCTGGTAACTATGGTTACAGTGAAAAGAAGGAAAAGACCAGAGAAAGAGAGAACCAATGAATATTGGCCCCTGTTTCTATATAAAAGGGAAGAAATAGTAGAAAACCCTAGATTTGTTGGGCTACCAGCCAGGCGTGACCTCTCTCCGGCTATTCGTTCAAGATGTCGAAAGAAATTTCCATCAAGCTACCAGCCAAAATTCTCCACACGAAGACCTTCCTCAACATCCAGTGAATACACTATGTGCTGCTGTGAAAGGTAAGGATTGTTTTGTGAATCACTCTGACCAAACACTAGCTGTGTATAATTATATATATATATATAATCTTTATCCGAGTTGAACGACCTTTTTCATTCCGCCTCAACTTTCTCCACATAACTTCCTCGTTATACTCACTTCTTATGTGTGAAACTAGTACGAAGTTGAACCCGTTCTAGTGTCTGGTATATTATAGTACTGTCACCTTATTCCTGTGTGTTTGCTGAATATTTTTGTGTTATAATAAATTTCCTTTCTGTATAAAATTATTTTGCGTTATAATTTAATTCGCTCCCTTCAGCATTATTCCAACTAAAATTGTATTTTTATGTGTTGCTGACCTAAACTGGTTCCTAACACTATGGCCTTGTTAAACTTCCAACCTATATTGAACATTTTAGATTATTTTGAATCGTGGAATAAAGGTGCCAAGAAAATTTCTTTTTCAATTACTGGGTTGGGGATTTATCATTATTTACGTTATTTATCATTATTTACGTTACTCGGACAAATGTTTAAATCTTTATTTTTTCCGTCCTTCTTCAGTTGTCTGTCGATCTGAGTGACCCTCAGGGAAGATCGAAATGTTTTCTTTATTTAATCTACGGAGGTAGACTGTTTTCGTTTCACTGCCCATGTCTAGGAATATCTTATCTTGTTCTTTTCAGGACTGTTTAGTTATTGCTGGTTCTGTTTTCACGGAATCTGCGTGAGTACTATTCGTCTCATGAACTGAACTCAGAATTACTCTGCGACGAAATTCACGAACCAAAACATTTTTTGTGAAATACATATGTATAACACTCAATGTTTGCATCCCGACAAAAAAATAAGGATTTATTTGATTCAAGAAATAATTATATTCAAACAGCAGCTTCTTCATTGTTTATGAATTTAGTAGTGAAGTTTAACTGTGAAGAACAAATGTGGACAGCTGGAAAAGGTAAAGCAAGGGATAACTAGATTAAACGTAAACATTTTAGGCATATGTTAAATGAGATGGCCAACCAATGGAGACAATCAGTGATGACCACATAAATATATACGCAAGATGTGAAAATAATAAAATACTCAATAAATACACAAGGTAATGCGTTATAGGATACTGCTAGATATCTGAAATAATTCTAGTAGTTAAACTGAAAGGGAAAACTCTCAATATATCGGTAATAATGGTATATGCACTGACAACACAAAGTACAGAAGAAAACATCTAGTCCTTCTACTCCATACTTTATTATGCTATGGCACAATGCAAATCACAAGACATCAGAATCCTCATGGGAGATCTCAATGTCAAAGTCGGCCAAGGGATAGAAGGTGAAATAGTCGGCAATTTCGGATAAGACACCGCAATGTCTGTGGTGAGAAATGGTTCCAATGTTGCACAGCGAATGACCAGTTCCAAGAGAACCCAAGAAGACTATCGATATGGGGAAGTCCAGGAGGAGAAATTAAGAAGCAAATTGATTTTGTTACTATTAACAAGAGATTCAGAAACGCAGTCATTTCACTGCACAGCCTACCCAGGGGCTGACTGCAAAAATGACAGTATACCAGTTTTATGCAAACTAAAGATAAAACTAAGGCGATTAAAGAAACCAAACACAGTACAATGGACTCGTGAATGACCCGAACTTGCAGGAAATGTATGTGGATAATGTAAAAACGAAATACTAAGAACAAATTGAAAACGGACGCTCACAATGGGACGCACTAAGAGTGGCTCCTGTGATATCGGCGAACGACATCATTCTAAAGGAAAAAGCACATTAGAAGAAAAATGAATGAACCAACGAAGAGATTCTTGACCTGATGCAAAAGAAACAAACATCAATGAAAATACACAAGGAAGTAAGGAGAAAATGCACACAGAATAAAGGAAGATGGCTCAATGACAAATGTGTCGATGAAGAGGGACTGAGCACAACAAATAATGGTGATATGGATAAAAAATAAAGGAACTAACAGGACAAAAGACCTGCTCAGTAACAGGATGTATAAATGCAAAGGACGGTACAATCATGTTAGAGAAAGAAAAATATTTCAGAGATGGGATGAATATATTGCTGATCTCTTCCACGACAAGAGTGAGCAACCAACAATATACAAAAATACAAAAGCGGCAATGACCAAATTGAACAGAAAAATAGCAACAGGACGCGATGGGATTGTAATAGAGATGTTGAGGCCCTTACAAGTCTTTGGCATAGACAAGCTCACAGAAATAATAAACGTAATCTACAACAGCGTTAATATACCGGAGGACCTAAATAGATAAATTTTCATAGTACTACTTAAGAAGCCAGGTGCAAAAGAATGTGAACTCCTCCGAACAATCAGCTTAACATAAAAAAAACACATATTAAAACACATCATCCGGATTCTGATAAAGAGAGCGCGCAGCAGAATTGGCCCAAAGATAAGGCAGGAACAGTGTGGCTTTGTTAAAGAAACCTAAACAAGAAATAAGATATTCGTGCTCAGAATGCTATCTGAAAGAGCAATAGAAATGCAGAAAGAACTGCATTGGTGCTTTATAGACTACGCAAAGGCATTTTACAAAGTGCGGCACAAAGACTTCGACATGTTTTGAAAAGACGTTATTATAATCAAAAATATCTATTGGCAGCAAACCGCTTGCGTACGGATAGGAAATGAATTCAGTAGGTATACAAAAATAGAAAGGGATATAATAAAAGAATGTGTTTCCTCACCGGATCTATCTAACTTGTACAGCGAAACAATTCTGAGAGAAATAAAACCCTTGTCAGGATTCGTTAATGGTGGCCCCAATCTCAACAATGTAAGATACGCAGATAACAAAGTGTTGATAGCAGACACGGAAAGGAGAATACAGGGCCTCCTACAGATGGTAGCAACAGAAAGCGATAAGAAAAGACTAAGCCTAAATTTCATAAAACTGAATGTAAGGTCATCAGTAAAAAGAAGACCCCAAAATACCAACTACAGGTCGGACAAACTAAAATAAAACAAGTAAAATAAATTAAATATCTGGGAGGCATGTTGATAAAGGATGGAAAATGCGATGTTCAGATCCGAAGACGCTTTGGCATGGCCAAAGACACCTTCCAAAAGCCAATCAGATTACTGAAGACAGAAAAACAAAGCAAAGAGTGTTGGATGTGATATATGTTCTTCTGTATGAAAGTGAATGTTAGACGATCTCATCAAGGATAAAGGAGAGGCTTGAAGTAGCAGAAATGTGATTTTACAGAAGGATGCTGAGGATACCATGGACTGAGCACGTGACTAACGACGAGGTCTTGGAGAGGATGAAAACAAGGAAAAACTCAAACTTAATATAAGGAAGATACAGATGAGGTTTCTGGGACATGTAACGAGGAAGGGGGCCTAGAAATTTTAATACTCACGGGATGGATAGAGAAAAAGAGAGACAGGGGAAAGCAGCGCGTGGCCTACTTGAGAGGCCTGAACAAATGAAGGGCAGAGCGGGATTTAGGAGAGATACCAAGAGGAAGAATGTTGAGAGCGACAAGAGAGAGAGCCAAGTTGAAGCCCATGACCATTTACGTCCTAAACGTTTAAGTCCTAAACATACACGACATTTGAAGAAGAAGAAGAAGAAGAAGAAGAAGAAGAAGAAGAAGAAGAAGAAGTGAATATTAGACACGTATAGCTAAGCCTATATAGCAAGAATGTCCTATCAAAATTTTATTCATAACTACGTGTCAAGGAACGAACATACTGATCCACTTACACCTCGATGCGCGGCATTCGGCACTTTACTTTTCCGGTGTGTGGATTCTTTCTTGAGATAATTATTCCCTATCTATCTATCTATCTATCTGTCTATCTATCTATCTATGCACACGCACACGCACACACACACACAAACACACACAAACACACACACAAACACACACACAAACACACATATATACATACATATGTGTTACGTTTACGTTTAAGTAGCAGAACGATTTATTTTCGGTGAACTAGTTATGTGAATGCTTGCTCATCCTGAATAGAATCAATTACACAAGTAGGTGGGGAAGTAAGTTCGAAGTAAAGTGAGATAACAGAGATTTTTATGAAAACAGAAAGGGAAGTCATTATATCTGCTTTTCACACTTCTAAAAATTGAAATGAAAAATAAGACAAAACCCCGCTGTAATTGGGTGATAAAAGGAATGAACTTCCTATCAATATTTTCTGAATAAGATCGAAAGATGAGTGTCGCTGGAAGCCAAAAGAGCCATCATCACTCAGCTTAGTTTGGTACATGAACAAACGTATGAATTGATAATGGTAATATTGTTGCGAATAAAGGTTACTCCATAAAGGTATTAAGCTTATATAGGCCCCTATGTTGAGTCTGAAGGCCTGTTGGGAGATGAATTGAGATATAACGACACCATCACTAGAGATCACTACAAAAAACATCGTAGTCATCATTAGACTCATTCAATTTTATCTTAATCCTCTGCACTGTCCCCAGATTGACACCTAAGCATTGAAATGTTTGTAATGGAGCTTCCGCTTTGAATGTCAAGCAGTACAGCATGCCGTTTTCCAAATTTCTTTTGGAGTGAATTTACATTGTATATAACACGCTAAAGTCCGCTTCCTCTACCGAGCGCCCATAGATCATAGGTAGAATCTCCGACTGATGTCATTTAGGCCGGGTTATAATTCATACCATACTTCTCACATACAACCGACGCCCAATACATACATAACCCTATCCCCGGTCTCTAATTTAATTCACAAGCTTAACTACCATAAGCCGATGATGCTTTCCATCGTGAAATATACTTCTGAACTCTCTTCTGTCCTCTCTAAACTCTGTAACTGTTATTAAAATCTCTGTCTCCTTTAATTATCATCCTGTCAGCCTGTAGCCGGCAAAGTGTTCGACACCATTCTCAATGCTGAAATGGTTCATCATCTCACATCTTACAACTTGCTCTCTGACAAGCAGTATGGTTCCGCATCGCCAGCTCTACTGCTGATGTACTAACGGCAATTACTGAACATATATACCAGGCTCTCGATAAGAATATCGAAACGAGCTATTGCCCTGAATATCTCTTGAGCGTTGGACAAGGTTTGGTATGTTGGCTTTCTGAACAAGCTACAGGGCTACGGTATCTGATTGTATGTGTGTGTAATCAATATATAAATATATATATATATGTGTGTGTGTGTGTGTAATCAATATATATATATATATATAGGTGTGTGTAATTTATATATATATATTTGTGTGTGCCATCTATGTATGTATATGTGTAATCTCATACATATGTTGCGTATGTAATGTATGTATGTGTGTAATATATATATGTATATATATAATCTAGCTATAATATATATATATATATAAATATATATATATATATATATATAATCTAACTATAATATATATATATATATAATCTAACTATATATATATATATATATATATATATATATATATATAAACAAACTATCTGTTTTCAGTTACAATACTGAATTCATAACAGGTTCAATAGCTAAGGTTAATTTAATAAGCGTAAGAATGTGGTCTCATGATGAAACAGACGTTACGAATTAACGCATATAATTATCTATGAGCTCATGCATTCGTATTACTTTTCAAAGTTATTCCATCTTGAATTACATGATCATATTTCATAATTTCTTATATATAAAAGAGACTTCTATATATTCAATTATACATGTGCATGTACGTGAGCGTGTACACACACACACACACACACACACACACACACACACACACACATATATATATATATGTCAATAAGTGTTACTTTATCCGTTCTTCGTTGGCATATCCATCTCTTAATATAACTGTCTGCAGATATTAATTAAAATAATCGTTTATGGAATTAACACAAGATACAGATTTTCTCCGGGAATAATTTTGCGTTTAATAAAATCTTTTCGCGCTGGAGTACATTTTTATAAAAAACCCAAAGAAAAATTGCCATTTCCTGAAGCATTGCATAGGCTGAAATAAGTGAATAGATATAAAAAATAACTAATTGCACTAATTATTCATAAAAGAGGATAATATTGTGCGTTGTAGTGCAGTGGATATCTGCTTGGAACGACAACTCGAGGAGTCGAGTTCGAATTCCAGCTGAATTCGTTGCATTCACTTACGCGCAAATACCCTTGGGAAAGGTATAAATCCGTCTATTCCTTCCAGTTATAGGTTAAATAGCAGGACTGATTGGCTGGCAACCAGTCTACCGCAGAAAGCAATGGCAACCTACTGTTGGATAATCTTCTGCCCAGTCAGTCATGTCTCTTTCAAGACATGATCGCCCAAGTGTATATCACGTATGGTAGTTAACTGACTGACTTGCTTAGAAATCTAACATTAGCTTTCATCTGGACTTGAACGCCCAACTCTGGCAATTATTGCTGGCATGATATCAACTTCAGACATCTTCTTCTTCTTTATGTGCTGTGTCCCTTCAGGACGTAGACGATCATGGACTTCCACTTGGCTCTGTCTCCTGTCGCTCTCAATATTTTTTCTTTTGGTATCTCTTCTAAGCCCCGCTCTGTAAACCATTTCCTCAGACTTAACAAGTACGTCTCACGCTGCTTTTCCCTGTCTCTTCTTCCATTTATCCGACCTGTGAGTATCAAGTTCTCCAGGCCTTCCTTCCTCATTAGTTTCCAGGAACTTAATTTATCTCTTCCTGATATTTGTTATCAGTCTTCTTGTTTGTATCCTTTTCAACACCTCATTGTTGCACATGTGCTCTGACCATTGTATCCTTAGCATCCTTCTGTAAAACCACATTTCTGCTGCCTCAAGCCTCTCCTTTATCCTTGATGAGATCGTCCAGCATTCACTTTCATATAGAAGGACAAATATCACATAGCAATCCAGCAGTCTTTTCTTTGTTTCCGATGAGATTTTCCTGTCTTTCAGTACTCTGGTCAGCTTCTGAAATGCCTCTTTGGCCATGACAATGCGTCTTTAGATCTCCATGTCGCAGTTTCCATCCTCTGTCAAAACATTTCACAGGTATTTTTTTTTCTTGTTTTATTTTAAATTCTTAAACTTGCAGTTGGCATATTGGATTGGGTAGTAATAAACAAAATTTTTTTATTTCTTTTTCAAGGACACAAATTGTGTCAGCACAAAGCGTGCTGACACAATTTGTCTCTATCCACATGAATGTTATTTGCACAGTTTCCAGCATATGACTATTGTTGCCCAGTCCTGCCTGTTTTTATATTTCTGTTGGGGAAACCTTACATTCTTCTGCAGAAGAGCGAATATCAGTCCGCGCTTTGACGCAGCTTATTCTAATGTAGGATCCTTTATTTCTCTGTTCAGGTATAATTGGCACAGTGTTTTCTTTTCATTGTTGTATTCTGAGCTCTTTTGCCGTTTCGAACATTTTCAAATTTAAATTGTATTCTATTTTGGTTATTTTCGATGCGGATATGTTATCTGCTATGATTGTCATCTTTGGGGTGTAGAATCTTTTGTGTGGTAATGAGCTTGCTCGTCCATCGATCCATTGAGTGGAGTTGTTATGTTCACTTAAAACCATTTTAAGAATAAATTTTCCAACGGTAATAGTATATACATTCTGAATTTTCGTGGAGTTATATATAAATTCTAACAATGATTCGGCAATCTTCAATATTTTATCGCATTTCAGTATCCAAGTATGAAATGTAAAGCAATTCACTTGACATTTTGGTTTGTATGCTTTCATTTTTGTCGACAGCATGTGGTTTACTTATCACTTTTTATAACACGTAGCATTCAGTGTACAATATTTTTCGTAATCTCGCGTTAACATGGTATGCGATTCACAGTCTTTTATTCTTGTGAACACATTCTGCACTGCGCAGAAGCTTCTCTTTTGTTAGTATTTTATTTGACATAATTGGTATTAGTAGTTTTCTGTTGTGCAGAATTTATCAAAGAATCTGCACATCTCAAGTCTCCTCCTATGCCTATATTTCCATTTTTATCAATGTTCTTTCATTGTACACCTATCTATATCCCTGCAAAACTTTTAGTATTATGCTAGTTGTTTTGCTTTTTGACTGGCATTTGTTTTATAACCATATGCCGGGTCCTAATCAATGACCTAGGACCAGCGAAAAAGATGATCTTTTGTTGTTTCTGCGCGAAAAAAAATACAGCTATTAACAAAAGCTTTAGTCAAAACTCTCCCCAGTATACGGACTGTCTTGTTAAAACTGATTTTGACATTTCATGAAGAGATGGCGCTTTTTTCCTGAGTTTATTATCAGACCCAAAGCTCTAACCACAACAGGAGAAGTTTTAATTTTTAATAGCTACATTTTTTTTTATTTCCAACTCTTTGCGTTTGCCTACTTTTTCAAAAACCTCTCTGTATATACTCTTGTTACTTGGTACGCTCATGTCAACTAGTGTGGAATTTTTTTTTCTTTGATGATAACGTTTGGGTGAGTTGCTTGAATTATTCGATCTGTGTTAAATGAAAAATCCTAGAGGATCGTATCATCTGCTCCCTCAATTCCATATTCAGAATGATATTTATACCAGTTTATACCGTAGTAATGACATATTTTCCAATGAATATATCGACACAACCTATCATAACAATCTTTTACTCATTGGGTGTAAGCATTGAGCATCCCGAGATAAGGTGATCAATAGTTTCAATGTATTAATCGCAAACCTACATTTTGGATGATTAATCATTTTTCATCAGTTGTCATTACTAATATGTTATACGTGCTTATGTTCACACCAGACAACTGTTATTATGTTCATTATAGTTATTATTAATTCATATTTAAATTGGTGTTGATAATACTGATATAAATTGTAATATTAGGCTGTATCAAAAGTTCATTCATCTTTTTCAGATCTCATTCTAATGTTTCTTTCATATACACATCTACAAACTAAGACTCTACTATATTATTAATATAGTTTGTTATACCATTCATATTAATATTTGGCAAAGATCTTTTACTTCATATGTTGTACTTTAGAAAAGACAATATTTTAAAAAAATCTAAGGACGAACAAGCTAAATCCGCCAAGAAACAATCCCATCGCTTAATGAAAATTTGTTTATAAAAGTAATTGTTAAAAGTGATATTACATTGGTTTGTGAGGATTCATAAATTTTAATGATTTTATCTATTGGCATTCCCCCAAAAGAAATTAGATGCAGAAGAAAAAACGAGTGAATGACTGAAGAGATGTAAAGGAGACAGAAAATGTTGCCAATACATGAAATGGAATACATGAAACTATATAAGGAAATCAGGAGGAAATGCAGAAAGGCTAAAAAGGAATGGCTTAGCAACAAATGTACAGAAGTAGAGACATTGAGCAGGACTAATAAAGTAGACATGCATAAAGAAATAAGAAAACTGACAGGACAAAAACCTGTTCCTCAATAGGATGTATAAAATCCAAGGATGGAACGATAATTATGGTGAAAGAGGAAATACTCCAACAATGAGAAAAATGTATAAAAGTCTTTTTCACGACAAGAGAGCAACCGATAATACACAAAGTTGAGGACGGACCGGAAATATTAAAGTCCGAAGTGGAAACGGCAATGGACAAACTGAATAGAAACAAAGCAGCTGGACCAGACGGCATTGTAACAGAGCTGCTGATAGCTCTGGAAGAATTCGGCATAGAGAAAATTACAGAAATAATAAATTAAATTTATAATAGTGGTGTAATACCAGACGACCTGAGAAAGTCGATTTTCATAGCACTGCCTAAGAAGCGAACTCCACCGAACAATCAGTTTGAATGAGCCACATTACAAAACTGATCATCCGAATCCTGACGCGAGAAGCAGAATCAGGTCATAGATAAATAGTACGAGTTCGTCAAACACTGAAACAAGGAACGTTATATTTATGATTAGGATGTTCTCTGAAGGGGTAATACTAATGAAGAAAGACTTGTACCTATGTTTTATCGATTATGCAAAGGCGTTCGACAAAATACGCCACAAAGAAATGATAGAGATGCTCAGCAGTCTCAACATATTTGGAAAAAACATAAGAGTAATCCAGAATCTCTACTGGCAGCAAACTGTTTGCATACGGACAGGTAAAGATAGAAAGATAGAAAGTGCGTAAGACAAGGATATGTCTTTTCACCGGATCTATTCAACTTATACAGCGAGACTATTCTACGGACCCTAGATGTTATGCCAGAATTTGTCATCGGAGGCAAGAACTTGAACAGCATAAGGTACGCAGATGATACAGTGCTGATAGCAGACACGGAAAAGAAACTACAAGACCTCCTACAGAGTGACAAGAAAGAAGTACAAATAAACTACAAGAAAACCAAATGCATGGTCATCAATAAAAAGGGCATCCCAAAATACAGGTAGGAGATACTAAAACCAAGCAGGTACAAAAATTTAAATACCTGGGAAATGTTCTAATAGAAGACGGAAAGTGTGACAAAGAGATCCGAAGGCGAATTGGCATGGTGAAGGACGTGTTCCAGAAGTTGAGTAGAGTATTAAGAGACAGGAGAATTTCGCTAGAAACAAATAAAAGAGTATTAGATTGCTATGTGATGTCAGTTCTTTAATATGGCAGTTAGTGCTGGACAATCTCATTGAAGATGAAGGAAAAATAAACTAACTGAAATGTGGTTCTACAGAAGGATGCTGCGGATATCATGGATCGAGCATGTGAACAATGATGGAGTTTTGGAAAGGATGGAAACGAAAAGAAAATTAATACTGAGCATCAGGAAGAGGCAGCTAAAGTTCCCTGGATATGCAATGAAGAAAGAGGGCTTGAAGAATCTGATACTCATAGGCCAGATAGAGGGAAAGAGAGACAATGGAAAGCAGCGGATAACATATTTGAAGAGCCTGAGCAGGTGGATGATAGAACGGGGGTTACGTAGTGTAGCAGGAGAAAGCGCGCTAAGAGCCACCAGGAATAGGGAAAGCCATGATCGCCTATGTCCTGAAAGGACAAGGCACATAGAAAGAAAGATTTATTTTTCATTGCAGTATTATTTTTTATTAAAGGAACATTTGTATAAAAAGAATTGATATCTAAACTAGCCATTAGTTTATCTGTCATATTTATTCCTCATATTTTCCTACTTTGTCATTCATTTGGTTAAAATGCAATGATATATGGGGACGTCTGCAAAAATCTAGATGACTAGAGTCTTGGTAGTTGATCGTTCCTCTGATCTAATTTTAACAAATAATAGGAGAAAAATTGGTTAGTCACATTCAATACCTCAAAAGCTAAACTTGTATCGTTCCAACACTATCGATCTGCCTCTGAATTTGTATCTATTGCAATAAAAGGGTGTTATCTTGTATTGAACAGCTATTAGGACTTATGCTCACCTCAGACATCAGGGGAATTCGTATAAAGATGCTGGAAAAATAGTGGGTTCCCTGTATCACTCCATGTTTGACTCCTACTGTTATCGTCTATCTTTACAAGAGCCAAATCAGACAGAAAATGATGCTATAGCTGTAATGGAGATTCTCACTTTTCACTGATTCTCACTGATTGTAATAAGTTATTTTCCACTGTACAACTCTTTTTTTCACGGATGAAACGTTGCAAACCACATGCTACTCTAATGCTATTTCTATGGAAAATGATTAGACGAGCTACATTCTTTATTTCCTATAAATCTGGTCATTTCAGCAAAGATCAGCCACAAAAAACTGTAGGAAAACTACAATCATTCGTGCGTTGTAGTAAAGTGGATATCGACTCGGATCGAGAGATCGGGGTGCCGAGTTTGAATTTCAGTTGAAATTCTTGCATTCATTTACGCACAAATACCCTTGGGAAAGGTATTAACCCGTCTCTTCTCTCCAGTTATGGGTTAAATAATAGGACAGATTGGGTTCTATAGCCTTGGCTGGCAACCAGTCTACCGCAGAAAGCAATGGCAACCTATAGCGGAATAATTTTCTGCCCAGTCAGTCATGCCTCTTTCAAGATATGATCGCCCAAACCGTGTATCATGTATGGTACGTAACTGACAATCATTCTCATCTTATTCCTTTATTAAGGAGTAAGTTTCACTTGAATATGTTTTTCCCAAGAACTGTTGAATGGTGGAACAAAATACCAGTAAAATAGTTTCCAAACTTCCACAATCTCAACCTCTTTTAATGTTAACCATTATCTTTCCCACATATCCATATAAACTGCGCTCTTCTACTTTTACTGCTCACACAATAACCGCCTTCAGCAAACTTCGGTCTTGAATGAAACACTGCGTCTTGTATAGAGATGATCATTTGTGAAATGCATACATTTATAAATAAACATCCGGGGATCTTTTTAAGTTTAAGAAAGTGGACAAATGAAAAACGTTTAATTCAAACTAGATTTGATTATGCGTTTCGCCTTTCTAACCAAAAATAAAATGCTTAAATATTGATTCATATTACTTTTTCCCTAAGCTGATGTGTCTCGTATTTTTTAATATAAATAAAATGAATGACTACAAAAAAAAAAACAAAGAAAAAACAAAAAAATTAACTGTTAATATTTATTTTGTATCTTTTCTTCATAATTCTTAGTTTTTTCGAAAGTTGTTAATATATTTTCCCTAGCATTTTTGTATCGAATTAAAGGTAAAATCTGTCAGATATTACCCACATGACTATGTTTTTCTAAGAAATATTGTTTAATTTTACTCTGATCAACACAAGATAACATCCACCATCAGCGACGATTTTATCTTGTGTTGATCAGAGTACAATTAAACATTTCTTAAAAAAACATAGTCATGTAGGTAATATCAGACAGATCTTAGTCAACAATACAATAATCACCACTCAGACATACAGTAAAAAGAACCTTCAGATATTGGAGGCCATCTACATTAAATCCAAACAACCCACAATTAATAAAATCACGTTTAAATCTGGTCATAATACATTACATTGCATTTAAATATATGGTTCTGTTATCATTTCGAGCTCTCACGCGGTGTGACGTCATAGAAACGCATTACAAATTTACGATCTATGTTTGCTATTTTTGGTAACTGTCATTGTTGCTTAGCAAAGTTTTATGTCAACACACGATAAAATCGTCGCTGGTGGTGGATGTTTTTATGTCAACGTCCTTGTAACCTCTCTAACGATGGCTCATGTGAGCCGAAAGCTTAGAACCAACTTAATAAAAAATTATCCAAATGTTGGAGAATTTTTGTCTTTATTTTCCCTTAAAATTAAAGCCAAAATACGATATTTAGAACGGCTCATGATTCATATGAATCATGAGCCGTAATATACATTCATTGTCTTATATATTTCACAGTATATGTTTAGAAAATTATCTGCTGCCTCTATACACGAAATATATATAACACTAGATAAATTGCAAACTTTATGTCTGCTTATGTTTTTATAAAATCCGTCGGTACTCATGGATAATATTTCGTGTTTTATAATTTAAAGAAATACGAAATGTTCTAAAATACTTTTAATCTTCTCCGAGAAAATTTTCAAGATTGTAAGTTATGGTAACAAAAATAACCGCAAAACTGTGTTGCTAAAACTTACTGTAAATTTTCTCAAATGTAACGGTTGACATTTATGCGTGAGTTCTTTAGAACGTGAAAATTATCCACCATAGAATTTTTCTATTTTGTAATATCATGGTTATGCATGTATTAAAGCATGAAAAAATTGTTCTTTTTATAAACATTTTAGAACATACTACAGTATTCATAAGTGATTCTATTAATTGAAACTTCACGTTTTTTTAATGAATATTGTCTCGAGGATCTGTAGTTTGCATTTGTTGTTTGCTTGGTTTAGGATAGTTGTGTTGTCGATCATTATTTTTATATTCTGAATGTAGACAGGCATCTTTTTGTAGACGTCTTGAAATGGACGAATGGTCAGACATGTGTATTGTATGATGTCTTGTTAATATAGTTGTTGTAAATTCAACATATATATATTTGTTTTTTATCAGAGATATATTCTCCCAAGGCACATTTAAATTTATATATAATGTTGGTTTTACATAATACATCAGTTTGTGGGGAGGAGTTATTATGGATAATTAAATTAGTAGTATTGTACTTTTATAATATATTATTACTTTTATTTTTATTAAGACCCACGGAAGAAATATTAGTACGAATAAGAATTTTATGACATTTTCATCCTGTTTCTATATTTAGGGTCATTTGTGGAAGTACCATATTCTATATTATGTGTGTTGAGGTTTTTGATATATCGTCTTATTTGTTCATCTACAATGTGGTTTGGGAAGTCATTATTAATGAGAGCCTGCTTAATAACTTTTTAAAACTTTTTTAGTAATTAGAACATTCTCTCATATAGTTGAGAGTGCAAGAGTTTTTACTGGTTGTTTTTATACATGGGGAGGTAGTAAATGTGTTATTATTTGCGTCAAATAAAATTAAAATGTCAAGGAAAGGAATTTTGTTATCTTTGTTATTTTCGTATGTGAACTTGATGACAGAGATTTTTAAAGTTTTCTTTGAGTTATATTATTTCTAACTAATATAAAAATATCTTCTACATATCGTAGGTGGATGGAAGGTTTTTTTAGTGGTGCAAAATTTATTATTTTCTAGATTGGCTATCTGGATGTTGTTGAGAGTTGGACCGAGAACTAAGCTTATGAAAACACCGTTCCGTTGCACGTATATACTATTTCTGTGATCATAGAATGGGACTTCAGTGGTACAGGTTAAAATAGTTTTTTTAGTATTTTAGGTTTAATTTTTAATGGGAACAGAGAATTATATATATATACAATAAAGTCAACAGTTTCTCTAACAGGAATCTAACAGCGCATTTCTTACATCTTTTAATTATAATACACGAAAGAGTATCCGTGAGTACGATAGGATTTTATCAAAAATAAGCTAACATAGTGTTTGCAATTTATTTAATCTGGCATGCCTAAAAGAATATTTGCTGCCTAAATAACCCTATATATATATATATATATATATATATATATATATATATATATATATTATCCTACGTGTATAGCACGACTCGAGATTTCATGCACTCTACAACATCAGGTACCTATTATGAACTGACTGTTCTGAGATTTGAATTTTTGCTTCTCGTGATGTCAGGGAAGTTGCATATTATAATACTGGTATGAGATTTTTTATATTTTAATTTAATTTAAAGTTAATTTTAGACTTAAACTTGAAGTTAAAAAGTAAATTTTGGGGTTAAACGGTATATGGTTTGTGAATATGTATCAAGTGATGTTGTTTTTAGCTTAGGGAAAAATAATAATTGCGAAAAGGTCTATATAGAGAAATCTTTATAATCGAGTCAACGTATTTGAGCAGATATTTTTTCTATGTAATCAGCAATTCACTATCGTTTAATAAATTGGGGTTCTGTAAGTGTTGAAAATACTGAAAATAATTGCATATATTTTCTTTTCTATTATAAAATTTGTTTTTCGCAATGATATCCCAAGTAATTAATTCTTTTATTGTTAAGTATTTTTTGTTATTTAGAGTTGGTGGATAATCCTAATAATTCTGTTATATTACATTATTGAATCTGTTTTATTAACACCAGCAAAAAATATATATGAACTTCCTTATATATATATATATATATATATATATATATATATATATATATATGACACTATCTCCCGCGGGGATACTTTCCCTTCTCTCGCGGGGATATTTTCCTTTGGTGGGTTTAAAACAACGGAGAGAGAAATCGATACTGGCAATGTTATTCTAGTACTTCTGAAAAGTACTTCTAAAAGCCGGGGGCATAAAGTTATTTTGGATAAATATACATTTCTCGTCTTTCATGATTGTATAAATTTCGCCCCTTTTCATTTTCATAGAAATTTCCCTTCTTTTGGAGTTGAATTGTTGATTCCGCTGATCTGAAAACGCGTAGACAAAACAAGTGTCAGAGTGATTTGATTCGTCATATATATATATATATATATATATATATATATATGAGTGATTTGAGACGTCACATATATATGTGTGTGTGTGTATGTGTGTGTGTATTGTTTAACATTTTAGCAATTTAAAACAGATACATGAACACCACACATTCTCTGACACGGAAATAAAAATTTTCAATGATAATGGCTAAATTAATTTATAGCCGAAAGCATTCGAAAAACAAAATATTTGAATAATTTTTATAATTCATGTTCTGAAAAGAAAAAATCATAACATCGCATGAAAATTACATTAAAAAAACTTAGCCGTAACACCCTGTCTGTCATTTTTAATGAATATATGTGTGTGTGTGTGTGTATGTATATATATATATATATATATATATATATATATATATATATATATATATGTATTTATATATTTTTCATTTATATATATATATATATATACTTTTATATTTATCATTACATAATTTTTCAAAGATTTCTGCCACAACGAACGTACTTCGGATGTAATCTAAATATATAATCCTATAAAGAATATTACTTTGCTTCGATTAACATCATCGCTGTCATCATTACGATTATCATAACTATCCTCATAATGTCAGTGTGAATTTCTCTCTTATTATTATTTGTCGAAGTATGTGTTGTCTTCTTGTTATTGTTATGTTCGTCTTTAGTGGTAAGTTGTCAAGGATGAAAAGCAAAGAGCTCTTATGCATTATGAAGACGTGATTTGTCAGCTGATTTCTCTCGTTTCTCTTTGTGACAAACGATCGAAGACCTTTCCAATGAATTGCCGAAAGCCGACCAATCGTTTAAACGTTGCTACCTCGAAAGACGACCGCCTCTTCCGTTACTAACTTGACCTTTACTGTCATTTTATTAGAGAGCACGGTTACTGCGTTCTAGATGCAAAGAATGGACTCTCATTAAAAATAATAGCAACAATAACAGGTTGGTCTGAAACTATTCTCATAAACACGCATTTTCTTTCCGTCACTTAATAACAAGAACTAGAAAATAAACAATGACACTGATAATAAAATTGTAGATGAAATGCCATATCATTCTCATTCATGTTATAGACGCTACACTTTAGTTTATCTAAAAATGATACTGTATTATTATATAGTCTAGAAGCATTGATAGAAAGAAGAAATTTCACAAATATAAAGATATGGAAAATTAAATATCTAAATACACATTGTTAATATTTCACAATAGAAAACTTTTAGCAATACGTAGAAGTACATTTCTAACAAAAGCAAACTTCGTAACACGTTAAGCACAAAACGAAATATTAAAAACATGTGGCAACAGATGGAGTTAAACTACAACAGCAAACCAGTTAACAAATGACCGCTTCAAATATTTTGGACGACCTGAATGTACCGCCACAAAGGAAGAAATTATAGGAGCAAATAAAGATTATTTCGGTTAAATAAGAAAGATTTTACAAATAAAGCTAAACAGGAAAAATTGACAACAAAATTTTCGATAAATCTTTAAGAAATATCAGTAAAATACTCAGATGTCCCCTTCGAATAGATGTGAACGAAATATAAACAAGAGCGATAGACTAAAAAGTTATGTACGACTGACAATTCGAATCCGAGAATGCCTGTCTACTAGGGCGGATAGCTAATTCCCATTGCAGACGCCTGCTCAGGCACACTTGTGTTTGTTCAACACCGATAGAACCCACCTGTGGTTTATACTGCAACTATACTGAGCGGACCTTACATACAGTTTCTGGGAGAGAATTCCTTCACAACGATTCGGTCAACTCGTATTATGATTTTCAGGCACTTTCCAAAGATGCTACACGCTAAGATCACCCCCTCTAGACCGATAACATTGACCAGGTTCAGATTCGAACCCAGGCTTCATGATCAGAAAGTGAATGTAAGTTAACGATTATGCAAAGAGAACAGCATGCGAGAACAGCATGTATATAAAAGGAAGAAGCGCGATCATAAATATTAAAATTGTGTTCTGTCCGTAACAGAATTTGCAAAATATGTGAGACATAAAAGGAAAAATAACGAACTCATTTGCGTTACTGTTACGAACAATTAATAGTATAGAAAGGGAAGAGAAAATTCGTGCAGGGAAATTAAAATTAAGATAAGAAAAATTATTGCGAAGTAAAATCATGGGATGGCTGCGCATACGCAAATGTCGACAATGAATGACTTTTTTACTATATGTTACTGCATTGTGCTGCTGGAAAAGTCACCCAGGATCTGAGTAAGTATAACCTTCGAGCAGAAAGATACGAGACTGTAAACTACATTAGGAAAGAATGCAGAAATTGATCAAATGAAATCTAAAACACTGATACGTGTAAATGACTTTCGGTAGTCTAAACCACAAATCAGAGGTTGTTTTCAAAAATAAAATAATAAAATATTTGATATTAAGACTGACAAGGCAGAAAAACCTACCGGTCTGTGGACTTGGCTATGTCATTAAATAAAAAGAAAATCTAAAAGTACTAGAACCTTCTCCGGAAATTGGGAAAATTGTTGCACATAATGATGATAATCATGCCATTGAGATTTGTAACCGTACAAACCCACTATTAGCAAAACTGAAAGAATTGAGAATATTTGAATCACGATGTTAACAGAGTCGGCAACGATATTTAGATGAGAAAAGACTTGATGTCACTTTGTCTCCAGTGATGATCACTAGAAATAGAGTGTAGACAAGAATGGTAAACCTATTTTGTTATAGTAAACAATCAAAAGAAAACACCATAAACTCTCGAGTTTTGAAGACTATGCTAGAAAGAAAGTGAACAAAACTAACAGGTAAATCGACCTTGCCAGTAAATTGAGGAACTTAAAGGTAACGCCAGTTGTTATGAAGCTCTGAGGACGGTCCTGAAGAATCCCAGGAAAAAGATATCGAGGAACTGGCAATTCATGGAATTGTTGAAAACAGCGAGAATACTGAGAAGAGCGCTGTGTTAATGAGAAAACTTGCTAATCACTTAAACTTTAGTGTATGCCAAAGGTTTCTCTTGATGTGAACACTTAATGAGTTAATAATAATAATAATAATAATAATAATAAGAAGAAGAAGAAGAAGAAGACAACTTTAATGAAGAAATAACTGAATATACAGTGGATGAACAAATTATTATT
Organism: Ascarosepion bandense; assembly: GCA_037127315.1. Lineage (NCBI taxonomy): Eukaryota > Metazoa > Mollusca > Cephalopoda > Sepiida > Sepiidae > Ascarosepion > Ascarosepion bandense. The sequence continues at coordinate 2,556,505 of JBBBDQ010001028.1, forward strand.
TTATTTTAAATCTCACAGCACTAATAAACTTAAACTTATGTCAACTTTTTCTTTTCCATTAATTTTTTTCTTAACAATTATTTTTGTTACAAAAACTAGTGATAGTAGCAACAATTTTTTATTTTTTATTTTTTTTAACAGAATACTTTAGTGTAGTGATGTTTTGTTTCGTTGAGCGGTTGTTACGCCCAATTTTTTTAAAACCAGCGTCTTTCTCTTTGAATTCCAATTGCGTCTCTGTCAGTTGTCGCTTGGCAACCCATTTAGAAGGAAAACTCCAAACAACAACCCGCAACTCAAGGTGTTAATCATGCCGAGGAGTGAATGGCTACTGCGTTATGAGGTCGCAAACGATCCCCTACAGGCTTCGGGACCTTGTTTGTAAAAGACCGTTATCTAACGTGCCGGGCAACTGTGGGTGGACTTTTGGACCCTTGCGTCACTCGTGGGAAAAATATGAGAAATACAAATAGAAATAAAAAATCCAGTGTGGCTCTTCCAGTGGATAAACACGGAACCCGTCCTTCAGAACGGAACCTACTTGAGGTTGAAAAATCTGCCATAGGAACAAACTCCCACACAAAGACTGAATCTTCAGGTCCCCATAACCAGGATAATCCTAATGAAGGCCCTGAAAATTCTCCAACTAGATCTATAACCGTATATTTAAAGAAAGAAAAAAATAAAATGGTCTTGTGAGGAGTAAAAAATGGTCTTGTGAGGAGTAAAAATGGCTGCATTTCATGAAGCGTTACTCAAACTTAAAAAAGCATCACTCGCCAAACATATGACATTTAGCGAGAAAAAGTTAGACAAACAACAAGAAAGTACATTGACAAAAATAAATTAGATAATGTACGAAGATACATAATGCAAAATAACTGATTGACAGAGGCTGAAATTAATGAGATAACAAGAATTGCAACCAGAATAGACGAATCAACAAAATATGAAAAGGAACCAGAATCAGAAATAAAATGTAGGACCATCAAACAAGCCACAGATCATAATGTAGAAACCGTGATACACACAAATCACTGTGAAGATAACGCTGTAAGTTTAGAAGTGCTGGAAAGGTGTGATCTGAGTCAGTTACAAGACAACAATAAAACGAGTTCAGAACACATTGAACAGAATTATTTTACGGAAAACAAGAACAGTATACAAGAAGCCAAGGAAAAAATCAAGAACCATATAAGTCAAATACAAAATATTGCAATGGAGGAACGAGAACAGCTCCCAAAATTGCAACCAACAAAGCATAACCTCGAAACTATTAAGCTCTACAATGCAGCACTCAAATTAATTTTGGATGAAGAAGGCACTCATATAAATCTCAATGAAGCAATATATGCATCAGCAATAGCAGCAACAAAAAAATTAAACATCAAATTAAAAACAAGGCAGTCTCCCAGACATGAAGATTCACCTTGGAAAAGAAAAATAGAAAAAGAAATCGAACTTAAAAGTGAACTATCAGTACTCGATGTGCTGACAAGAGGAATAAATGTAAGAACTAGAAAAGGCAGAAGAGTCGAAAGAAAATACAACATTAGAAATGAAAATGAAGTCCTATCAACTAAAGAAAAAATAAAGCAAAAAATACAACTGAAGTTTTAAAGAATAAGACACGATGAGAAAAGATCAAGATTCTACGGACAAAACAAGGTTTTTCAAACCGATGCAAAGAAATTTTACAGGGAAATAGGTAAAAAAAATTGAAGTGACAGTCCCCTCCCTCACCAAAAAAAAAAAAAATGAAAGAAGTTATACAGTTCTGGGAAAAAATATGGGCTTGTCCTAAAGAACATAAAGAAGTAGATTGGATTGCACAAGATATAGAACGAATAAAAAATAAACCAGAACAGACATGGGCTGGAATCACAGAAGAGGATGTTAAATGTGCACTGAAAAAAGCACACAATTAGAAATTTCCAGGTATAGATAAAATTCCTAAATTTTGGCTATATTATTTAAATACAGCACATAAAAAACTAGCCAAAGAACTGCAAGAAATGGTTGACCCGACAACTGACAGAGACGCGATTGGAATTCAAAGAGAAATTGAAGCAAATAAGCCGGACATTATTGTTAAAAACCAGAAAGAAAAACTTGTCTATTAATTGATATGACTTGTCCAGTGTATTGTAACATAGCAACCAAGGAATTCAAAAAACTGTCAAAATATAAAGACCTGGAAATAGAAAAAATGTAGAAATTGAAAACAAGAGTCGTGCCAGTGATAGTAGGTGCACTTGGAATGATAACAAATAGAACAAAACAACACATTGAAAGAATCCCTGGAAACCCCAGCTTAAGAGATATACAAAAATTGTCTTATTAAGTACAGTCCACACAGTAAGAAAAACTTTGTCTATGTAACGCTAGGGATGATAGGGGAGCTATATAAAACATGAAATAGAGCCATAACAACACGCCACAACCCGCCTTCGGTCTTCCCGAGACTTGGTTGATAGTGCGACCATAACAGAAATCGAAATATGATGAAAAATGACATAATAATAATACGATAAATACTACGACGACTAAAAAGGATTAATTGATCTAACATTATTTTAGGTTAGTTTTTCCTCTCTTTTAATGAAAAGTAAAATTATAAAACATGAAAGTTTGAGTAAAATCAAACATAAAGGAAAGTAATAATAATGCATTCACTCGTGCTAAATTATCTTCATGCTGATGTAGTGGGTCACTGATTGAGTATCAAGGTCACTGAAGTCAGGAATCTTTCCACTGAGAACCACCTTATAAACTGGACTTCAAACTGCGATAAGCCAGAAGGTAAGACACATTTGTTAAAATATTTTTATCAGGGAATAGCAAGTTCATTATGCACAATGAGAAACATATGCCAGCAAGAAGAAATGAACTGTAAATGAAATATGTAATTATGGCATGAAGTGAAAAATAAAACAAATACTTTAAAATTTATAAAAATGAATACATAAAAATAAGAGCAAGGAAAAAAGTTTAAAGCAAAAAATTTTGAAAAAAAGAAAAAAGAAAAAAAGAAGCCAGTCAATATACTAAATACGAAGTAGTGTCCACAATTAGATTCTTTTCTTTAATATCTTCTGGTTTATAATCAATTCATAAAATCCGTTTCCTTCAGTCAACTCTCCACTGACAAATTATTATGCCTGCCGCCTCGTTATGAACCTTTTTTATCTCTTCATTTACATAGTTTATTACATTTTCTATAAAAAAATTATTAACAAATGTTAGACTAATGAACTTGTAATTGGTGATAAATGCATAATTTCTTCAATATGCGATATTGACAAAAAGAGTGTGTGGTGCAGAAGAGAGTGTTGACTCAGATTTACAAGAATAACAGAATAATGGAATTATTTTTGACAGGCAGAAATTGCAAATCATTCTATCCATCCTCTTCAACACGAAATAATGAATCGGAGGAAAACTATATAAGGTTGTGAAGAATACAGGAGAAAAAGAAAAATGTAAAATAAAATTTTCAACGACAGATATTTATGACATCGCAAATTGAGCAAAAGGAATCCTTGGCTATCACCGTAAAAGAGAATTTTGATATTCAAACCTTCTTTTGCAGGATGATACGAACTGGTTGTGTATTAAGAGAGGAAAAAAGAAAGACAAGGAGTAAGCATCAAAGGAATTGACGCAAATGGACTCACAAAGGACGTACATATGAATAGTAAAAGAACAATGATAACACTCGGAAGTTACAGAATAAATGGTAAATGCAAAGAGGAACAATAAGTTTTTAGATCAGAAGAATCCACGCATAAAATGTAGAAAGAAAAATAGCAGCCATTCAAAAAAGAATATTAGAATTCAAGGAAAGCAGAAAATAATGACTCGATTTTATTCTCCCATGGTTGAATATATAGGCAACAACTTAGGTAATTGTTTTGTTCGCACGCACATTCACTCATCATAACAGTGAACCATCGTGGTTATACGTTTTTATTCATTTTAATTACAGAATCTTATGAACTATTTTTCTTTAAAAAATATTGAAAATATACTTTGGGTCTTATTTGCGATGGTGAAATTTGTTACAAAATTCGTAGACTAATCGAAATTGGCGAATCCTATCGTAATACTCAGAATTTTGATTGCCCCGAAACGAGTGGGTATTGTCCAGTGGACTTGAAGTTCAGCAGTAGATTGTTTTCGTTTAAGATATTTATCTAGGAACGAAAAACTCACAAAACAGTATAGCAGTGGTATTTGTCTATATTTCTTAAATTAAGTAGTATTTACAGTATTTAAATTATTACATTATTCGGACTATTTTCCTCATCTCTGTTGCCATTTGTAAGACGTTTTGGCTTTCGTACTCTCGGCATTCTTCAGTTGCTAGGAATTTCGAACAAAACCCTTTATTACAAATTAACAAATTCCGAGCATCTGAAGAATGCCGAAGCGTACAACGACCGAAGCGTCGTACAAATAGCAACAAAGATGAGGACAATAGTCCGAATAATGTAAATACTGTAAGTACAGCAGTGGATAATGCATTTTACCCTAGATTGCTGGCGTTTCATTGTTTTAGCAGAGACGACCAACCAAATGGCGATGATAATGTTTCGACCGGTTAACATCCGTTTTCTCTATTTCTTCTTGTTTTGGCCAATAAACTATTTACTATTATGTTCCCCCTAAAATAAAACTTGTATAAAGAAACCTGATAAATTTTGTTCCCGATTTAGTTTGATATAACGTTGAGTTCTCTATTCAGGAACTGGCATTAGATCACTAGGATTCACAGACAACACCTAAAACAAGGTGTTTCAGGTAAGACCAATGTTTACCAAACGCAGTGGACTATCGGTACTATAGCCAGCCTTACTATAGCCTTCAATTGTTTTAACGTAGTGTGTCTCTTCTGGACTCGGACGAGCGTGGCTGTCATTGAAATTCTATTCTTTGTAATTCTAAGTAAGACGCATCTCACCAAATATTTGTTTTGTTATCCAATTATACAAGCTCATTAGGCACATTACTTTCTCTCTTCATGTTGCCTTCAATACATCATGTGAGTGCCAAATTCTCCAATCATCTTTTCATATACTATCCAAGATACAGCAAATACCTGTTTCTGATTCCAATTATGTGTCTTTTTTTCTGATTTCCTTTAAATTTTGTTGTTCACATGTCCAGTACATAGGATTATCAGCCTCTTTCTACAAAAACGCATCTATTTGCCTAACATTTCTTTTTGTCTGTAAAAAAATTGTTTACCATTTATTGCCGTATACGATAATTAATACTACATAGGTGTTCAGTACTTTTTTCATTGTTTTTAATAAACTTTCCTATTTCTTAACATTTTGTTTAGTTTTCGGAAGGCATCTTTTACTAATTCAATGCACTTCAGATTTATCATATATATTATATTTTCTCACAACCAAAACTAGGCTTTGAAGTCACGAACACCACCTAACTGAATTAGCTTGACCAAATCTTTTAACCAATAGGCCATCTAAAATGTAGAATTGAAAATTAATTTGTGTCTTTGGGGGTAGCTTGTATGATTCATTACTGTAAACTGCGACACTATTTAAGCCTTATTTAACTTAATGGTATCATTATATTATATTATCTGGTAGCATAATATTATATTATCTGGTCGCTGAGAAAAATGTGCATAAAACTAATTATACATAAAGAAAAGTAATTAGAATAATTGATTGGTTAATCAAATTAATATACGCGCTGGAAATCACTACTTGTCTGTTTTCCTCTAAAATACACATTTCGTTATTTATTTAAATTACTCGGTGAAAATGATTCAATTAGAAAACATGATTATCTTGGTTTCCAAAAATTTCAGAAACATATTGCCAGAAAATGATTCGTGGTTGATAATTCGGAGAAATGTATTCGGCCGAGAGAGTAAACAAAACGAAGGACACGAAACAGAATGCAATCTTTATTAACACTTCCGATGCTGTATACATATTTATACGCCTGTGCAAAACTTATTTTAGCTGCTCTCGACGTACATATACGTTTCCAAGACACCAAGACAATGTTTGTGTTATAAAATGCATAGCACTTAATAGCTATTTCCGAACCTGTGTAAACACAGCATACAATATAATGCATTTTTATTATATTGCATGTTGAGGTGACGTTTACTTTAGTCTGTACTGCAGAGAATCAGATCGAAACCAATATGAAGCGCATATGCTTTATTACCTTCAACGGCCTTATAATCATTTATTTTCAGTCAATGTCAATTTCTCATTTTTTTCCCAAAACTGGTTCTTACTGCCAGGCAATAATGATGTAACAATGCAGCAGTGAATGTGTTAATTAGCTTGAAGCAATGTTTGTCTAAACCTAACTAACAGATATCTTTTTTAAATATATAGCAAAGAGAGGTTTCAGGAGACAAGTTTCCTCGGGACTGGAAGTAAATAGAAAATATTTCGCATAAATATGTCCTTATTTTCAACTTAATGTTAGTTTAAATGTCTAAAATATAAAACACGGATTTATTAATTTGTGTTTCTGTTATAGAAATAAACCTGTCAGATTTGATAATCGTCTGCAGTTTTACTAATTTTTAAGTTTAATGTTTTTCTTTTAAAATAACATTCGATAGGTGAAGATGCTGAAGCAAAATCTGAAAGAGAATATCTTTCTATAATACGAACGGAAGTGAGCGTCAAGAAAACTTGTTAGCGTTCAGGGTGTGTCGTCTGTATCTTAAAAAGAAAGTTGAAAAGCGGGAAATAATTTTGAAAAATAGCTTAATGGAAACGAAGTAATTAAAGAAGCTCAGAGTTTGGCAAGATATATAAAAGAAAAATCAAAGAAAATAGGAAGAAGAAAAATTGCCGAAAAAAGAAAGGCTTTTCTTAATTAATTTTTTGAAGAGTATATAAAAAGAAAACCTTCACAATTAGATAGAAAAGTAGTAGAAATGCTTAGAAGAAGAAAAAAGCAAATCATATGGCTCTTAAGAATATCAGAAGGACGTCAAGAAAAAATGATAACTTTCTGGTGGCGAAGAAATGGAAAAAGAACGGTGAGGAAACAACTATTGGAAAGTAGAAATAAACGGAAAAGTACCCAAATAAATTATTATGAAAAACGATGAATAGGAATTGGAATTGAATACTAGAATGATTCTGTTAGAAGAGAAGTGAAAGTAGAAGGGTAATTATTGCAACATCTGACGAGAAAGGAAGAAGACAAAGACAGTAAGATAGAAAGAATGATGGATAAAGAATAGAAGGAACGACGAAAATTTTATAGAAAGAGAGAAAGAACAGAAAAATGAAAAAAAGAAAGAAGGAAGGAAGAAAAAATAGAAATTAGGACTGAAGCAAAATCAAAATCGGGAAATTGAAAAGAAAATACAAAAATAATTAAAGGAAGTAGAAACCGACGGAAGAACTGATGGAAGGAGGAGGGGATACACGTGAACGGACAGAATGAAGGGTAGAATAATTGAGGCGAAAAGAAAGACTCAAGGAAAAACAAGAAAAAGAACAAAATAGGAAGAAAGAGAGTTAGGATAATAAAGAAAAAGATGTAAAAAAGAAGGAAGGAAACAAAATGATTGAAAGAAATAAGAAATTTAGTTAAGATTGAACGAATGAAATTAGAATACAAAGAAATTAGAATACAACGAAATAATAAAGATGAATAAATAAAAGAGGAAATAAGAATAGAAATTAAGAAGAATTGAAAGTTTTTTTTAATTTTGAATTCGTCTTAATTTCTATGCTTACTGAAAATAGATTAAAGCTGAATTGAGCAATAAAGGAAAAATGAAAGTAAAGCTGGATTAAGCAAACGACAGAATAGCAAATAGGTAGAAGGACGGAAAGAATGAGGAAAAGGGTTAAAAGAAGGAAAAACACAAAAGCGGAAAAGAACGAGTGATCACGGGAAGAAATGAAAGATGAAAGAAGATAAAAGCTAAAGCGAGTACTGAAGTCAGTTGGAAAGTAATAAAGGATTGTATGAAATAAAAAAGACATAATAGAAAGAATAAAAGTACAAGGAAAGAAGCAAAATACAAAGAAAGGATAGAAAAATGAAGAATGGAAAGATTAAATAATCAGAGAATTAATAAAAACTTCGCGAAATAAAAGAAAGTAAATCAAATAATATAGAAAGAATCAAAAGATGAAATAAATATTGAATGAGGAAATTAAAAAAGAAAAAGTAAGAAAGAAAGGAACTTTCTTTCTCCGTAATTCTTTTACTATTTTTTATTTATTTTATTTTTTCTTTAGATTTTTTTTATTTTAATCCTTATTTAGTTCCTCCTGAGTTTCTCTTCTTTGATTTCTTCTTTCTTGATCGATTGATGATGAAAGGAAAGATTGAGGAAAGAAAAAAAAAACAAATAATGACTTTAAAAAGAAAGACGAGACGAAAAAAGTTCGGATTTGAGAAATAGTCGGTGAATGGAAGAAAAATTGCTTAGAAAATAATGAAATAGAAAGAATGAATGAACATATTTAAATGAGGAAGAAGACTTGAAAAAACGTTTTAATGTTTCATCTAATTATTAAATTTCTATGATGTATTTGAAATTATCAACTAAATAACCGAGAACAAAAATAAAAAATAAAGATCCCTTACCTTGAGAAAGAATGATGATACAAATACATAAGCAAAAAAAAAAAAAAAAAGAAAACAAAACGAAAACAAAACAAAACGAAACAAAACAAAAACGAACAAAAACGGCGAAAAGTAAAAGATGAATAAAAAAATGGTCAACTGAAATAAGAACTTCATGGAAAGTTTCGAACAGCATTTCGCTTTTCTTAAATGCATCCTCTTATCGCCCATAAAATCTTCTTGAAACAAATTTTGTGATACTGGCGTCGGAATAATAAACGGTTTTCTACGACTTATGATAAAAATTCATTGTGTCTGAAGCTGAATTCTGCACCTGCCGAAGGAAGAAATCAGATTAGGTCGAATAACGATGGAATATTGCAGTAGACATTTTTTCTTAACAGATTTTAAGAGAATGTGTAGAATTTTTAGTGATCAAGTCAAAGCTGAAAATGATTGAAAAATAAAAAAAAAGGAAGAAATGACGCAAGGTAACGATTATAGATCTGAACAGGAAAACATCCGGCCGTTCTTATCAGTTTGTGCGTCATGTAACATATTGACATCGACGTTCATTGAAAGAAAAATTACAGATTTTACTTTCCCGGATAAACTCGTCTAAATTCGAGATTCCTTCGTTAAAAAAAATGTTCAATAGATCGAAGGATAAATTGTAAACTTGAAGTCAGGATACCTTGAAGAGGGTAAAAAATGTGGTGCACACCGTATATAGTTGAATTTTGTAAGGAAATACGAACCGATAGATGAATAATGGCGATATTAAGAAAATTGTTTGAATCCAAACAGATTGAAAACTAGTTAAACCAACAAAAGTGTATGTGGATATGATGTTTTCCTTTGGATACAGAATTTTGATTTGGTCCAAAAAAAACAGACGAAGAACGAGATATTTAAGAGGAGTGTTTTCTAAGAAGAATAAATACATCATTGTATACAAATCAAGATTAGTGGGGTGAAAAGAGTGATTGGGAATTGAGACAGAAGATCTCATCGTATTTGATGTAGTTGTCTCCGATTTTCTTAGATAAAGAAGTTTTTTTATGAGTAACTTTTTTATTCATGTAATCCATTGCTTTTTATCTCATCATTATTCTACGACTCTTATATAAACAGTGTAAGAAAAGATAAAGAGTGAGACAGGCTTAGATGCATAGATATGAACAGACTGAGACCTACGCGTCTATAGATAATTAGATAGATATTAAAGCACTGAGATACATAGATAAATAGATATATCGATATTCAATATATCTTACAGGAAAACATATTAGATGAACGTTCAATGGATATTAACCACTATTGTTTGGGAACTAAATATCAATCTCTGTTGTGTACTCAGTCTTTCTTTCCTGTGTATGGACAGAATAAATATTTGTTCCCACTAACTATTAACCGCCTACGGATTGTACTTATTTCTTATGTTGAAAAAGACTGCTATCAATTGAACGACGACTTAATAGAAAAATCCTCGCCTTGTAAAACATGAGCCGAGCGCAATAAATAAATCCTCACATTGTGTAGAACTTTCTATTTTTATTTTACGGATTCGATGACAGAAAATGTTACAAACTGAAAGCTTCAAGAAAAACAAAATGCTTTTCTACGAAATCAATAACACATTTTGTCGTTGTTTGCATTGAAAGAGACGTTGGAATTTTTTTTGACAACGATAAAAACATTTTCAAAAGAATTAACGTCCGAAGAATTAACCAAAAATATTAGGGTTTACTTTAAAGTTTTATTTATCAATTGTGCGCATATATATATATGAGGGGGCGGGCATAATAATATTTTGAAATGTCTGCGGCCATTTTTCACTTTCTTATATCAATGATCAGACATCAAATTATCTCTGAATGTACATTAATTATATTCAGTATTATACACACACATACACACACACACACACCACACACACACACACACACACACACACACATATATATATATTTATATACTACAGTTCAAAAGTTTGAGAAAACCTCAGGTAATGTTTTAAATTGGCTCAATAAGTAGATTTTTTGTATTGTAAATAAGAGAAAATTATTATATAAATTACTTAATAATGTAGTCATGATTTTTATTAGATATTTTATTATAACAAAAAGTGAAAAATTATTTTACGCTTAAATTTTACCCTCATCAAAATATCCTTCTTTAGCCTTGATTACTGAAACACAAATTTTTGGGCATTCGTTTTAAAAGTTTCTTAAAATGCAATTTTGATAATTGATTCCATTCTTTTTTTAATGAGTATGAGCACTTTTTCACTTTTTTGTTTTTTACTCTTCTGTTAAGTTCATCCCAAGTTAATCCTGGTGGTGGCTTCAAACTTTAGAATTGTTGAGTATATATATATATAAAAAATCCATATGTTTAGTTTTTATTATTACATAGTTACAGTCGTTGTATGCCCGGCCTTCTTCAGAGTAACTTTTAGCGCATTTCAAATTGAGCTCTTTATTTAACCAACAGGTGTAAATTGTTCAGAATTAGTAAAGAAAAAGAATGTGAAAATGCAGTTAAGGGTGATATCAGCAGAAAAGGCAATAGCAAACAGACATTTGGCGAGTTCAATCCCTGATCCGGGTAGTAATGACGCAGACTTAATGAAGAAAGAGCGGGCAATAAGCGAATAGTAAACAACAACAACAAAAACAACAAAAATGCGAACATAGCGAAATGAAAACAAGCAATAGATAGCGACTGAAACTGCGTTTATATTTTTGCAAATTACACTTGGATTGGTAGCTATGAAACTTATAAGCGAGAAGTACGAGGAAAGAAGCTGTTAGTATAGAAATTACGGTTAAATCTAGCCAGCGTGTGTGTATGTAAACTTATACATATTATTTGCCCATTTCTCATTTTAGACCTATTATAATATTATCCAAATTTTATTTTACTTCTGTTGACAGATTTTAAACCCTCTACAATAGTCTAATCATATTATTATTATTATTATTATTATTATTATTATTATTATTATTGCAAACCAATTTTTTCCAAAATTGTTTTTGCTAAATTTTTATCCGAGATATATTTAATTGGAGTAGATACACTAAACTGTCGCCCGGTTCACACTCCACCCACGTCTATTGAACAGGTGAAGAGGCTCATCCCTTGTTCCCTGTTTAGTATGTGGTTTCTGGCTTTCTCTTTTCCAATCTTTTCACTCTTACGTAGCCCCTTGCACCTCAGTGGCGTTACCGGTTTGCTCGAGGTGATATGATTAAAAAAATTATATATAATATATTGTACCTATTCTTTCCTCCTGTTTCCTTTTCTTTTTTTAAAAATATATATAACTTTTCCTTGTCTTTCTCCATCTGAAGCTGTCATCTCGACTACTGAATATTTTTTCATGTCTTATTTCTTCGTTAAATTTTCCCAGTCTGCCTCATTTGTCCTTTCTTTTTCCTTTCCCCCCACCCTTTCTTTTAATTTCCCCACACTTCTTATTCCTGTGACATGTTTAATTTTTGATTCTTTAATACAAACGTAATCTAAAAGTCTTCTTCTAATATCGAGTCGTGAATCTCTGTCTCTACCCCTTTTATATGTCTGGACGACAAAGTTTAAATAATTTTTTTTCTTTCGTAATCCTCCCTACGTTTTTTTTCCTTTTAACTTACTGTATATGTATAAGTTTTAGGGCTCCTGCCAGTATGTGAATTTTTTAACTATATTTGAAATAAATAATTTTTGTTTTTGATCGCTGCTGATGAAGCGAGAATTTTCTCGCTGAAATAGCTATTCAACGGAATGTAAATTTAGGAATTTATTGATATAATATACATATTTGACTCTTAAAACTTGATAATATTATATAAATCCATAGTTTTCAAGGTAGTATGTTCTTTTAGACGGCGCACACAGAAGCCATTCAACGCTGGTATTTAACGCATAGGCAGGGGAAGACGGTATTATTGCAAATATTAATAGCAACGAAAAGATTTGAATTTAAACTCGGCGCGCAGACTGCAGATTATCTGCGCCGATAATCGTTACTCTATCAGTAGGGTTTTATCTTTAAATAAGCATTAATTTTGGTCATGATTTGTGTGGCATTGAATTTTACACAGTTTATGAAATTCTATTTGTCGTACTCAGTATGCATTGAATGACTTTGGCATAACGAATTCATTCCACATCTGCTAGTGTTGTTAGCCATATTTGTTATTTCATAAGAAAAGAATGCCTTAACTTGTCCTTTTCAGCTTTGCTTTCTTGCTTTCCTTTATTCATGACGGAGAAATGTATGACGGGACTATCTAAACTATTAAAGTGATTTTGCATTATTCCTTTTTACATTGCACTCTTAGAATCCACTCTCGATGTATTCAGTGAGTTATGATTCATAATTGGATCCTATTTCTGCATGAAATGATCTGCCCCTTTCCGAATCATCAATATTTTCCTCTCACGTGATGAATAGTTTGTGATAGGTTTCAGAAAAATGGGCTGAATGTTGTTATACAAATAAAATCAATGTATTAACTATTTCGACCAACCTGGTGCATTACATATTCTACAGAATGTTAATGATTTTCTCTATTTTTTTCTTTTTACTGCATATGTTTTTTTTCATTCAATTCGATTTAAATGACCCAAGCAACTTGTATGCCCTGAAGCGACGCAGACTTTTGAATTGCTTTTTCTTAAACATTTTGACATGAAAACGAAGAGACAGTTTTTTCATCATATCATCTGAAAAGCTTTTATTTCAGAGCACCAGCGGAGGGAAAATTATTGAAGTCAACTAAAATGAAAGAAACTTTTACGAAAAGAAAAGTATTCGTATTGACGGATATCTTGGTTTTCAACAGTAGGAGTTTGACAATTTTTTATGATTCGTTCACTCTCTTTAGACACGGATTTCCCTTCGCTAATTCCCAAATCCACAGCCTGTATGATGAAGAGTTTTTATGAGTGTCAGAAACGTAGATTTTAAGACAGATTACGAGTAAGAAAAATAAAAATCTTTCAGAATGTTATGTGATAAATCAGATTAACGCGAATATGATATTAATAGGTTTTATTTATTGAGAATAAACGTATTTAAAAGTCACACACACACAAGCATACACAAACATGCACATTTGTTTCTTAATGGCATGGGAAATGGAATCGATTAGAAGTGTGTTCAACGTGGTGCTGTATTCTTGGGAAAGGCACGAAAGCATTTGTCCTCATCCGAATCATCAGTCTGGTCTTCCTGGGTGTGGGATATAAACACCTTCGTCATAGACTAATGGAGCATTAAGTCTTTCATTAATCGCCACGTCTTGTTTTGGAGAAAATGTTATCGGTCTAAACAAGTGATCTTAGGTTAAACAAAGCTTTGTGAGTGATTTTGGGTAGGCGTATTTTTTAAATCCTTCGATGTTAGCATGAAGTCACTAGTCATCGTGGCCGAGAGTTTCAGCGTACTGGGCCTATTCAAATTGATGATAGTGCCAGATTATGCGAAACTCTAATGTCTGCTCTGCATAGATGCAGTATCGGCTGGGTGTTGAACAAACACGGATGTGCCTCCTCACACACACACACACACACACACACACATATATATATATGTATATACGTATAGCATCGTAGAAATACACTGACCTTTATCCGTTGTGAGTTATTATAAACATCGGCTAGGCTGATCATGGCAAAGAGAATTGTCAGTGTCCGAACGGGGCATGATAGTAGATGTGTTGTGGATCCGTGTGAGGAACCACAAAAAATAATGAACAACAAAACAGATATTTAAGATAGAAAAATACCTTATATTGAACGTAAATATAGAAACTTGAACGCAGGTTAGTAATCCAGGAATACGATTAGTAAGGAATATATATATACAAGTCTTTGAAGAGAAGCCGTGCTGGAAATAGTATATAGGTGTAATATTATTCTGGCGGAGTGGAGCTCAGAGCTATTATGACTTCGAACGCGGTATTCTCAGTGTAACTTCGGTATCTCTCTGTAACTTACGGATCAGTCCTCGTTCTCTTTATGCCAGGAATATATGTGTACCCAAGTCGAGTTCATTATCATAGAAAAAGGGGAGATCCCACAACAGGATGCAAGAAGGATCGCATATCCTATTTTTAAAATTGTTGAATCATTGGACATCTGCAGTGTTACATGTGCCGCGGGAATACCTAATACGAGGCATTACAATCCACTATGGATAGCGCATTGTTTGACCAAGGTCCCTTAATGATCGTTATCAGAAGCAACCGACTAGTTACCGTCTGTGGTAACTAGCTATACTGGCTCAAATCTCATCCAGAATACAGGAGGTGCCTGATTTATATCTAGCAGATCAGTTCAGCATTTTTTTAACTTACATAGGACTTGAATATCTTCCAGTATCTCCTTTTTAACACATAATATCGGACAGCTGGGTTCGTGACATGGCTGATTTTTCACAGTTCTATTTGTTTCGTCCAGATGGTTCACTTCGAGTGTGGTGTAGATGACGTGAAATCAACAATCGAGTGAGTATGGGACGTAGTGAATAGATCTAGCAAGTTAATTCATCATCGGTCTGCTTAAACACTAATAGCATATACCGTAATAAGAAATCATGCCGTATAAAAAAATCCATTAATTACTAAAAAAAAAAAATACTTTGTTTATGTTTCGGGTACGAAAATAAAATCAACAAATATATATTTGGAAATGTCGCAGCGAGCGTCATGCTTTTGTCAGATAAAAAAATTGAGCCTTTCTTTATTGAAACAGCTTTCCGAAACTTATTGATACAAATCTAGATGACTGTTTTCTTAGATTAGAAAGGGAATACAAGTTCTATTGTTGTTCATGTTCTTTCATAAGACGTTCGATCCCTAGACCGGTAGATGTTAACTTCACTGCAAAAAACAGAGTTGCTGGTTATTTAAAGTCAAAATATAATTTTATTTTCAGAATTACTATTTTAGAATAACAATAATTTTTCCAAATACAATTTTTTCGAGTCTGATGTTCGTACATAAGCTGGCATCCAGCAGTCTTTACATTGCTTAAAGTTTTTGTCGGTAATATTGTATTATTTGTTAACATATTGAGAAATAATAAAAAATCTCCTTAACAAAGGACCTCAACAAAACGTGTATAAACGAAAACTTGCTGTCCAAATATACTAAAGTCAGAATTCATATATATATATATATATATATATATATATATATATATATACGTGTATGTGTGTGTGTTTTTGTATGATGGTGTGTGTATGAATATATGGCTTCTGGTAATTACGTTTTTGTCTGCACATCAAATACATTTATAACATTTACCAAAATCTCCAGTTGATTTAATTTGTCTTGAACTACTTTTATTCAAACCTCAGATAGTCTATTTAAAGTAATATAATTCATTTAGTTAAATCAAATAAAAGCTTCTCTAAAAAATAACTTTTGCGTGCGGTAAATTAGAAAATAGTTTTGTCATTACTTATGTCAAACAGGATTTCTATCCTGATTTCTGATTTCCGATGTGCAAAAACATTGAAAACGTTGCAGTAAAAGATGGCTTTTAATTTGAACTGTATTAAAATTGGAAACCTTGATGTTATCATTAAAAGATCCGGTTTCTCTAGCGGTAAAATAACTTCATCCAAACGAATCAGTCACGGACTTGAGGAAAAGACAGGAGAAAGTAAAGGAATTTCAAGGAAGCTTTTAATCCCTAGGTAAATCTATGGTTTAATGACCTGCGTTGATCAGAGATTAAACCAAAAAGAAGAGCGATATATTTGTAACACTCTTCATATTTACGGCACGTTTGCATATCTATCTTTTTTTATCTAATATTGATTTAGATTTCTTACATGTTCCTTTCCTTCTCTCTCCGTAACTAGCTAGAGTTTTATATATGCCTCAATCTATTCAGAATTATTTATGTATATATTTTTATTTGTGTATCTTATTCTGGTTTATCTTCCTTTTTATCAATCCCTCCTTTTCTCTTTCAACACACACACACACACACACACACACACACACACACACACACACACACACACACACACACACACACTTATGTATATATATTCCTAAAAATGAATGAATTTAATTTATAATCCCAAATTTTTATTCTTTCAAACGTTATTTAGCGGATACTCGTATTTGAAATAGACGCCCAATTTTCATTTTTATTTTAAGCAGTATTACTACATTTATTCTATAAATCTTAATTTTATTCATTAAGATATCTTGAATGTGCAGGCCGATAGATGGAATACACACTCTTTAAAATAATAATGTCGTGTCTATTTGAAATATGAGTATCCAATATAATAATATTTAGATTTATATTCACTTTCTGTCAAATACCCCTGAAAAAGTTATAAATCTCTTTCTTTTCCATTCAGCTATGGGATAATAGTAGGGTAGAATCGGCTCTTCAGCCTTGATTAGGAAGTTGTCTTGGAGAAGGACAAGTACGGTTGGCATAGAGCTAGCAACTTTATCTACGAGAACCAAGCGTCAACGACTAGCATTTTCTGGCTGTGGCCCTATACTCTATAGAGCAGTGTACTGGATTTGAGTGAATGAGTGAGTGTGTGTGTACACGCGCACTCACTGACACACACGCACACACACACACACACACACACACACACTCATACACACACACATATATACATACATACATACATACATACATACATACATACATATTTATATAATTTTCTTTGTGTGCATATGAAGTGTTAGTATACCTAAAAAGTTTTGATCCTTAATATCATATTTATACGAGAATATGAAATGTAATTTGTCTTCAAACTCAATCACGACTTCAAACATACCTGTCAAACCTCAGAAACATCTTAACCTTTCGATTAAAAACGACGGTGAATATGTTGAACTTTAACATTGTTATTAGTAAATCTAATATATTTTAAATAATTTTCCTTTCATTTGAAGTTCATTTAATAATTTATCTTTTACAGAAAATTAAAAACTAAACTACACAAATATTTTATATTGAATACATACATATAGTTGTATGTTTGTGTTTCATTTGTCAGTTTCTTTTGTTTTATGAGAATAAGTCTTTGATCTATGGTAAGAATTCATGTTAGAAAAAACTTATTCGTTGGCAAAAATATTTGCGCAGTTGACATTTATATCTGGTTAGTATTGCCGAAAGATTGTATAAAATCGATTCTGGAGGAATGTCGAACAAGATTGTCAATATTACTTATTCTGATTTATCTGGAATTGAATCCTGACTATAAATGCTGGAGTTAAAATTGCGGATTAAGTCGGATTCCGACTGCAAATCGCCCTAGTGTTCGGTTAACACAATGCAATTGTCATTACTTAGTTATCATCTTTTGAGAGGAATTTACAATATATTAAAACATGGAGTAATTAGCTTTCTAACAAGATATATATGAACAATTAGATAGATAGATAGATAGATAGATAGATAGATAGATAGATAGATAGATAGATATGAACAATTAGATAGATAGATAGATAGATAGATAGATAGATAGATAGATAGATAGATAGATAGATAGATAGATATTAAAATAGAAATGGTCAAGTGAGTGAAAATCTGCTTTCAAACTGCAGGATTTAAACAGAACGCTATAGTTGATTGTTATCAGCAAGAGCAACTACCCCAACCACCAATTAGATGTATAACGTATTTGCATATGCATAGTTAGATGCACGTTTATTTTTATCTGTTAGCCTGAATTTAGGCGAGGAACATCGAATGTTGTTGAGAGTGTAGTGATCCAAAGCTTACTTAACCTTCTTGGCTAATTTACTTGTAGGATTGAGAAAGGTTGTTTCGATCGTGGATTAGTGGGTGATCCAGGTCAGAGTTTATCCGCTGCAAGCCGGTTGTTTAATCCCTTTGGACTTGGGAGAATGTTACGCAATTCGTCTTCAAATATCCAAACACTTTAAAGCCGGCTTCTGTTCATCCGAAAATTCTTTGAGAGGCAAGAGATAATGGAAAGATCAACTGAAATATTACATATGTTTATGTGTGTATTCATATCTATCTATCTATCTATCTATCTATCTATCTATCTATCTATCTCACTCACACACAACATATTAGCTATCTTCCCTCCTTATTTTTGAGTTTGATCCTCACACGCTCTCCTCTTCTGTGAACTGTGATAAAATTCTATGAAATGCATGTCACATGTCACCATGAGTTAATGGTTAACGAGCTAGTTTTGTTGACCATTACTAGTGAGAAGTGAATTTGGTTCTCACTCTTTTTGGCTCGTTGCCCACAGAACGAGTACCAAGTTAAAATAAACATTCGCGGGGTGCAGAGAAATTCTTTAGTTAACCCATTTTTTACCAAACGTGAAAAACTGTCATTTTTTTCGTAAAGAAGGATGCTTGATCAGCACTCCCTAATTTATTTGCATCTAAAAATAAGCATATTTCTATAAGTCTACCTATTTCGCTCACTCTTGTATATTCACACATATTTCTGTATTTACGAATATTACTCCCATCATTTTATATATGTGGGTGTGATGTATGTAGTATAATTGCGTCTGTGTGTATTTCTGTATGTAAGTAGGGAGACTCCAAACATAGGATCATGCAACATATGCTGATTGTTAACGAAAATTCCATGAATATGTCTTTCTAATTTACCAGTACGTGACTGCGCATGTCAATTTCATAGCCTTTACTTAATTTCGCCGTATTTGTTGAATAAACTCTCAGGGATGCAAATTCTGTGTTTTATGCTTGTTCATTTTTTGTTTTTATGATTCGTTCGGGAATTTTTATAGCTTTCCTTTTTTCTGTTTCCAGCAAATTATTTCCGTTTGTGTTCTATCAGTTCAAAGTTGAATTTTGAAAATATCTCGAAATGCGAAATATTCCACGGGAAATGACGCTAAGTCGTTTAAATGGCATATAACAAAAACTTTAAAATGGGAATATATATTCCGATTTCAGATAGAGACGAAAAACGAGCCTCTGTAACTTGCCATTAAAGCTTCTGGTTTCATCATCATGTCTCTCGACTGCTTCAATCATCGGGGTGAGGGTGGGTCTAAAGGCAGAAGAAATAAACAGTTTTCTCCAAGAAAATACGTTGGTGTGGCTCTCAGAAGTTTCGGTATTGTCACGCCCGTCTACTCATTTGATATTGTTTGATTATCTCTTGTGTTACCATCCTTGCTTGTCTCCGCTTTCAACAGTGTCTTGCCTTTTTGTTTAACCACTCATAAATACGAAAAATTGAAAATATTCCTGATGAAGTTATCTTAAAATAAGTAAATACAATCGAGAACTAAACTAAATCCTGGAATCTTGCAGCATTTGACATTTTAGCACAACAGCTCACATACCACAAACTATACAATTTATAAAATAACTAAAAGTCCTGTCATGATTTATTATCAGCGGGCACATAAGCAGGTGATACCGTGTTGATGGCAAACACAGAAATAAAACTGAAGAGACCCCTAGGCAATGAAGTAAAGATAAGCAAGAATAAAGAATGAATCACCAATTGTAAGACAATCTAAGCAAACAGCCCAAGATATAGACTCTTGACATCAAAATCAAGCAAATAAAGAAACGTAATTATCTAGCAATGGTTTTAACAGATATGAAAAAATGATGCATCGAAATCCGAATTGCAATAATAAAATATGTTTTTCAAAAACTAAATGTAGTAAGGAAGAGGAAAATTTTATTAGAGACAAAGAAAAGAATGCTGACATGCTATTTGATACTAAACATTTTATATGTCAGTGAAAGCTGTAAAATTTTCTCATAGATGAAAAGACTTTATACAACGGAGATGTTATTCTACAGAAGGATGCAGAGAACATCATGAACGAAGCATGAAAGTTTTAAGGAACATGGAAACTAAAAGAAATATATATACTTGGAAACAGCCGGTTGAAATGTCTGGTAAACACCATGAAAGAAGGCTTGGAAAATTTGACACTGACAAGATATAATGACAAGACAGCGGGGAAAAACAAGTAAACAATATGAGCTTGTATAAATGACTTGCAGAACAGGGACTGGGAAAGGTAAGAAAAATCTTACTAAGAACTACAAAGGATATGAAGGTGTGGAGGACAATGATTGTTTATGCTCCGATGAAATGCAGAGGGGAAAGTAGCTGCTCACGTAGCTTCTACTAAAAAAAAGAAATTGATTTTATCTAATCTTGTAGGAATTAATTCTTGATTTTCGAGATAATCACCTTTATACACCTAACAAATACTTCAGCTTACTCTTTCGTTTTATATATATATATATATATATATATATATATATATATATATATATATATATATATATATCATCACGATGAAAATATAAAATTATATATATACTTGTGAAATTACTTATCGTCCCTATTATTAGAGTATTGCATTTTCAGTTTATATATTACTTCTAGTGAAAATAATTTCGCAAATTATTTATATGCCGGCCGGTCGACTAAAGTGGGAAGATTTTTAAATAAATAGTAATTTTATGCATAAGAGATATGTTTTACACACACACACACACACACACACACACACACACACACACACACACACACACACACACACACACACACATTGTTGTATAATCACAATTATCATTGTCATTTCCATTTCACCTTACAGCTTAATTGTTTGGAAAATGAGACAAACTTCTAAAACTATAAAAGGAGGAATCGACCTGCTAAATAATATTATTATTAATAATAATATAAAATTTATTTTAATTTATCTTCGTACGCAACACATAGACATGTGTGTGTATTTAAATTAGATTAAATTCGAAATTAAATTTAAATGTAGATATGAATCAAATAACAAATTAAAAACCTCGTATTTTCGTCTCTTCAAGACCTTAATGGAACTCTTCATAGCCAGAATCCATAAAATAGACTGATTGCTTTCAACGTCGTATGAAGAATCAGAATAGATTTCTTTCTGAAGAAAAGCTTATTTTAGTTTCGTGTTCTCAAGAAAATGATTTCCATTTTTGTCATCTCTGTTTTTGCGAGTAAGCATTGCTTTTACTGTTGCTTCCATATTCAGGAGAAATACTTTCGCTTTTCTACTCGCTGTAAATGCCTCTAATTATAAAAGCAATAATGAATTTCTCACTATTTTTATACATCTTACTCTTAGTAACTTCATTAGGTATGCATTATAGCTAATATGAGCGATCGTCAATATGCTCTGGGTATCACCCAAAATAGATCTGCCAAGTTGATATTGGGCGGCGGTAATCACTTTAGCATTGACCACTAACTGTCTCCGTCGCAAAGATGTGCAGGCACAACGGGATCAGGCTTGATTATTGACACTATCATTATTCATTGCAAATAAAACAGTTTCGTCTCTTTGAATATGAATTAGATATAAATGTTGTTATTTGAAAGAAACCTCACTTCAATTATGTTTCTGTGGTTGTGAAATTCGGCCTATCTCGCCAAAAGATAAGATTTATTGGATTTTTGAAAGTAGCATACATAGATTACTAAACTTGGTTGATAGAAGAAACATGTATAGAAAACAAATAGGAAAGATCAGTAACTTTGATAAAAGAAAAACATAGGTCGAGGTCCTTTATACAGATTAGAAATGATTAGAATACCATGGAAGGTTCGAAATCTCGAAACTAACACTCATTTAACAGTAAATTTCCAATATATATTTCAAATCAAGCTTTGATTGTAATAACTCACGCAAAGAAGAAATGTCAATATTGTATACAGATCATGGCTCTCATGATTTCTAATACTAATTGATTAGAAGTGTTTTTAGCAAGTTTTTTAACTACCGTATATATCCTGTTCGTTGTCACAAATTTGCTTACCCTTTTTCTGATCTTAACAAGTTTGGCATATCTTATCGGTTGACGTGTAAATCTATTCATAAGCATGAGTAGCATCATGGCCAGGTGCCGAATTTATTTTAAGCTTGAAGAATAAGCACGCTAAGACGAGATGGGAGACATCTCTAGATACTTGAGAATGTCCTTAATCACAGGCTGTCGAAGCGGACTTTGTTACTCAACCTGAAGTTATTTCTCACTGCGCTCCACTTGCAATGCGCTGATGTTATCAAAACTTGGGTGCTGCTGGTGACCATCTACGGTTGATCTATTGATTGTGTGATAGTGTACAGCACCTCTGTTTGGTATACAAGCTGCTCGGTAGAGAACAAGAGGGTTCTCTAAAGGATAATAGAAAATATTCTGTTGTTCGCTGTCATCCTTACAGAAGAACATCTCTAATAAAGAAATTTGGCCTGACATTTCTCAGAGTCGGTGACCAACCGATCCTATTGTACTGTACTGTCAGTCAGTTAAGTGCCATACGTGATACACGCTTTGGGCGATCATGTGTCGAAAGAGATATGACTGACCGAGCAGAAGATTATCCTGCAGTAGGTTGACATTGCTTTCTGTGCTAGATTGGCTGCTTGCCTAGGCTATAGAACCGAATCTGTCCTGTTATTTAACCCATAACTGGATGGAAGAGACGGATTAATACCTTTTCCAAGGGTATTTGTGCGCAAGTGAATGCAAGGAATTCAATTGGAATTCGAACTCAGATCCTCAATTTGTCGTTCCTAGTCGATATCCACTGAATCACAACGCACTTTACAGTCGACATAATAAAAAACAATATACATGCGGAAAATTAAAATTATATAAAATGATGACAAATTACACATCGCACTATATAAATATATATGTGTGTGTGCGTATGTGTATTAGAGAGAGAGTGAGGGAGAAAGAGAGTGTGTGTGAAAGAGAGAGAGAGAGAAAAGGATACAAAGAACGAAGAAAGAAACTGATACAGAAACTAATGTTTTGTAGCTTTGGATAAAGTGTAAAACTCATTTTAGCCACTTGAGATACCAGCTGGACAGCTATATGTGGTTTAACAAATTTAAATACTTGAGTAAAAATCCTATAGAAATATTAGGTTACGCCATACTTTTCGTTTTTGTTTATCAAATTTATTCTTAAGAAAAGAAAGTACAATTATATTTTTGTTAATATTTACAATTACATGTTACCAGCAAAATTCCAGTTTTGATGGGGAAAAATTAGACTAATTCTTAAATATTGTTTTTGTGAGAGAAAGATTTCCCTATCAAAGATTTCCCAATGACAACGTTTTGAAGTGATTGGAAAAGATAATCGGTTGATGCAAGATGAAGGGAATGTGACGAGGAAGATAGAATGGACTATCCAATATGCAAACTTTTTCTTCTGTTATTCTTGCTGCATGTGAATTTGCATTTTCATGGAGGATAACAACACAATTTACTATTTAGCAGCCACTACTGTGCAAATACGAAAATATGTTAGTGTAGTTCAAATCTATTCTTAACTGTCACATAATTAGTAGTTAGAATGGCACATTTGTCATTACAGTTGTACCCCTAAAAGCTGCAATTACGTATGACTAAATCTCATATATTCTTGCATATGAACTCTACTTAAAACGTGATCAGCAATATCCATCAATATAAAATGATTTAATTTTCTGAAATATCTATAACATAATATTTGAAATACAAATAATATTTTATCTCCCAGTCCAATAATTAGAGAATGCTGCTGTGGAGTGCATCAAATCTACAAAAAAGGATTAAGTCAAAAGAAGAAACTCGCCTAAATCCTGAAAAAATGATGCTTTATAAAGGAATTTTGAAGGCGTTTTCAACACACATAAAAAAAAAAAAAGACAGACTTGGTGAAAGATGAAATAATTTTAAAAAAGCTTGAATATTAACGATGACAGATGAATTTATTGATAATGTAATAGGTGCAAACATTTTAGATTGGCAAGATAAGCACGGACGGGCAACTACTGATAGTGAAACACTTTACCAACCGACCCTGAACAAGCGTGGATAGAAGAGGGAAAAAATGAAACTATATTTAATCCATATCATCACACCACACAGAATATAATACAAGGACATTTTAAGATAATGGGTCTCGGTCAAATGACGGGCATCAGTGCATAACACGAGCGCTTCTACAATTAATGTAATAGGGTGGATCTTCTCATAAAGTTTCAAGGTCTTTTAGACAGGAGACCAGATTAGAGAGAGAGAGAGAGAGAGAAAGAGAGAGAGAGAGAGAGAGAGATTCCCATAAGAAAAATAAAAAAAATAAAATCGTGTCTCAATTCAATGGAAAAGGGGAACTATTTTAACAACGATTTCACACAAATCTAATTTGAAAGTTAAGCATTTAAGAAAGTCTCTCTTACTCTGTTATCTGACTTCGTGTAATGTTTTCATTAGTGTTTCAGTATTGCTTTTGCTTCAAAAAACAGAAAAAGTCAATGAGGTGGGATCAGTGGTTCTTTGAAGTTGCCACCCAAAATCGTGCATCATTCGTGGCTATTGATGTGTTCGGTCGATGTGTTTGTTTTAATCAACCGGCGTTAATTAATTTCCAGTTCTTCGTTGGGAAACTCAAACGGATGATGTTATTTGCGTATCTGTCTTTCAGTTTGGAAATGTTTCACACTTATGTGTACGCATTTTGATTAATATATATATATGTGTGTGTGTGTGTGTGTATGTGTGTGTATGTGTGTGTGTGTGTGCGTGTGTGTGCGTGCGTGCGTGTGTGTATTTCATTAAAAATACTGAAAATATATATTTTTTTTTAACATAGTGTATGTATAAATTGTACAAATAATTGATAGTTCCGATCAATTTCCGCTAGCCTTTTAGCCATTTTAAGGAGTTTGGTTATTATGCGACAAACAGCGTATATTTTGGTGATGAAAAGGAATGTTTATAATTCCTGGAAACAGCCTGTACATTATAGGTGCGTACCCAGTTGATGTGCGTTGTGGTACAGTGGATATCGGCTCGGAACGAGAAACCGGGGAGCCGAATTCAAATTCCAGTCGAATCCATTGTATTCACTTACGCGCAAATACCCTTGGGTAAAGTTATTAATCCGTCTTCTTTCTTCCAGTTATGGGTTAAATAGCAGGACGGATTGAGTTCTATAGCCTTGGTCGGCAACCAGTCTACCGCAGAAAGCAATGGCAACCTACTGCGGGATAACCTTCTGCCCAGTCAGTCATGTCTCTTTCGAGACATGATCGCCCAAGCGTGTATCACGTATGGCACTTTAACTGACTGACTGACCCAGTTGATACTGTCAACTTTTTTATGGCGAGGTTCTTAGTAATTTAGATTTCATAGAAAAAAGAAAAAAAATAATGTAAATAAATGTAAATTCATTATCATTGCAAATTCATTCTCTCTCTCTCTCCACACACACACACACACACACACACACACACACACACACACACACACAGACACATACACACACTTCTCTTTTTTTATGTACCTTGTCCCTTCAGGACGTAGGCGATTATGGCCTTCCACGTCTCCCTATCCCTAGTGGCTCTTAGCAACGTCTCTCAGCCTCCGTTCTGTCATCCACCTGCTCAGGCCCTTTAAATATGTTATCTGCTGCTTTCCTCTGTCTCTTTTCCCCTCTATCCGGCCTGTTAGTATCAGGTTCTCCAAGCCCTCTTTCCTCACTGCATGTCCCAGGAACTTCAATTGTCTCTTGCTGATGCTTAGTATTAATTTCTTTTTCGTTTCCATCATTTCCACAACCTCGTCATTGCTCACATGCTCGGCCCACGATATCTGCAGCATCCTTCTGTAGAACCACATTTCAGCTGCTTCAAGTTTTCCCTTCATCTTTGTTGATATTGTCCAACGTTCACTGCCATATTGAAGAACTGACATCACACAGCAATCCAGTACTCTCTTCTTTGTTTCTAGTGAAAGTTTCCTGTGTCTTAATACTTTACTCAGCTTCTGGAACCAGTCTTTCGATATGCCAATTCACCTTTGAATCTCTGTGTCGCACTTTCCGTCTTCAGTTAGAACACTTTCCAGATATTTAAATTTTTGTACTGCTTGATTTTAACACCCCCACCTGTATTTGGCACCTTGAGCTGCTCTTTTTGCTGATGACCATGCATTCGGTTTTCTAGCAGTTTATTTGTAATATCTTCATGTCACTCTCTTTAGCTATCTTCTGTAGGAGGTCCAGCAGTTATTTCTCCGTGTTTGCAATCAGCACTGTGTCGTCTGCGTATCTTATGTTGTTCAGATTGTGACCTCTGATGACAAATCCTGGTCCTCAAAATATTCTCACTGTACAAGTTAAACAGATCCGATGAAAATACATATCTCTGTCTTACGCATCTTTCTATCTTTGTATAACTGCTGAATTCGTTACCTGTCCGTATGCAGGCAGTTTGCTCCCAGCAGATGTTTTTAATTACCCTAATGTCTTTCCCAAATACGTCGAGCCTGCTGAGCATCTCCATCAATTCTTTGTGGCGTATTTTGTCGAATGCTTTTGCATAGTCAATAAAGCACAGGTATACGTCCTTCTTCATTTGAACTGCCGTTTCAGAGAGCATCCTGATCATAAATATGGCGTTCCTTTTCCCAGTGTCTTTGACGAAACCGCACTGTTCTTGTCCTATCTCTAGGCTAATTCTAATTCTTGCTCTATTCATCAGTATTCAGACGATCAGTTTTGTAATATGACTCATTAAGCTGATAGTTCGGTCTAGTTCACACTCGTTTGCACCTGGCTTCTTAGGCAATCCTATGAAAATGGATTTGCATAGATCGTCTGATATGAGCAGGGTTGGGATAAGCATGAAAATTAAACACGACTGTCGGTTTCATTGTTAAACACAATCTTTAGGCCAAATAATTGAAACACCATATCGTCATCTAGATCTTGAACCTACCTACAGCCGTACTACTTATACTTTTGTATCCTTTGTGCCATAAATATAGAATAATTTAAAAGCTATATTTATATATCAGCATAAAACAAGATCAATTATATATATCATCTTGCTTTAGCATCGACTAAGTTTTGTCGAAAAGAACGTAAATAATGTTTAGAGCAGTAGAAGTTTCATTAATATTTTGTGAATTCCCAAAATAATTCGTGCTTTGCCACTTGCGATAAAATATTTTTTCTAATTAATTAATGTCAGATATATTTTCAAATTTAATTGGTATTTACAAATATTTCACAAAACTATATATCGAGAGCTGTAATTATTAGTAATTTGTTTTTCGAAGGTGTTTATGTTCACACAGTTTGCTGTTTTTTATTTAAGTAATCTTTTAGAAATTATCCTCATTTTTGTTGTTTTTATCAAATGTTTAAGCCACTGTATTATCTGGCTTTCCGTAAAGATTTGCCACGATTGCCATACGTAATAGTATGTCGAATATTGGCTGATTCTAACCTTCATGAACAAAACTCACTACAACTTCTCACGTTTTCTTCTGGCGTGAAGTGGAACGGTTATATTGAAGTGCTGCTGAGAAAGTTCGTTCACTCTACTGCTAGGCAATTTTCTTTCCAGAATATATTTTGTAGATTTATACGTCTATCATTCGACCGTGTATTGCTGAATCTTCTTTCTTTCTTTCTTTCTTTCTTGTCAGCTACAATCTACATAAATTTGAATGCAATATCAATCGCCATCTTATGTATCGAGTTTTTTTGTTGTTCATTCAGTTTTCTTTCATTTAACCCGTAACCCTTAGCATCCTAGTGGGACAAAATGATTATAAAAGTGGACAAAAATATTTCAATAAGCCAACAAAGAAATTCATATTTCTCTGAAATAATCGCTAATAATCGTTTAATAATCTTAAATAGTCACGGAATTGGTATTGACAGAGATATTTAACATTTTGACAATGTCATTTTCGGTTCAAATCTTCATTATGTGGCTTGATTATGATAGTTTACTTTTAACCAGGATATCATCGCTGTACGAGTTGAACTGGTGATTCGTGACTGTGATATTATCACAGCCGAGTTTATTTTTGCTAAAAGATTGTCAAACTTTCTATTCACTTAAAAAATGACTTATTTCTGCCACCCTTATTAAATAAAATTTTACAATAAATTTTAGTATTGTTAAAATAGTATTTAGTATTGTTGTTTTTCTATGTGACTTTAGTTTATATTTTATTATTCATTTTATATTTGTAAATAGAAATGGTAAATTTAGTGTCAATATACATTGCGTACGTAAATGTACTTGGTCAGTGTAGATAGTTGATGAACGACAACTCGTTTTGCTCCACAACTAGGTGTCCAGAACGGTAGATTATGACACAGAATGCTTCTGTAATAACCTTCTAACTTTGATTCAGGACCGTGATGGTTGGCGTGATGGACTCATCAATATCTAAGCTAACTCGACTGAATAACAATAAAAAAAGTAAATTTAAAGTAAAAGCAATAATCAAAATATATTAAATCGTTTTCAATTATCTAAATACTTGTTTTTCTCACATTGTAAATATTCTGGTCTTAGAAAGTTTTTACGCGATTTACATTGTTCGGATTGTTGTCCTCGTCTTTGTCATATTCACAACGTTTCGGCCGTTGTGCGCTCCTGAGGTATAAGCTGGAACTTCGAATCGAACCTTATATTTAGTCCACCAGGGTAGATTGTTCTAGTTCCATGTGCCATTTCTTTTTTTGAATATCTCATTTTTGTTATTTCCATTTAATAACACAACAATCAAAGTTTTTGTTCACCTCTCCTGTGGCCAGATATTGAACTCAAATTCTTTGGGTCAAGTCAATTTTGGATTAGGATTACTTCAACCAATGCATTTATCTATTTGACCCAGTGTATATCACATGAAGAAGGTCGGAGAGTACAAAAGCTGAAATTTGAATCTGACAACACCCTGAAAAATGTAAATAGTGTAAATAGCTACAATACATCATTTCAAAAGTATAGACAGACCCAGAATATTTGTTCTTAATAATAATTGCTTGACATATGATGACTGACTGATTTTTCTTTTTATTACAGCTTATCAACACTTTGCTGGATATTTATTTATTTCGGATTATAGAAGATTACTTACATTACCCGGTTTTTCCAAGCGTCTTCCCCGGCCCATCTAAGTACTAACTGCACTGGGCACTGTTTAACTTCGGTGATCAAAAGAGAACCGGTGTATTCAGTCTCATTTTAACATAAGCCACCAACGATGAAATAGCGAAAATAATCCTAATAAGAAAGCGTTCATTCTCTGTGTCAACCTAGTTTAGCAGTGAAGATTTTTAAATGGGACAAAATTGTTTTTTGATCATGAATAAAGTTTCTTTTAAATAGTTAAAATACGCTCACACTCTGAAAAATATTACAACATTAGGAAACATAATTAAATGAGATGTCAGTATTATTTTCAATTTTGCGTAATTTAGATGACAATTTATCTATCGCACCCTGTATTTTGTTTTAAATTTGAACCGTTATTATCCCTGATCAAATCTCCATAGAAAAAAGGAAATATTGGGAGCAAAAATTCAACAGTGCCAATATGAAAAATTTAAGGAAAAAATTGACTGTCGAGTGAGTGATGCGATGTGTTTGTCACCAGTAGGCATATAGAAGCATAGAGAAAGCACGTTTCCGTTTTTTTCTTTTTACTGAAAGAGAAGAGATCAATATTCAAAAACAGAGATGAAAATGACTTCAAAGTGTTTATATTATATAATTACGTATAAGTTCGACCTTCAATAGTTTAACTCTCTTAAGCATCCGCCCGTGCATTGAATACTGTTGCCATATCTGGTCGGGTGCTCCTGCTATCCACCTAGGTGTCATTGACAAAATCCAACGGAGAATCTGTAATGTGATAGATCCCGACTTGGCAGCTCGGATACAGTCACTTTCTCACCGGCACAATGTGGCTTCCCTGTGTCTCTTCTACAAGTACTTTCATGGCTTCTGCTCCGATGAACTTAGCTCACTGTTACCCCCCTATATATAAATTTACTCGAGCCACAAGATTAGCAACTAAATCCCACCCTTTTACTGTGAAACCAATAAATTGTAAACGCAAATTCTACTCCACCAGCTTCTTTTCTCGCACTTCCCGCCTGTGGAATTCTCTTCCATTTACTTACTTTCCCGACAGCTATAATCTCCAAGAATTTAAAAGTAAAGTCAGTAGTCATCTCCTATCTTACTAACCTGTATCCTCACTCTCATGCTGCTTTCTCCGTCCACTCCACTCTCATCAGTATTTTCAACCTTCTCTTACCCACTTCCTGAGACTATAACTTTCCTCCTATGTAACCCTCTGCAAAATAGTGGCAATAAAATGCTTTGATTGCGGCGATATGATTATAAAAAAATGCAAACAGATTTTGAGAACACCTCTAGAGGCACGTTTGTTATCCGTCTTTCGGTCGATGCAAAGTCCTTAAATACATTTTCAACAAGTCATCTGCCTGTGTACTTTGACATTTTATTGACTGACCAAAAGATTTGTCTTTTAGACACATTCAAGTTGTTGGAATACACGGCTTGAAAATACCCACCCACACACCCACACACGCGCGCGCGCATACACACACACACACACAGAGTACTTGTCTATATTTCTGAGATGAGGTAGTATTTACACGATTTACCTTATCTTTGTTGTCATTTGTACAACGTTTCAGCTGTTGTACGTTGCAGACTTCTTCAGGCGCTAAGAATTTTGAATTTCGAACCGAACCCTTTATTACGATCACTGGGGTATATCATACTAATTCTTTGTGCAAATCCTCTTTTCGTAGTCATATGTTATCTCCCTCTAACCCAACCCTTTAAGTTACTTGTTCATCACTGCTGTAGCCTGGTGTTGAACTCACAACTGTTTGGGTTAAAGCAATGGAACTAACCAACTTCTATGTTTACTAGCCAGAGCGTACAACGGCCAAAACATTGCACAAATGGCAACAAAGATGAGGACAATAGTCCCAATAATGTAAATAGTGTACACACATACACTTTTCCAAAGGAGAAATTCACATCATAATCCTCTTTATTATAATAAAAACCGTGTTGTATATTGATATATCCCGGGAAGGAATATCAGGGAAAGAATAGTGTAAGAATAGTACTTAACACTGAAGATAGATTAGAAGAGATTTAT
Organism: Ascarosepion bandense; assembly: GCA_037127315.1. Classification (NCBI taxonomy): domain Eukaryota; kingdom Metazoa; phylum Mollusca; class Cephalopoda; order Sepiida; family Sepiidae; genus Ascarosepion; species Ascarosepion bandense. The sequence goes on from JBBBDQ010001028.1 coordinate 2,588,144, forward strand.
TATACAACAGTACAATAAACCAATAGACGTACAAGAACAATCAACGTATAGTAACAGGAATAACGATCAAGTAGAAAATGTCTCAGCCTACGACGTATGCTCCCGTCTAGTGACGTATGCTAACAGTCACAGTCTTTTATAGACTAGACAATATCCATTCCGGGGTAGGATAGGATGTTCCTCTACAACATATATATATATATATATATATATATATATATATATATATATATGTTGTAGAGGAACATATATATATATATATATATATATATATATATATACGAGTGGGTTCGTGCCGTAAAAAATGACGGCAAAATATAAAAATATAATAATACTCGATCATGGCAGAACAAAATTATATATATATATATATATATATATATATATATAAGGCACTGTTAAAGAGCAAACACGTGACAAGTGCTTTCATAACTGGTAGTAAAGTTTAATAACCCTGCACTCACATAATCATAAATACAGTAAAAGGGAATTAAATCACCCCAGATAATAACTTAAAACCTACACAAATCTATTCAATTTCGTTTAAGTACCATGTCTAGCAATAAGGAAAATTTTGACAATTATGAAATTAAATACATTAATGCTTTAGAAAAAAAGTAAGCACAACATTAGTTTAGATACTTTGTTAAAAACTAGGCAGGAAGATATAAGCAGACATCACGTGAACGTAACATTATTTGTTTTAACCCACCTTTCAGTCGTAACGTCTAAAATAACATTAGTAAACTTAATTCACAAACATTTCTACTATTCAATCACACTAAAAAAATTCAACAAAAACAATGTTAAAGTCAGTTATAGTTGTATTAGGAACATAGATAAATATGTCTCACTCCATAATACTATGACATCAAATAAATACTTGGCCCACCAAAATAACATCAGTCACCCAACTACTGACAACATTGACCTTTCAAAAAATAATTGTAACTGCGGACAAAATAAAACCTGGCCATTGAATGGTCACTGTATGTCTGTAGGTATTGTTTATGGAGCTCGAATTTATTGGGAAGATAATAATGTTAAATTCTACTTTGGAAGTACTTCTAACAGGGTGAAGATAAGATTTAACAATCACATGTTGTCATATAAACAACAGTCAATACAGCAAAATACTACTTAATCCATATATTACTAGAAATAAAAAAAACACTAAGCACCCAATTATTACCTGTAATATCGTAGCTAAATCTAAATCTTACAACGGAAAAGAAGTAGGTGTAACTTATGGCTTTTAGAAAAACTTGTCATTTTAAACCATACTAATAATCCTAGTTTACTTAACAAAAAATAAAATAAAATAAAAAAGAAGCGATTTAATGACCACATGCTGTCATCGAAAAATCCTTAAATTCTTAGAACCAGATAGATATAGATTCCCCTATACGTTTGTCGCTTTCTTTCTTTTTCTTCCTTACTTCTCTCTTTCTTTCTTTATTTCCCAAGCAAATGTTACTTTAACAATTATGAACTACGCCCCTTTAATTTTTGCTTCATACGTTGTTTATTTTTAATTTTGTAATTTTAATTTTAAATTTATTTTAACTTTTATTTTAAATTTTAAAATTATAATTTTGTATCTACATGTAATATTAGAATATTTAAATTTTTAAGTTTTATAATTTATGCCCTTTTAATTCCTTTTCACTGCATTTTAATATTTTTAATATTGTCTATTTTATATTTAAATTTAAATTTTTATTTACATGTAATCTTAGAACATTTAAATTTCTAATCTTGTTATTGAAAAAGCAGTAACTTAACTTTATAAGAGTTAATTCCCATGAACATTGAGTGAACTTAAATTCGAATCTATTAAGCTGTAAGTTTGAAATATGCTCCCAATGATTGCATAACACATAAAATTCCGAGTCGTGCCATCAACAATATGTATATTTATTAATATATATATTCTTCACTACTCGACGAAATAATTATTGCAATAAAAATAAAACGAAACACTGCTAAAGAGCAAACACGTGGTAATAGCTTTCATAACTGGTAGTAAAGACTAATACCTGATTGTAAAGAGAATGAATTAGGCCGATGCTGCCTCGCTATTGGCTCTGTAATGAACTGAGCCGACGCTGCCTGGCTATCATCTCTGTTATGAAATGAGCCGACGTTGCGTTGTTATTGTCTCTCTTTCCTTTAGACTGACAGTAGTAGAAATATCTCTCTCTGTCTCTCTGTCTGTCTGTCTCTCTCTCTCTATATATATATATATATAGTCATTTGCAGACAGATCTGTTTCGCTGTATCACAGCTCATCAGTACGTTTAGACATCCGATTGCTTTTAACCCAGGACTGAAACCTGACCGAATTGGCATCAGTCGGTGATTATACTTCTGAGCTATGGGCGCTCGGTAAAAGGAGGCAGACTATATATATATATATATATATATATATATATATATATATATATATAAACAAACAGGACGTCGTATTTTTTTATTTTTTACTTAAAAACCTTAGATATCTTTCGGCCAAGACTTATTCATAGGACATTCGTTGACTCTTTTAATTAAAGGGACACAAAAATGGAAACGACAATAGAAGGAAAGTTGAAGTTCGTTTAAAATTAAATTTATTCAATAATACACACTCCTCAAGTTTTAATTAACTGAATAAATTTTATTTTAAACGAACTTCAACTTTCCTTCTATTGTTGTTTCCATTTTTGTGTCCCTTTAATTAAAAGAGCCAACGAATGTCCTATGAATAAGTGCTGGCCAAGAGATATCTAAGATCTATAAATAAAGCATAAAAAATTATTGCTCGTTTCTGTGAGTACAAGCTTTTATATATATATATATATATATATATATATATATATATATATATATATAATCCTTTGAAATATTTTGCCGTCATTTTGACTCGCTATATTATAGAGTCCAAAATTGTGATGTTCTTCGAGCAAAAGAAGAATTCAAGCTCACTTGACTAGTGCGGTTTTATATAATTTCAGCATTGGACTTTGAGACTAACATTAGCCATGGAATAAATAGACGCACATATTTTCAACTCTTCTGCCCTTTTTTTTTATTATTGTGCGTGTATTTTATTTATATTTACGCAGCATTTCTAGACCCAAGACAACGAAACAAGCAGTTATGCATCTCCGCATTATCAGCAAATACGGAACTGTAGAGTGGCTAAGGTTATTGATCCTTTACTCAATGCGTCAATTGTTCGTGAGTGAACTTAGATAAAATGTAGAATTTCACATGAGAGTTAAGCACAGCACTAAATTCTAAGAGCCATTTGATTTTGCACTGGATTAAGGTTATCTATCTATCTATCTATCTATCTATCTATCTATCTATCTATCTATCTATCTATCTATCATTTTTTCCATATCTATATGATTCTGTTCGTATCTATCTATCTATCTATCTATCTATCTATCTATCTGACATTTACTTCGATCTGTCTATCAATCATTTGTATATGTCGATCAGTCATCAATTTTTATCTATCTGTTAATCGCTTTTCGTTTATCTATCTATCTATCTATCTATCTATCTATCTATCTATCTATCTATCTATCTATCTATCTATCAGTTTTTTGAACCCTATATATTTCTATTATTTTTATCTATCTTGTTCTCGAATCGCTCTAATCAAAATAAAAAAAACATTAATATTTTTGTCAGATTTCATGATCTTTAGCTTGATTGACAGGTTTTTTTTTATTTCTAACAAATTTAAAATGAATTTTCACATCTTTATCATCGTACGTTTCATACTTTTAGGAATAATTTTGTGCTATAGTTATAAACTAAAAAAAAAAAATCGATCGTTGGTTTTCAAACTCGTTGACATACTTCTCCCACCGCCATACATATATGCTATGAACATGTTATTCATTAAGTCGCCTTTTATGACGCAATTCTGCTTTTGGGCACAAATGTAATTTATTTTGTATTACGTTCCATTTCTTTTCTAATGAAAACATTTCTTTGACTTGGCGATTTCAACTATTTTCCTAGACAAAGCCAAGATACGCTTGGAATATTAAGATTTAATTTTAGCTCCCTACCTATTGATTTTATTCTTCATCTACGTTTTGTATCTTGTTTTCAATCACATTTGAGTACGTTTTCTCGCCTATCTTTCCTTATTATCCTAATATATTCTAACGATCAACATTTCCTTCCTTCCTTCCTTCCTTCCTTCCTTCCTTCCTTCCTTCCTTCCTTCCTTCCTTCCTTCCTTCCTTCCTTCCTTCCTTCCTTCCCGTATTTATCTATCTGGTAATATTTTTATTATAAGTTTATAATAAAAACATAGTTACTGCAACACAAGAGACTTTGTGTTTCGGTACTATCTTATTAGCATTTCGTCAGGCAATGAAATATTTTTTACTGTAAGGAATTATTATATATAGAAGATTAGAAAACCACACAATTTTTTTAAAATTCAGACAATTAAGGTGAGGAATCTTTTTGGTGGAGGGTTTCTCAGCTAATCAATAGAAAATCAGATCGTGATAGGAGAAATTTGATTGTAAGTGTAAAGAGAGATAGACTTAAAATGATATAAGATCCAGACATTTTTCATGCCAGTGATGAAATGAATTGAGATACATTTGTTGCAATATTGTAAATCTGAAAAATTATCGCATGTCATTGCGAAACTTTTACTGAATTTTCTTAAAGTTATTATTCAATGTAAAGTAGTGGACAGCAGACAAATACGGGAATTTTTTTTAAGTACACTGCACGTCAAACTTATGTATACGATTCAGTGGGTAATCTATCCCCCTTAAGCTACAACAAAGTAAATTATCAAAATGTGGGAGAATCAATCAATATAAGCTAATGGATAGATAATAGATGTCTAGTTATATTATATTTAGAAATAACTATATATTAACTATATTTAAAACAAATTAACTATAATTTAAAAGTGAATTTTAAATTTTAACTATATTTGAAATTTTAACTATATTTGAAATTATGATTATATTTTAACTATATTTAAAACTTAAATTTTTATGTATATCATAAAATTAAAAATTTAAACTATATTTCAACTATATTTTAAAATTTAAAATAAATGAAAAATTTTAACTATATTTTAAAAAATTAACTATATTGTAGGATATATTTTAGACGATGATGAAAAATAGAATTTACTTCTCTAAGTCTACCAAGTAAGTTTAGCTTGGGAAATTTGATAATTGTAATTTTCCTTGTAAATATAGAAAACAGGGTTCATGTAAAGCTTTAAAAGTTCTGTTTTTTAATATTTTCTATTTTACGGTAATTTTTAATTGCCAATAATAAGTAGAAAATGATGTGCTATTGCGGTAAGTTTTATTATTAAAATATAAGGTGTGGAAGTAATGTCAGGTATTAAAACTATTCTTGGTACACCCGATATAATATTTTATTACTGTGGGATTTTCTATAGTAGAAATAGAGCATAGGTAGACTACAGAGTCAGTTTGACATTTGTTTTCTAACGAACACTTAATAGGCAAGTGCAATTATTGTTATTTTGATAGTTAGTTTTTAAGATGTTGATTGGTGAGGTTATTATAACGGTTTAAAATTCTATGATTGCGTTTTTTTATGATATTCTTAAGGTTATTACTCCAGATATAGCTTAATTTCAGTGTATTTCTGTTAAAAAAATTGCTAAGTGGGCTGTTTTTAGGTAAGTGTTTTTCAATTAATTTTAATAATTTAGGCCCTAACTTTGTACTTATCATTTAGTTAAATAGGGGCGTGTGCCAAATGATATTTCCCTTTCAATTTTGATTGCTGTTGTTATTATGTTTACTGTATTTAATGCCAGGGCATTTATAGCCGCTGTTTGCTATGTTTATAAAAATGTTTTCATTAAAAGAATTTTACTAAATCTGTTTTCAAAAGAGAAGGGTATATAATTTATGATTGATCGAGGGTGGTTAGATTTAGGGTGGATGTGTATAGGATTAGCATTAATTTTTAAGTAGAGAGAGTATTTTATAGATTAGATTAAGTGTTACATCTAGGAAGTCTACCTTTTTTAGATTAGTTTTGATAGTAAACTTAAGGTTAAGACTTTTTAGTTCCCTATGTATTAATTTTCTTATTCTATTTGCTTTAACAATTGTGGAATTTTTACCACCGTAAGGTCATAATTCCTGTATAACGTTCTCAATATTTATATCATTATACGGTGTCAGGTTATACAGAATGAATAAGCCAACCAGATTTGAGGACTCAGCGGAGTCCAGAGATCCCATACTGATGTCAAATAGGTTCACACATTTACTTTGTTTTTTCACAGTTCATTGTTGTGGATGAGTACGAATCGTTTCGCACTCATGATTATTACCCGTTCCTCGTTAGTTAAAAATCGGAAAAATCTATTGCGAATTCTAATGCCAAAGTAAATAAGTCTTTGGAAATAGAAAGGTAATAATCAGTGATGTCAAACTGGATGAACGAAAAATGGTCTTATCACTGATTCGGTTAAACCAGTGGGTAACATCATTAGTGTTGATCCATTGAGTTAATCCGAGTCGTGTTTTAATTTGAAAATTAATTCTGTCGAGGATATTTTTGCCATTTTTTCCAATTTCGTGTGAGGTTGATAATCCTGGTGGGACAAATAATCTCGTAATCTGGTTTATGATTAAAAGTTTAAATTGCAATCCTGTTTATGATTTAAAGCATAATTTAAAGTGTAAATTTTAAATTGTAATCCGGTTTATGATGAAAAGTTTAAATTTTAAATATACTTAAAATATAGTGATGATTTTAAATACAGTTAAAATTTAAAATCTTATTAAAATCTAAAATTTATTTTTAAAATTATAGTAATTTAAAAAATAGTTAATATATAGTTGCTTCCTAATATAATATAACTAGACATCTATAGTCTATCCTCTAGCATATATTGATTGATTCTTCTACCTTTTAATATTTTAATTTGTTGCAACTTAACAGATAGATCACCTATTGAGTCGTATACATATGTTTGACATGCAGTGTATTTAAAAAATACTTTCCCTATTAGTCTCCTGTCCATTGTTTTACATTGAATAATAACTTAAAGAAAATTCAGTAACTGTTTCACAATGGCACGCGATAATTTTTCAGATTTGCAATATTGCAACATATGTATCTCAATTCATTTCTTCATTGGCATGAAAGATGTCTGAGTCTTATGTCATTTTAAGTTTATCTCTCTTTACACTTACAATCAAATTTCTCCTATCATGACCTGCTTTTCTATTGGTTAATTTAAATAAACTTTAAAAACATCTCCCCACCTTAATTGCCTGGAAATGGTAAAAAGTTGTGTTGTTTTCTAAGCTTTAATATATAAATTCTAACATCAAAAAAGCATTTCACTGCCTAACAAGGTGCATTAGTACCTCACCAGGCAGTGAAATATTTTTAGTACCGACAGTACCGAAACACAACGGCTGTGTTGCAGTACACTATGTTTCTATTATAAACTTATAATAAAAATATTACTATATATAATGATTTACTAAGTATCGAGCACTCTTAATAAAGTAAATCACTGCAAAAATGGAGTGTCAACCCATTAGTTTGTACTAATTTTAATATATATATATATATATATATATATATATATATATATATACATATATATATGTGTGTGTGTATGTGTGTGTGTGTATGTGTGTGTGTGTGTGTGTGTGTGTGTGTGTGTGTGTGTGTGTGTGTGTGTTTTACCCACCTGTCTTGCTGACGAAGCGAGGATTTCCTCGATGAAATGGCCATCCAACAGAATTAAATTTCGAAATTTTTGTTCTACTTTTATATATTTGGCTCTGTAAATAGAATATAATATTTACATCGAGTCCACCACCTTGATCAAATTTAATATTAATGAAATTAATATTAATAGGATCGGGTTTTGGGGATTTACCTATTTGCTTATCCTTTTGGATTAAATATATACTAGCATCATAGCCCGGCGTTGCCCGTGCAATGTTTACAATACTCACACAAAAATCAAATAATGTATATAGTATTAAATGAATAAATTCCTTTAAAACTCGGTTATATAAAAAAATAATTATATAAAAAATTGTTCTTTAAAAATTGTTAAAAAATGACATTAAAAATCTATTTTCTTTTGTTTTGCGTAAACGTGATTTGATTTTTTGTGTGACATTTTAAACAACATTGTGTTTGTTTTTGTTTCAAAATTACGGGGGAAAATATTAACATTTTTTGTTGACTAAATGAATTTAACATAAAAATAAAAATTATTTATTTTGTTTTACTGAAATTAGAAATAAAAAAACTATTACGCTCTCAGTTCAGAAATTTTCGAAGAATATATAAAAATTAAAACATTTAATTTTAGAGGAAAAAATTACATTAATGCCACACGAATTACAGACAGTTGATTTCCTGCATGAAATATTTAACGAACAAAAAAGCATTATTATTTTTTTAATTTTATTTTTTTGAAGCATGAAATATTAAGTCTGAAAGAAAAAAGACTTAAATAATTAAATTAGCCATTGGCACTTTTTAAAAACATATTTTGTTTTTGTTTGAAAAAACACTATTTAAAAAATATTTCTTTTTTTTCAAAATTACGGGGAAAATTATCACATTTTTTGTTGACCAAATGAATATTTAAAACGTCGAAATAAAAATTAAATATAAAGGCTCATTCTTTGTTTATTAAAAAATATTTTAGTCGCGTTTGACACGTGTGATTTGATTTCTGTAACGTAATTTAACAACCATCTTAGATCATAGATGTTTTACGGAGCAAATGTAAACAATCGGCTCCATTGGCCAAAAAGTGCGAAAGGGAAAATTGCTGAACTTAAACTCAGAAAGTATGTGTCGACCTGGCTTCCCTGTAGATATGTGTCCCTAGAAAGTTTGAATGGCGTAGCTTAAAAAATGTAAGGGTGCATAGGGAACAGTCACACACAGACTCACATATTGCCTTATATATATATATATATATTTTCTAGACATATGCTATTAAATATAAGAGACAATGAATGTCTATTATGTTTAATCATGAGCCGTTCTAAACGTCGTATTTTTGCTTTAATTTCAGTTGAAAATAAAGACAAAAATTCTCCAACATTTGGATAATTATTTATTGGTTTTCTTCTAAGCTTTCGGCTCACATGAGCCATCTTCAGAGAGGTTGTTTAAACTGAAATATTATAAAATCCACCATCACCGACGATTTTATTTTGTGTTGACATAAAACTCCGCTTGGCAACGGCAATAGTTACCAAAAATAATAAACGCAGTTCTTAAGTTTGCGATGCGGTTTTATGACGTCACACCGCGGGATAGCGCGAAATGACAACAAAACCATCTAGTCAAATGCAATGTAATATGTCATTTCCTGTTTTAAAGTTGATTTTATTGAGTGTTGGTTGTTTTGATTTTGATTTAAATCAACTTTAAAACAGGAAATAACATATTACATTGCATTTGACTAGATGGTTTTGTAGTCATTTCGCGCTATCCCGCGGTGTGACGTCATAAAACCGCATCGCAAACTTAAGAACTGCGTTTATTATTTTTGGTAACTATTGCCGTTGCCAAGCGGAGTTTTATGTCAACACAAAATAAAATCGTCGGTGATGGTGGATTTTATAATATTTCAGTTTAAACTACCTCTCTGAAGATGGCTCATGTGAGCCGAAAGCTTAGAAGAAAACCAATAAATAATTATCCAAATGTTGGAGAATTTTTGTCTTTATTTTCAACTGAAATTAAAGCAAAAATACGACGTTTAGAACGGCTCATGATTAAACATAATAGACATTCATTGTCTCTTATATTTAATAGCATATGTCTAGAAAATTACTTGCTGCCTCGATATACTAAATATATATATATATATATATATATATATATATATATATATATATATATATAAACAGTAGCTACCCCAGCATATACGCATCGCTCATTCGATAATGAATTGGAGCACACTAGCTATTGGGCGTGTTTATACGCGCTAAAAAGGCTGCATTCTTCTGCGGGCGCTCGTGGCCTAGGGGTAGAATCGCTGACTGACGCCGATGCGGTCGGGTTTCAATCCTAGGTTAGGAAGCGAACGGAGTCTAATCCTTACTGATGAGCTGTAATATAGCGAAACAGATCTGTCTGCAGATGACTATATATATATATATATATATGTACAGAGAGGTTTGATTTCACCGAACAACTCCAAAATGCCATGAGAATGGATTTCACTTTTTTGCCATAACGATAAAATATCTATTTTAAAGTGTTACATCCGTTCAAAGTAAAACTATGTTTTACAATAAGTTGGCAGTCATGATCAATCATGCATGTATGAATGTAAAAGTAACATGTTTAGAATATCGGTCAGGAGAGGCGATTTCAGTGTGCAGCACAGTTGCAAAATGTCTGAAGAATATTCCATAGAATGATCCAAACCATGTGAGTAAAATCAGATAGACAAAACTGATCATAAGCCGTCGATGGTTCTGCTAGATTGAAATCACGTCATCTTGACTGAAGTTTTGAACGTATTGCCTTTATTCATCTACTGATCATAATGTACATTCACTTCCGAAGACTACGTCAGTTCCGTCAAGCGTAGATGTAGTATAACCACACATTGGCTCTCTGGTTGTTGAAGAAGTACAAAGGTTTTTGTGCAAACGTTTTCCACGTGGATTAACTACCCACCTTCTCAGATGAGCCTAGTAGGAAGCAACCTGGTAACCATTATGTTATATTTGTATTTATATTCTAGACCGATGTATTAATTGCTTTCTCTTGCTTACTTTTCGTATCCTCTTTTTAGGAACTCTTTTTTTCCTTTCCGAGTCTGACCATTTTAACTGAGTTTCGCTATCATCCAGATTTAGCCCAGTGTACGTAATGCAAATATTGTCTGGCTTAACGAGCCTGAACTTTCCCATCATTCCAAGCGAATAAGCATGCACATCTGTGCACAATCCCATGTCAATACACGGAATGTTTAGCCTTCAGAAGAGATGATGTAACAGAGAAAAATAAAAATAGGAGAGGAATGTGAAATGTGAAAAAGGAGGAAGAATGTGTAAGAAGAAATAAAAATTAGGTAAAAGGTAAATAGGCAGGAAAGAAATCAAATAGAAAAATAAAAATAAAGAGTAAAAGATAGAAAATAAAAAATATTAAATAAAAGAATTATTTTAGAAGAAATAATTATGATTAATAAATAAGACAAAGGAACATAATCAAAATGAGAATGAAATAAATCGTAAGATTGATGATTCAGCAATGGCGAATAAGTAAACAAACTGGTAAAAAGAAAAGAAGAACAAATAACTGTAAGTGAAATGGTAAAAATGAAAAAAAAGCAATTAAGGTGCAAATAAAAAATAATAAAATAAAGTATTTAAAGAAAACGATGGGAAAAGCGTAATGGCAAGAGAAATTGGAATAAAACGTGAACATTGCCTAATGGATTTAATCGGTTGCCGCATTGGTAAAAGTAGAAGCAATGAAAGTTGTAAGAAGAGGCGAACTCAATAATGAAAAGAGATGGGAAACGAAGGAGACACTTGAAACTGCAAAGTCCATGACTTCTAACAAATCGGTGCTAAATCTTGTGTTAAACAGAAGGAGCCTCGTACAATTACCATACGGTACTCACCTGAGTGTAATGGCGAGAGAGAAAAAATGTATGAAAATTTTAGCAATCTAAGATTTTTTCGTAATATTTGAAAACTTACAGATTCGTACATCAAAGGAAAGTATTAAAGAAACGGCCTAATTGATATTTACGAACTGACAAAATGGTAAACAAAGTTGTATTGAGGCTTTAATAAATGTGTGTCATATAAATGATATTTACGAAAACTAATTATTCATTAGCACACACACACACACACACACACACACACACACACATATATATATATATATATATACATACATAAAAGAATATTCAAGGGACGACAATCTCAGTTGTAGCTTAATTATTCATAATCTTGACAGAATTGGTTCTGCTGTTATTGATATTACAACTATAATTTATATATATATATATATATATATATATATATATATATATGCAATAAAAAAATTGCTCTCCACCAAATACAAAGCAAAAAAAAAAAAAAAAAAAAAATAATGTTGGAAAGATAACGCTTTTCAAACATGTAATCTTAATATGACTTGTCAGAGCTCAATAATAAGACATAGAAACGAATACAAGTAAATGCACAATTATCTTTCCCTATTCTGATATTTACGCTGAATTTAATAGTTACAATAGAAATAAATTCAGTTTTACTATCAGTCTCTCCAACGAGTGGTTACTATCTCCGCGAAGTTCAGAGACGGGAAAGATAAGTAAACATGCAGTTGTATTTGTTTCTATCTACGAATCCGGATAACTCATATAATGGCAGACAATAAGTCGAAAAAGTACTTGATTTAATCAGTTAAATAAATCGCACACACAGATACAGGTACGATCAGATGAATTCAGATACATTAATGAATACGGAAATGCAACAAACACCTACCAGAGAAATAAAATCTCTGGCACTCAGTCAAGAAGGAGTTAGGATATATATATATATATATATATATATATATATATATATATATATATATATATATATATATATATATATATATATATAACATGCCCTAGCTAGGTGAAACTCATAATCATAAGCAATATTGCATTGACTATACAAGGATCAACTGCTCAATAAAAATACACATTCAAAATACAAATCATTTTGCTCGCAAAAAGAGTCCCACTTCATTTTATTTTTGTTTAGAAAGTACTCAGACGTATCCAAACATCCTTTTTTCACATTTTTTCCCCATGATTCTATTTTGTCTCAAGAATTAATAATATATAATAACGGCGTAAATAATTGTTATTGCTCTTTTAAATTTCTTCTCTCCCTCTTTTTCTCTCTCTCTATAGGGACAAGTTTTATTAAATAACACCTAAAACTCTCTGTTAAATGTTCATATTCTCTATTGTGATATAGGTGCGATGGATAATCTGTCACCTAATTTACGCAAAAATTAATTGGTTTGAATCACGGCCTCCAGACGACTCCGGAATCTTCTACGTCTCTTCTGGGCAGTGTCCTTGTTCAAGTTGGTAAATGCTGCCATCATCTTTTGTGTTACAAGGAGTTTTGTTGGTCTTTCTCTCAACTGCGTCCTCCACATAATAATCAATGGAACACAATCTGGTGGCCAGAATGTGAGTGATGATGTGGTCTCAGAAATTGTCTAACAGCCATGACTGGGTTCTCCCGCTTATGTGGTATGGTATAGAGACCTGTTACCACACATAGTCTTTTAGCAGCCACCCTTTTGACTTGACCAAAGGCAGCACTACTTTTTAAAAGGCACTTGATGTAGTCCCACATCTGTGGTCCTGTGAAAAGGTGAATGGAGACATAACGTTGACATCACCAATGTTCACTCCAAAGACCATCGTAATCACCATTACACTCATCTAAATCTTTCCGAATCCTCTGAACTGTCCTCAGATTGTCACTCAAACTTTCTAAAGTATTCGTATTGAAGCTTCTGGCGTGAATGCCAAATATGCCATTTTTAAATTCTCAACAGAATGAATTGTATCATGGTGCATTTTCTCATACTGACTCTATTATTCTGTGCATTTGATAAAAATCAAAAACAAAAATTACGCATGCACGAAATTAAAAATATAAGAGCCGACAATTTATCCATTGCATCCTATCAACGCTGCCTCCGTATCCCAAATTTATCAAGGCCCGTTTCAGCTATACAAAATGTTTCCCCGATAGAGAAATGGATACGGGTTCTGTTCCGGACAGGAGCATAATTTTTCTTTCTCAATCTAAGACGATTGTTATTAATTTCACTGTTTAAGCAAAAAAGCAAAATAAAAAAAAACAACAAAAAGAAAAAAATGATGTTATCAACTCAATTACGGATACTCATTAAAATATTGTTTATAGTAATAAAGAAATAATGTTGGATTAAAACTGTTCACACACACATAGATAGGTAGATAGATAGATAGATAGATAGATAGATAGATAGATAGATAGATAGATAGATAGATAGATAGATAGATAGGTTTGGTGATTGAAGACTTTGGAGGGTTCTGCACATCTGTTGCAATTTATTAGATGACAAGTGATGACTACGTACGAGACTCTGACTTTTCCACAGTGGCTTCAGTTTGGGTGTATCAACTGGCGGAGGCTTTGATGTTAGAACTGCATATATTTTTTGTCTGGTTTGATTTATTAAGTCGTTTTCTACGGCTTATCAACCCATTTAAGTTTTTTAAAGCCAGAAAATATTTTTAGATTGTAAGATTTTTTGTTCGTTTTGGTTTTGTGATAAAAGTGTTTATAATTATGTGTAAAATAAAAAAAAACCCTCTGCTATTAAAGTTTCACTCAGGGATCGTCGATATATTTTTATTTTACAAGGCTTCCTCTACATCCATATTTCAGTTGCTAATGTAATAAAGATCCATCCATATGCAGAGAGCTTATGAAGTAGGCATTCCGTGTGACACTAAATCGGTCTGTGAATGACTAATTCACACACACACACACACACACACACACACACATATATATATATATATATATATATATATATATATATATAAGAGAGAGAAAGGCAACCTGTGAAGACGGAGAGGATAATCCAAAGGAATTTAACTTATTAATATAGATCATTAATTAGAAAGACATAGAGAGCTCAAAGGAAATTATCCAGAGCAAATACTGAGAAGAAAACTTATTATGTGTTGCGATTTCTTCTTTTTTCTCTATCTATCTATCTATCTATCTATCTATCTATCTATCTATCTATCTGCCTCCAGTTTTTGTACTAAACACTTAGTATTAACTAACTACTCGTATAATAGTATTTTTTTTATTTAAAAAGCTTGTCAAGAGACTTTTCAACTAATCTAATCCATTAGTGAATTTGTTTCTGCTATGATGAATGATGCCTGAGTTGCTGAATACGTCAGCATATTCTGGCTATATCAGTCGTTAGAATTGTTTAGGGTTGTTGTTATTATATAATTTACCATTTTAAGGCATCTTTATAGTTTGAGGCGTGTATTACATTTGTTTTTCAGCTAGTATTTTGCGTATGTTGGTTTAAATAGGCCATTATGAAGCTATGCCCAGAGAAAGGTAAGGTTAGTCCCGTTGTTATGCGATTGCTAAAACGTTCCCATGTAAATAGGGGTGATTTTCTAAGCGTAGCATTGTTGTACAACGAGGCCGAATGTATGAGGGCACCTAATGAGGACCAAACTAACTATTTAGTTAAAATTTTGCTAGAGAGAAAATCATGCTAACCATTATACAACGTCGAATTGTCTACACGGTTTTGTAAAGAGAATTTGAATTCGTAAATAATATTATTCTTCCCAAACACGCAAACACAGATAAATGTGTGTTGAACAGGTGAAGAGGCTCATCCCTTGTTCCCTGTTTAGGATGTGGTCTACGGCTTTCTCTTTTCCAATCTTTTTACTCTTTTTTTTTCTTTTTGAATTGGAGTAGATAGACTAAACTATCGCCCGGTTTACACTCCACCCACGTCTATTGAACAGGTGAGAGGCTCATCTCTTGTTCCCTGTTTAGGAAGTGGTTTCCGGCTTTCTCTTTTCCAATCTTTTTCTCTTATGTAGCCCCCTGCGCATCAGTGGCGTTACCGCCTTGCTTGGGGTGATATGATTAAAAACAAATATATACTTGTGGTGGTATGCTTCACGCTATCGATCTCACAATTGTTTCGATATTAACATAGACAAAGAGCATTACTAACGTTGTATTCCTGTGAGAAGATATATAACTTCCTAGCCAAACTTACATCGAACTAAAGAAACGGGAAATGTAAAAAATACTGGTGCCTTTAAGTAAGAACTTAATCAGAAATGGTTAAATAAAAATTCTGAAACAATTCCACTTTCTAATTTTCCTAATTGAATCTAGGTCTCGTAAAAGACATTTTTACTGTAGTTACTCTCACTTTCTGACGCCGTGACTAACTTTAAATGATTTAATGCTTTTAAAAGTAATTCCACTTGAAGAATGGTTCCTATATTTTAGAAAAATGGATTTCTCAAATATGAGTACCAGTTCTAAATAAATTTAAGATTATTGGAAAAAATTGTTGGAAAAAATTTTTGGATGATTTCTTAGCATATAAAATAGTATATTTTTTGAAGAAGTTAGCAGTCTTCATTATTTAATAATTTTAAAATATTATTATTTGTTCTCGTTTTTTTATATGATTTCGTCTTCCTAGTTTCTTTTCTTCTTCCAACATTTTGTTCAAGTTTCTTTGGAATTGCTTCAAGTACTCCAATAATATCCATCTTCAAATTAAACAACTGAACTTTAAACGGAAGTTATCTGGTATTTCCTTAAATCTAAAGGAGTCACTTCATATTCTTTCGTCATTTTTAACTATAAGTATGTCATCACAGAGCTGCATTGTTGTATAGTGGATATAGGCCTAAATTCGAATTCCAGTTACATCCACTTACTCGCAAATACCCATAAGGAAAGCTATTAATTCTATTTTTTCACCGGCTATGGGTTAAATAGCAGAACGGATTTGGTTCTATAGCCTTGGTTGTCAACCAGTCCACCGCAGAAAGTAATGGCAACCTACTACGGGAAAATCTTTTGCCTAGTCAGTCATGTCTCTTTCCAGACATGATCACTCAAGCGGGTATCACGTATAGCACAACCGACTGACTGATGTCATCACACTATCGTTTCTGGTTGTCAAGCGACTGTAACTAACCCTCTGTTTTTGCTTCATTTTAACATTTTTCTCCACTGAATCAGTTCTATTAAGATTTTACAAGCTTTCGTTTGCATCTTTTTACTTTCTTTTATATAACCAAAGTTATTTCGTGTTAATAATGATTACGCCCGAAATTATGCCGAATAACAAATTCAATATTTAATAATATTTTTTCAACTACGGCAGCATGAAGATATATCTACGAATTTTTCTTTCTATATTTAATTTCAGTAAATCTGACATCCGATGGTGCGTTGAAAAACCTGACTAATGGCTTCTATAAAACCGTTTTTTTAACGTTAGCTTCTGTTGCATTTCATGGTACGGATCAAGTGACAGTAGGTCTTTTTTGGTGACGTATTATCTATTAAGTTATTTAAACTTTTAAAATAGTTCAATGTATAATTTCAAATCACTGAATTTTTATACCTTTACTGACTAGTAGCATATTGTAGCTAATTTCAGTCGTGTTGTTGGATGGATAATCTTGATTCATCGCCAGATAACCAGATATTCCTGCATCTTTGGTCGTCATTTCCAGAAAGTTTCCGGGGATTCGATCACGACTAGTTTTACTTTCAAATCAACACTTCATAATTTATTAAGGACTCCAGCAAGATTAAAATCCTCTACCTTATTTTAGCTTTTGATTGCCAGAATATTGCACTCTACGATCTCACGTTTTTTTTTCTCTCCCTTTTTGATACCAATTTTCTCTCCTGGATTCGATTGGGTGAGCCATTTGACTCTGCTTTGTGTATATACTTTGTATTGTCACCTGCACACATTCAAGTGTACACCTTCCATATCTTGTGATGTCTATCTTGGTATGTCTTCTGGTCTTATTTGTTATTTCTTAAGAGATAGAATTGATAGTGTATTTTAATCCTTGAATGAAATATATTTGTTATTCTGTAATATAATTATTGTGTCGACTAATGAAAACACAAGACTTAAGATCCCATACATTAAATGATATTCAGCTCTGGACAGTCATTATTGGCCAGTAGGTATGTAATTTTTAGGGTTTCTCGTGAATCCTATATTTTCGTGTAGATTTGAAATTTCTTCCCCCTAATGTAGGTGTTATATAAAGGGTGCGTGAGGACAAATTTATACTTACAAACAAAAATTAAACAGCTAAGGATGTTTTTTTTACTGGAAAAGTTGCGAGGATAAGAATAAATGTATTGCTTCGTAATTTTATTCAATAGGGTCAACTTCAGCTTAAATAACACCTTCTGTGCGAGGTCTGAATCGCCTACATTCTGGGATCTAGGGTCCTTGTTTACCTTAGAAATTACTCTGACAATAGATTTTTTTAGTGTTATGAGGGTGCTTATTAACTTTTTTCTCATCTACGCTCCATATATAGCAGTCCAATAGATTAAGATCTTGGAAGCTAGGAGGCCAAAGGTTAGGGGTTATGTGATCTTTTGAGAAAAACCAAATGACATCTTTCTCTGCTGAATTTTTATGTTTGTTTAGGAACCTCTTAGATATACTTAAGTAATTTTCCCGTATATTTTCTGGCATTAAATGACTTTTTCCCATCACATTAGATTTGTATCTGATGCCTCTGTAGATAACATTTCGGATTGTATCTTCTGACGCATGACGTTCTTTTGCAAAATATCTCAGTGTTCTACTGGGGTTGCTAAAAAAGGTTTGCCGTACTTGCCGAATAAATTCAGGCGTTCTAATCATATCAGTACGTCTGGAATGTTTCTTATGTTTTGATACTGTCGACACATATCTGTCGTTGACCTCTAACTTATTGCAAACTTTGTTGACGGCCGATTTAGCGATTTTTAAAAAATCGTGCTATTTCTAAATTAGATATGTTCAATCTTTATAGCTACGATAACTGTTAGCATCTGCATTTCTTGTGTAAGCACCGGGTCTTCCATAGCTAATTCTGAAATATAGAAAATTTGAAGTCAAATAATATGCTGCTGTAGTAAAAATAACATATGTCTTTAAATACCTTACGCACCCTGTATCTACCTATCATATAGTTTTTCCCCTGCGTGTACATCCAGATAGGTCGATCGTGTGTTTCTTTTTTGGAGTCAGTCACTGATACACAATGAGGCGCGAATCTGCACTTAGTGAACAAAAGATAAAACCCATTTATGGCTTCTTCGATTACACACTGCGTTCAAAGTATACATAGTTATCTGAGATACGCTACAACATTATATATCTAGGTATTTTTCAAATTAGTTTCATGCCATTGTTGTGCAACACATTTAAGTATGATTGAGTTTCTCTTTTTACGTTTTCTTTGTGCATCGATACCAATGTCGATAACTTGGTAATCACAATCTCTTTAAGCCAAAATGATGAATCAAAAGAAAACAAATATCCCCAATATTCTACAAAAGCTTCTAAATTTTAGTAAAGCTGTTTTTTTAAATAGTTCAGTTTTTTTTTCTTTCTTTTAAATACAGAAAGAGACAATAATTCTGAGACAGGAATAGGCCATTTATTATTATAAATCAACGATTTGTAATATTTTTCAGTGTCAGTAATTTTTTTCATTAGCATTGCAGGATGTTAAAATGCTTGTAAAATCTGTAACACATACTGACGCCGTTACCAGATATACTTTGAGTATTAAAGATTGTTTTACCAATATACCAGTGCGCAAAAATTACAAATTCTTTATTCGGTTAATTCCATGACTCACTTATCGATTCAATATTTATTGAAACATAAGGAGCTATGAGCATACACTCGATAAAACTTAATTAGATAACTAATTAGATAAAGAAATGTGCCATAATCCATTTTTGAATATATACTGGGATCACGTGACCATGAATATTCAGAATATAAAACACTCGGACAGAAGACTGAGTGTGTTATGTGTTGTGCATCATTCTGGTGTTGTGCGTCATTAAAGAGATTGTGTCTGAGTGAATTACTCCAGAGAATTACTCCGAGAGCATTATTGTGTATTATTCAAAGGATTAATTTAATATGTTGATTTTACGCCAAGTTACCAAATGTTTTCATCAGAATACCGTTACGAAAACTAACGTTATAAAAGGTTGAAAAATCATTATTGATACATTATTAAAAACAAATGCCATAAGATATGCACCTCAAGTCTAGACAGACAATCAATACAAAACAGCACATAATTTTAGAATATTGGATCTAACTCCGGATTATTTTACTTAACAAATTTTTTTATGAGATTAAATAAAAAGTAAAATATGTTAAAATTACAGATTTTATCCATATTTTCAAGTATCTATCCATCTCTCTCTCAGTCATTTACACGCTCACTATCCTACACCCATTAAAGGTAGAATCTTATTACCATGGCTTACTCAAATCATAAGGAGTAACTTACTAAAAATGACTGAAACTTTTATGTTTAATCTTAATAATCTTAATCCTTTATCACTCGATACACGCAATTATTCACTCAACCTCACCACTAGGGCAGATCCTTTTACAGTCAAAACAACCAAATGCAGCTCTACTTCTACTCCCTCAGCTTCTTTTCTCTCACTTCTTACCTTCCGTATAATTACTTTCTTGATAGCAACAATCTCCAAGAGTTCAAATGCAACTTCAGTTGCCATCTCTTATCTCCTTGACACTTAATTCTATTATCCAACACCTTCTGAATCTTGTTCTTCTTCCTTTTTCATTTTACTTTCACGCAACTCTTGTCACCCCAATATTCCCATCCTTCTCTTGCCCATTCTCTGACACCCCTGTAACCGGTTCCACTTTCTCTTTAATTTTCTCCTATGTAACTCTTCACTCTTCGCTTATGTAGCCCCCTGCGCACTAGTGGCAGTACTGCGTTGCTTGGGATGGAATAATTTAATATATATATATATATACTAACGTGTGTGTTACTATAACATCTCAACAGTGTGAAGAAGGCAGAGTGTGCAAATGGCAAAAATGAATGTTAACGATACGTTAAAGATTATCAGTCAATAAACGCGTGATTGACGTCACTTCCGTTTTTGAAAGGCGGGAAGCGTGACCTGAATATGGTAGATACTGGGAAAATGTTGGCATTCGCTTCTTGACATGAGTCAATAAATTAGAAGTAAAGTTATCAAACCGATTCTGATTACCTCCTTTCTGAAAAGTTGAAGCATTTTAGGCACGCTTCAAAAATGTGAAATGAAGGTAAGAAAATGTCAGGTTTTCTTCGAAGTGACGAATTTTTGTGTAGAATTGTCTTAAAAAACGTCATCTAGACGACGTATACAAAAATATTTGGAGAAAGAAAGAACTCTACATAAAATAATAATGAGAAGACGTTATATTAGAAAGGAAGGGAAAAGTGGGTTAAGGAAAGAATAAAATCAAAAACTTGTTCAAAGTAAAGAGAGGAGGCAGAAAAAAATATAAAACTGAAAAGAAAAAACCCAAAAAGTGGAAAAGAGATGTACCAAAAAAAAAAAAAAGAGTAAACCTGTTCAAAGCAAGATGGTGATTTTAGTCAAAGAAAGAAAGGATTCGTCCTTTCTTTCTTTGACTAAAATAAAATAAAACGAAACAAAAGAAGAAATCTCGATATTTTAGAGAGTTATGCTATTGCGTCTTATAAAATCCGACCAAACATTATTATTTCTTAGTTCACAACTCTTACTTTGTTGCCCGTATGCTATCTTGATTCATCTGATGAAAGTAAGCAAAAAGAAAAATGTCTTTTGATAGATAAAAGGGTCCCATGTCAAGCTTCTTGAAGATAACCATGTAAGATAATCACCAGATGGTAAGAATGGAGACTGACTGAAATCATATATTTCAAGGATTTATGAAATAATCAAAATGCTGTATTTCAGATCGTCGGTCAGAATTGGGAATGGTCTAAGATAACATTAGCGGAATAAATAAGGGTAAAACAGGCTGAAATCTTCGTCAGTATAACTAAAGGTGTTCTATTTTTCTTAAATGTAACTTCGTGATAAGATTACCTCTTTAATTCTTTCTTTCCACGTTTGACATTTTAAGATTGGTAAATCGATTTGTTATTCGTTTAGAATTAAAAGCATTGAACTGATCCAATTTCAGCTGTCAATCTGAAAGAAAATATAAAAAAATGTTTAAATAGCAAAGATCAATACGACATCTACTCCTGATTCATTGAATCGACATTGCGTGTCAGTTAGTACGTGTGTACTGCAAAAATAAAGATAATTTTAGTGAGAGTACAAAATATAGTAAAACGTCGAAATTGTACTGGATTTGATCCTTTATTTTTATTCATTTCACCCCAAACAATGCAACAGAGCTAAAAGCAAGGCGTTGCTTAGTACGAAAGAATATGAGAAAAGATCATTTAGGAGAAAAATCAATAAATGAATTAAGGAAACAAGATAACCATTGATATTGAATTAAACTTTTTAAAAAACATATCAGCGGAAAGTCTTAGACTGAGGAAGCACAATAAGTTACTCGCTGAAGGTTAGCATCAGCCATACTGATGGAAGGCAAAACAATGGTTCTCTTATGTGTTAAAAGAGAAAAGTTTCGTTTTGGAAGAGTTAAAATTGATAATTCACCTCGTCTGTTGTTAACTAGGAATCGTTGTGGTGTAATCGATATAGGCTCGGAATGAGAAATTGGCGAGCCAACTTCAAATTTCAGTTGAATTCGTTTCATTCACTTACGCACAAATACACTTGAGATAAGTACGTATTTATCTCTCCTCTCTGCATCTATGGATGAAATAGCAGTACAGATAGGGTTCTATAGGTTGGCAACCAGTCTACTGCAGAAAGAAATGGCAACATATGGCGGGAAAATCTTCTGTCTAAACAATCATGAATCGAAAGAGACATGATCGCCCAAGAGTGTATCCCATATTACACTGACTGATTTATTTCCCATGCATAATTTCTTGAGTACTTCCAATATTCAAACTTTGATAAAAGTTGTCGAAATTAACTCCTCTGTTTAGATGGAAAATCTGTATATAGGGATTAATCAAATGTAAAAAAAATTGGTAACGCATTTCGACCCTAGAAAGAACTTTGATGGACGAAGTTTTTATCTAGAGTCAGTTTTATAAATATAGAGTCGCAGAAGAAATACAGCAAATGCCTGTCACAGTTTTGCATCTAAACGTCAAAATTACAGTTTACTACATAAATTTTACTTCAGGTTTCATGTCATTATTTTCTTTTGTGATTATTAAAAAATCTCTATATTTTAAGCAATTGCAACAAATTGTATTGTTAATTTAGATAAATTCTTTTTAGTTGTAGTCATTGTTTTGATAAAAAATGTAATCAATATTTTTCTGTTTTCCTTCCTCTAACACACACACACATACATATATATATATATATATATATATATATATATACATATATATATATATATTAAAATCATGCTGGATTTAATCCATTTCATAATGAATTTCATCAAAATTTCATACACATATTTTTATTATATGTATCACGACACAAAATAGTTATAATAAAATAAGTTACATCGCTATAGAAAAGCTAGTATGTTTCAGTACTATTAATTGTACTTCGTTAGGCGATGGTTTTTATTTTTTATTTATATATTATGATAGGAATTATTTTTAAACTTACATAAAAATAATTCCTATCATGAGTGACAAAAATTGCTTAATGAAGTATAATTAATAGTACTGAAGCATAATAGATTTTGTGTAGCCAAGTAAACTGTTTTCATTCTACTCCAACAGCTTCTTTCCTCGCACTTCCCGCCTGTGGAATTCCCTACCGCATGCTTGCTTCCCCGACGGCTACAACCTCCAGGAGTTTAAATGTAAGGTCAATAGGCACCTCCTAACACACTAATTCACTCTCGCTCTCTCCAACTCTCTCCCTATGTACATCCTAAGTCGTCTATCACCCTCCTTCTGACATTTCCTAAACCCAATCCCTCTATATAACCCCCTGCGCTATAGTGGCAGTGGAATGCCTTGATTGGGGTGACACGATTTAAAAAAAATAATAGAATATCACAATAATAATATTGCTCTACTTTGCATGTAGGTAAAATCCCAAAACCAGATTCTATTATTAATAATTTTATTAATATTAAAAATAATCCAGGTGAAGGGCTCGATGTAAATAATATTATCTATTTACAGACCCAAATAGGTATATTTTTTCAAATAAAACTCTCAAAACTACATTTGTTGTGTAGCCATTTCAGCGAGAAAAATCTAATTTTTTCAGCAACGATCAAAATTAGAATTTTATTGCAAATATAAGACAAAAACTCACATTATGAAAGGTTACTCTAAATAATTCTATATACAGGAAGTTTAAAAAGAAAAAAGAAAGTAAATAAAAAAAAATAAAGGGAGGGGAAGTTAAAAAGATTAAAAATTTGTCGTCTAGACATTGTTACAAAGGGTGGAGAAGAAAGGGAAACAAGACAGAGAAAGCGGTTCAAGACTCGATTATTGAAGAATACCTTTAGATTACATCTGTATGAAATAATCAATATTTAACTGTGTCGCATGAATGGAAGTGGTTGCAGGAAAGGAAAAAGAAAGAGTTAAAGAAGAATATATATATATATATATATATATATATATATATATATGTGTGTGTGTGTGTGTGTGTGTGTGTGGATATTACATGATAATTATGCATAAATATATTATATTATATAAATATTTATATTCACATATATATTATATACATATAACATTGAAGATGCACGTAAAACGATTACATTCATAAATATTCTAAAATAAATAAATATTGCACTTATTCCTATTCAAATAAACGAGAATTGATCTGTAAAGGTAATTCTGAAGTGTGTAAAATCTAACTGATACATTTGAATTAACTGATGAAAACTAAACAAAAATAAATAAAAACATAAAAGCGCGTCAATTCTTTTGAAATATTTGTCAGGGTAATAGACATGAGGATTTCTCATTTTGAATGGAAAAAGAAGAATATATTACATGCCAATGTGCTTTTTTTCAAGTAAATATCTTCATTAGACATCCTCCTTAAAGATATCTGCATACTGCTCTATTTTCTTGTTATTCGACGGTTTACAGCCTCTTCTAAGGATTTTTATTTCGACATAACACAAAATGCTGATATATCCATATACGGAAACTGTTTTTATTGTAGAGGAGCCATATTGCCTGGCGAATGTTATTGTTGTGATATCAGTTACATACATTTTTATGAAGAACGAAGGCCACTTCTCTGAAAGAATAATCGTTTTTCCCATGATGCAATCTCTAATAACAAACATATTTAGCGATTTAAACCTATCACGAATGATTCTTTTATTCTCCGATTGGCAATCGAACGTCTCATTGATGTAGCCATTTGGAGCCTCTGCCCAAAATCTTCTTATAATAAACCATCAAATATTTACATTATCTCATTGAAGCAAAATTCAAAGCAAAATTTCTGCTCAAATGCAATTTTCGGTTTTTCATTAGGAAGTTCTGTTTAGTAAATGCAAAATTAAAAATAAATTTAAAATCTTTTATTTTTCTCCTGGGTTTGTTTTACTGAATGATCTTTGCATCGCCATGTTATATGATTCCTCTTGTTCTGTTAATCAAGGTTACACATTACTGATGAAATTCCCCCGCAATTACTGAAAACAAAAAGGCTGACGCGAATCCTTCCCTAGGATCCAGTAATATTTAGGGAATATTTACTTTCTATCCTCTATCAGATACGCAGCTAAACTTTTTTGTGATTATAATCAGTGTTTTGGAGTTTGAATAAATTTATATTTTTTAAAAACACATTGTTGTTGTGTTTATCAACATTTTTCACCAAACTTCTGAGAGGTGCTTGAAATTCTTAGATGATAAATTGTCACATTCATTTTAAATAGTACTTCTTTTATCTTAATTTTACTTTTTTCTTTTAGAACTATTTAGAATGTTATTTTAATGTTGCGAAAAAATAAACAATTAACAAAAAGAAATATTTTCAAATAAATATACAAAATGCAGCGAATGTTTTAAATTTTGATGGAAATCTAAAAGAAATTACTTTTATAAAATATAGCTTTTTAAAATACTTCTTCAATTTTGAGACAACCTGTCATAACAATTATGATAAGAGCAACAATGGAGAATATTTAAAATCACTTAAGCAACAGAATATGCCCAAGAAAAAAATTCCTGGAAGGCTATAATAATAAATGAAACCATAGCATACATGAAACAACTTTGTAGATTATTACTGCCGAGTACAAAGTTAGAACCTCTATTTGTCGAATACCAAAACCAATATTTTAGATTGCCTCATGTTAATCATGAGAGTTAAATAGTGAGTTCAAACCTCACTATTGCCACATACTCTTATAACAATGGTGGCAATACAGAAGTCATTTTTGAAGAGTCAAAAATTAGGATGTCAAAATCTTTAGGCTAATGTAATGTTTCATAATTATTAATCATAAAACCTAGCATCAAAACTAGAAAATAATCTCACAAAAAGAACATAAATATTAAAAATAACGAAAATATATAAGTGGTATTATTTCCGGCTATCTTTGGAAACGATGGTGTAGCGAAGATTGCTAAAGTACTAAGCAAAAATTATAGAAATCTTGGGCCTATTGATGCCTCTAGTTTCCTGTCTTGGTGATGTCGGTAGGAATCAAAAGCAAGGGTTTGCTACTCGAGAATCTTGACTAACAACAAATCACCTGCATAAGAGACAGAAAATGAATTTAGCAGATATAAAAAATAGAAAGACAAGAATGAATATTCTCGCTGCATTTATTCCACTAAGCGAAATGTTTCTTAAAGAATGAGAAATCCTACCAGGATTTATTATTGGCGGCCACAATCTTAACAATATAAGGTATGAAGATTATACAATATTGACCGAAAAAGAAGCTAAAAAACGCCGATAGAAGGTAGCTAAGCAAAGCGAGAAGAAAGGACTAAGTATAAACTACAAGAGGACAAAACACATGGTTATCAGTAAGAGAATGAGCCAAATTTGAAATCGGGGATACTAAAAACAAACAAGTACAGAAATTTAAATACTTGGAAAGTTTTCTAACAGTGAACGCAAAATGTGATACTGAAATCTGAAGACGTATTAGGATGGCTAAAAATGCAATCCAAAATTTAATGTCTGCTTTATTGAAATGGAAAAAAACTTGTCAGTATTAAATAGTTTTATTTTTATCTTTTACTTCCTTAAATAATGACATGTATTCATACTTACATTTGTTATTGCAATATTTTGTTGAAGTTGTCAAGCTCAAATATTTAACGATACTATAGGAAAATTTTCACGGGCAATTTTTAGTCGTGGGAGACACGCAGTGAGAACATTCATTTATGTAATATGAATATACTATGGACGCATGTCCGAATGGTTATCAGGTTCGCTTTCTCCATGATGCCCAGGTTCTCCCCATAGTCGATTTATCAGGAAGGGAAATTCCTGATGTTATTGGTCTGGAGAAGGCGATCAAATCTTGTAACACGTTTGGAAAATTCTTGAAAGCCATGCCACGAGTTGACCCAAGCCTTGTGGGTAAAAGTTGAGTAGACTGTAAAAAAGTGACCAAAGATCATTACCAAAATTTAATATTAACATTTAGTTTCTAAAACACCTTTGTGTCTTTGATGATATAATGTCCAATTCCTAATATCAGTAGTTGCCACACGTGAAAAGTTCTAAACGGGCACAAAGTCGCAGGATTGATTTTTTGTTGGGCTTTCTGTGGTTTGATTGCAAATGTAATGTAGGTTTTGACCGATCTATTATAATATTTTCTCTTTTGTTTCGTTGTCTACGTCAGTATATGCAACGGACCTGAAGTACTAAGAGGAAGAGATCAATTCAAAACTAATAAATCTTTCTCTCGGTCTCGAACAACTTTGCGAGAAGCAGCTGAATATTACCAGAGAAACTGCGATTTCACTGTGCTCACAGCTTCCACTGGAAAAAAAAGAAGTCCAAAACCCAGTTCACTGAACAGTGTGATATCTTTAATTAAATATATTTATTCACACACAATAATACATATGCATATGTAAGTGTAAAATAGAAATGTTGGAAGAAAAAGAGTGCTTCTGGGCAAAACACTTAAAGGAACAGAACTTTCCTGGCGTTGGGAGTTTGATTCTAATTAAAATGCCCTACAGTTACTACTTTGTATCGTGCGAGACAGTAAATAATAAAAGGGCAAATGAGTGCATAAGTATAGCATTGAGCAATTAGTTGATGGGTGTTTAGTACAAACTGAAAAGCTCTATATTATAGTCATGTGCCAGCGTAATATAGCCACATATATAAAAATACATTTATAGCCACCTCTCTCTCTCTCACACACACACGCATACACACACAAACACACACACACACACACACACACAAACACACACACACACACACACCCATATATAAAATGATGAAAATCTAGTTTCAAGGTATGTTATATTTATCGGTTAATGGTTTATCAGGGATAGAACGTATGTAAATATAAAATTGGACTGTGACATTAACGTGACAGACTATGCTTAAACGAAATTGTCAGCCTGACGCTTGCATTTAAGAAATTTCGACAACATCGGATTATCCTGCAACACTTTTGGACGGTCCTCTAGATTAAGTTGCTGAATGATGCCTTAATTTTTGCCTTCAATTCATCTTTGGTAATATATATATATATATATATATATATATATATATATATATATATATATATATATATATATAAGTTGACAGAATTTTGAAAATGACGTGTTAAAATATACAGAAAGAACAATTTTTACATTAAGCACTTGATTTTCAAAATCTGCTACGGAAAGCGTTGAACATGATAAACATCAATATAATGTCGTTCAATTGAAAAATAATTATTTCACAACAATTATCATTGTCTAGCGCTTGTAAACAGGATATTTTAAAAAAAGACGATATCATACCAACTGACACGTTAAAAATCAACACTGAAAAACTACCAAAGAAAACAAGATATTCAGCCCTTTCAATATAAAAATATAACATATTGATAATGGTTTATAAATGTCGAAAGCGCACGTAACATGAATAATATTCAAATTTAAATCAAAAAACATCTTCAGTGATCAAGAGAAGAAGTACTAAAATACAAGTACTATGGATATATGAAAATATATAGGTTTCCGGTTTTATGAGTAAAAGAAAACATATAATTTACACTGAACATAAAAGTTTAATAGGTTAGAACTTTAATGCAGGGGATAAATATATACTTAGCTGATTTCGTTGATAAGCAAGTTTCCAATGTCAACTTGTTTCGTTGAACGCCACAGACGGCAAGGTTTGCTTGTAATTATTGTCTATTGTGCAAACATTGTTTGCCGCCATATTGTCCTCTGGCAATAAAGACTGCTTCATGCGCATGCGTTCCTTTTCCCAGCCATTTGCGTCTCTTATACTCAAAGAAAGTTAACAAAAGTCTTTTGTTTCGAATCTGGAAAAACCTGTATTCTAAAGAGGCAATGAATAAAGCAGGGTTTTATTATGAGCATTGTAGCGAATTTAGAGGACCAAAATGTTTAAAAAGAATGTAGTTTCTCTCTTACACGCACAAAGACTCACAAAATACATCTATGCAAATATATGTGCATTTTCGTTTTATTATATATATATATATATATATATATATGTGTGTGTGTGTGTGTGTGTGTGTGTGTGTGTGTGTGTGTGTGTGTAAAACAGAACATACACAACTTACTTGTTATCTAGATTTCGACCACAGTCAGTAGTGACTACTTTATCTGGTGAGACCAGCGTGGTCGAAACCTCAGTATCAAGTAAGTGGTTTGTGTTCTGTTCTTTGATATTGTTAGTTCTGCATATTCATTTCATTTGTTTTGATTGTGCATTGAGCACATTTTTTGATCTACCGTCTGCTGCTGCTCTCTCTCTCTCTCTCTCTCTCTCTCTATATATATATATATATATATATATATATATGTGTGTGTGTGTGTGTGTGTGTGTGTGTGTGTGTGTATTTGGTAGATTCTCTTATTGTGAACAATAAACGAGGGTCAGCAATGGATAGTGCCCTTCGTTTACACTTATGCATGCTTGCTTTGTGTAATTGTGAAGAAAATATGAGGCCAAGACATGTTATCTGTGTTTTCTTAAGTGCGATACTAGCCCAGCCTTGCAGTGGGTGACAAAGCCACACTGGGAGACGAAAGTTCTTGAAGAAGGATTTTTATTGCGTCTCTGCTTGATAAAGTTGATCATGGTGCTTCATTCTAATGTCTTAAAAACCCTTTAACTTAATGAAACATGTCCTACTCCACTTCTTTCGTTTTGATGATCGGTATTCTTTAGGGTTTTGAAATCAAATTTGAGACATTTTAAGTTGTTTTTTAATTTGTCTTTAAGTGTGGGCATCTAACGGAACGCTTAGGAATTTGGTAGTTGTCTATACAGCACCTTTTATGGAAGCCTATGCTCATCTGTTCTTACGACATCACCATTCCAACTAAGTGGTGTCTTTGCTAAAATGGCTGCAATGCTTGCGATGTTGTTACATTTCCTCAGTATTCCCCTGTCATTCATTTTTACGGCATATGACACGAAGACAGTGCATGCAACAGGTGTCAAACTGGTTTATGGGCTTGTGGTATAGGGTCAATGTTTCAGCACCGTAAAGAAGGGATAAGAGAACAATTAACTATATATGTCGATCTTCACCGTCAGTGATATGTCTTTCCCATAAGCTATGCTTAAGATTACCGAATGCTGTGCTGGCTTCGGCTATTCTAGATTGAATCTCACTGTACATTTTTCCAGAAGAGACAGCTAATCAAAGATATATGAACGCCTTAACAGTTTTTAATTATATACCATCAATGAAGGCGGAAGAACTGGTCAGAAATTGATTGCTGGTACACTAGATCAGTCTTCTTTATGTTGATAGTGAGTCCAAACGTTTCCGCTGTTTCACAGAATTTATCAAGTATAGATTTTATGCCTTCTAGACTGCGGGCTAACAAAGCGACACCATTTGCAAAGGGAAGGTTGTGTACCAGCTGAAAACCAAGTTTTGATTGTGATTTAAAACGTTGCTGATTTTATAGACCTCCATTTGTTCTGAATTTAACATTGACTCTTTCAATTAAGCATAGCAGAAAATAAAAGTGCAAATAGAAGAGGAGCAACAACGCAACATTGCTTCGTGCCGTTGGAGACAAAATGTCGTCTGATTGATCGTCTCTTGACCGTACAAAATCTTTCATTCTTTTGTGAAAAAAGATAATAATACTGAGCATTTTTCTGGAAGACAGTCAAGTGAACGTTGTTTTTGTGGACTTCATAAAAGCTTTTGATATTGCATCTCGAACAGGAATATATATATATATATATATATATATATATATATATATATATATATTCCTGTTCGAGATGCAATATCAAAAGCTTTTATTTATTTACTTGTTTTCAACTAAATCACCTGAAGAAGAAGCAGCCCACATACAGGGCTAGCTTCGAAACGCGAAAATTTTTGTGTAGTGATACTATGAATTTATAAACCATTGTAACAACTATTACAGTATATATATATATATATATATATATATATATATATATATGTATATATAATTCATATCAACTCAAATTTCTTGATTTCTAATATGTTCCCAACAAAATAGGCAATTTGTTTCCATTGTAGGAAAGTGTTAAATTATATAATTATAATATATGTGTTCGTTTGTCACATAATATTATAAACAAGATGATTCTAACATTTGCATTTCTATAGTATATATTTCTAAGATGTTTTGCAAAAATAATATTTGTAACGATGAAAGTATCAATGTCTAAAATGCCACTATATAAAGATGTTAGTATAGAACTGGTTTGAAAATTGTTAAACAAAATTGTCAACAATTAATGGTTTTAATTTTTTTTAAAATATAAAATCATGCATAGAATAACCTGAAATAGTCGTTAATTTTGAATATTGCAATGGTTTAAATTTCTAGCATTATACAAAAATAAATCATAACGGGGAAATATAAACATATAAAATCAAATGATTGCAGTTTATATTCTGTTACAAAGTTGTTCATGTTTAATGCTTAATATTCACTTAAATGTAAAACCAGTTGTATAGACCAGATTTTATTTATTTTAGTCAGTCAGTTGAGTGCCATATTTATTTATTTGTTTATTTTCTATGAAGTGTTTATAAATATTGTAATTTTAAAAAGAATACAGATTTATATGATCCGGAGGACAAGTGTATCTGCGAAAATTGCAGTTGGAAACTAAATCTGTAACTGTTTCTTTCTCCCTCTTTTTCTATCTATCTATCTATCTATCTATCTATCTATCTATCTATCTATCTATCTATCTATCTATCTATCATTGTCTATACTTCTGAAATGAGGTCGTATTTACACTATTTATAATTGTTCGAATTATGTCTTCAACTTTACTGTCATGTTTACGACGTTTCGACCGTTGTACGCTCCCTTCAGGTGCTAGGAATTTCGAACCGAACCCTTTTTTATTTTTTACGATCACTGAGGCATATAATTCTCATTCTATGTTTGATACTACTTCCGGTAGCCATGTACTTAATCTTAATTTAACTTAACTTTCTAAGCTACTTGTTCTCTACTTCCGTAGGCTGGTATTGAACTTACAAAGATCAATGTAAATTATATATATATATATATATATATGTGTGTGTGTGTGCGCTTGCTTGCCTTATTTTTAAAAATTATTTATTTTCTAACATAATCGCGAAAATTTACTTCAATGCAGGGTACTTGTATAATTATTCTGTTTTGCTCATTCTCTCTATCTCTCCCTTTCTCTCACACACATGCACATAAGTGTGTGTGTTTTATTGTTGTTGAAAGTTGTGCACGCAGGCAAAATGCCTTTGAAAATACACGGATATTTGGTCAAATGTTGGGAAATGGTTCGGACTGATACTTTTTAGCATCAACTTTTAATTAAAACGAGACTGACGCCCGTTTTACATATGGATATGTTATCTATCTTTCGAAGGATTATTTTAAAAGAAATCCAATACTTAAAGAGTTGTGATGCTACTGCCTATGAGTGTTTTGAATGTCACACTTGAGTCAAATGGAAATCATCAAAATATTTATCTAATTGCTGTAAATTCAGTTACGTCTTTTCGCTTCGACTGTCATCTTTAAAAATATTTCAATGGAAAATTTTCGAATCATTATTTAATTACAAAATTAGATTGAAAAATGTCAAGAAAATTTGATTTATGACATAAACATTTTTCATATTTTGAGAAACTATACTTCCATAAATTTATATACAAGGTGCGATTGACAAATTGTCTAAATTACTTAAAAATGAAAATAACACTGACATCTCATTTTAACAAATATACTTAAATTTACACAGAAATATCTTGAAATACAAAAGATTAAATTTGTCCAATAAAATCACCATTGGCTTCAACACCGACAACCAGATGACTTCGAAATCTCCAGCAACTCTTCTAAACGGTCTCATTGTTTAGATTTATGAATACTGCCATAACCCTTGCCTTTAGCTCATATTTAATGTTACAAGAAAGTTTGTTGGTCCTTTGCTCAAATGTGCCCCACACATAATGATCGAGGGCTTTGTTGTCTGAGACCAGATTTAAGGGATGAGGTGGCCACAGAAATTGTCTGATAACCATAACTTGGTTCTCATGCTTGTGTGGTATGGTGCAGAGTCCAGACATACAGTCTTCAAGTAACCAATCTCTTAACCCAGAGCATGTCTATCTCCTCAAGGCATTTGGTGTGTAGCTCCAAGTTCAGTCTGATGCCCTCAGTAACATATTCAGAAGTTCATTTCTTATCAAAACGATCAAAATTAATTCTCCGAGATGCCGTACCTTCTTAATCATATTTAAACCTTATTCAACACTTCGGCATTGTCTACAGATTGGCATCTGAACACTCTGTGTTCGTTTAGAGCATCAAGCGCGAATACCAAGCCGTTTCTAAATTTCTGGCGGAGTAAAAATTGCGACATTTCCCCGCAAACAATGAACTAGAAAAAAATCATCAACAGAAACACAGTCGAAATCAGTTACAGCTGCATGGACTACAGGGAAAAACTAATAACAAAAAGCAATAAGAAAATACTTGATAAAACCAATAACAACAACGACCACAACATTACCCAGCAAAGCAACGCAAATAAATGTAACTGTCGAAACAAAGACAATTGTTCACATAAAAATAAATGTCAACAATATTATATATAAAGCCATTGTAACAAATAAAAAATTACCAGAAGCGCATTAAATTAGATACGAGCCACAGAAACCATCTTCAAAGAAAGATATAGAAGAAAAAACAAAAACAAACCCCGAAAAACACACACCCATATACAAAACATCATTCAAAACAGAAAGATACAAAAACAATATAACATTATCAAAATACCCATGGAGTCATTAAGAAAATAACGTTACCACTAAAATTAAATAAGAAATCATAAACCCAAAATAAACTATTTAAAAGATGCACACACAAGATAATGAGAAATTTCGAAATTCAAATAAATACTTACTTTAAACATCAGTATAAACAAAAACACAACGAAAAAGGCCACTTCAAAAC
The DNA here is from genome assembly GCA_037127315.1 of Ascarosepion bandense. Lineage (NCBI taxonomy): Eukaryota > Metazoa > Mollusca > Cephalopoda > Sepiida > Sepiidae > Ascarosepion > Ascarosepion bandense. The sequence goes on from JBBBDQ010001028.1 coordinate 2,622,573, forward strand.
TACCATATATACAGGAAAAATGCACATGTATACATACCCAATGACAACCAAGGAAAAATACCAGAAGAAAAGGAAATATATCAGAAAACAAAAAAACAAAGAAACAAAAAGAAACAGCCAGATAACACAACAATCATCAATCGGGAAAAATCAGACACTGAGCCTACAAAAGAATATACCTAGACACGAACATCCACAAAAAGCAACCAGTGCGAATACATGCACGAAAACAAACACTTAATCATGACCTAAATTATTCAAGCGGTATTATATGCACACGGTAAAAAGGCCAATTTACAAAGGTAAAAAAAGATTATTCAATATAAAACAATTAAGCGGGCTATATACATAAGCATGCTTAAAAGATGTCAACACTGTATAAAATCATTAAACAGAAACACGTTTTACATCACTTAAGAAAAATAAACAAAGATAAACAAATAGTACATCAACATCGCTCAAGAAAAAAAAAGTAAACGAAAACTTACTTACGCAGAAAGATATAAAAGTACACCAAAATTCAAAAAAATATTAACGATTAGAAAATAGCAACAGAATAAAAACAAATGACTGAAGAGTGAAAATATTACATTAAATGCCCTTACGAAACATTAAAGTTGGCATGAATGAAATAACAATGTTAATTTTATTAACGCTCTATCTTTACCTTTGATATCGATAACATTATGACCAAATACCTGCTTTCTAAAAATGCTTTTCCTCCAGTAAACTACTGAAAAAAAGAAAAAACAGCAATTTTAGCACAATACACCATTACAATTTAATACTATATATATATATATCAGCCCGAACTTACTCAAGGTTCTTATATATATATATATATATATATATATATATATATGAACCTGGAATAGGTTCAGGCTGATTTTTTATGAAAAGTAATGTTTTACTAACAAAAATTAGTAAGTAACATGCCACTGAAAGTATTATTTATCGTTAGCCAATATTGCTTCCCATTTTTCTGGCTGTGTTTGAAAAACAACACGTTTTTTTAGGCTAACCGCGAGTCGACCAATTTTTTTAGCATCTTCAAAAGAATGTAAGTGCTGCTCAGCCAAGCTATGTACCATCGATCGAAACAAGGGATAATGTCTAGTTAATACAGTAAGGGTGATGGAACTTCACATTTAAGTGTTTCCAAACAGGTTTTTACCGGTTTCACAGCATGTGGTCTAGCGTTGTTATGTTGCAAAATCACTTTGTCGTTTCTCTGCTCGTATAGCGGCATTTTTTTCTTCAACCCTCGGCTCGAACGCATCAGTTGTAGTCAACAGCAATTTCCCGTGATGGTTTAGATTGATTTGAGCAGTTCATAATAAATTACTCCCAGCTGATCTCACCAAATACAAAGCAGAAGATTCGAACCGTGTATACTCGGCTTTGCTGCCGATGTTGATGCATGGCCGGGCATACCCCATGATCTTTTACGCTTAGGGTTATAATATTGTATTTCCTTTTCATTGCTGGTCACAATATTATGCAGAAAAAAAAACTTTCCTTTTCTGCAGTTGAAGCAGCATTTCACTCGTGACAAGAGGCTATTCAACGTGTCTCGGTTTCAACTCGTTCAGTATCCAATGTCCTTGATTTTAAATCATTTTTAATTTGTCAGTCGTTTTGAAGCTGTTGTCTGATCAACTCCTAATGATTCTGAAAGTTCGGCTTTCGCCTGATATGAGTCTTCACGAAGTAATGTCTCCAATTCTTCGTCTTCAAACATTTTTCTGTACGCCAGAGCATTCTTTATCTTCAACATTCAAATGAGTCTAAACCAATCTCTGCATTTTCTTTCAAATAGAGCATGGTCACCGTAAGCCTCAACAAGAATTCTTTTTGCTTTCAGCTACAGATTCCTTTTAAATAAAGTAGTGTTGTAAAACTCCTCGCAGTTGCACTTTCTTTGGCACGAAATCTGACATGTTTAACGCAATGAATATATATATGTGGATGCCTGCCCGGTGGAGGGCAAATGTAAATGCACACAGGTAATTTATGAAGTTCACATTTCTCCATCCAACAACAAGAAAAATTATCGGACCTATATTGGTATGTCCACGGGACCTTTTAAGCAAAGATATTAAAATCACAGGTATTCTTTTTCGAACCCAGGTCAAAAATACCAGACAGCCCTTTCACGGAGATTCTGGAAAATGAAGGAAGAAGGGCTGGACCCTATAATTAGCTGGAGACTGATAGGTTCAGCCCGAATTCCGAGGAATTTTCGTGATAGGTGCGATCTGTGTCTGCAAGAAAATACTAATATTAAAGTACACAAACCAGCACCTACTCCTGAATTTTAGAAAGAAATTCATTGGTATGTACCGCCATAGGGCGAAATTTGTGAACATTTAAAATTTTTAAATTCTAAATTTAGTTTTCAGGAGAGTAAATATGAATTAAATTGTTTTTGATCAATAGATTAATTAATTAAATTTTTAAATAGAAATTTTGAAACCCTCTACCTTTCTTTTCCTGCCTCCTTTGAATATCTACCTTTTTTATAAAGTAAGGATACTTATACGAACTTAACCCCCGATTTTTTCTGCAAGTCTATATATCTTTTTCACAGCATAAAATTTTTTGTAAATTTAAAAAAAAATTTTTATAAAATTTTTTTAGAAATTTTTTTAAAATTTAAATTCTATTAATTTTGATTATTTTTTTAATGTTTTTACTTTTATTTTTATTTTTAATTTAAGTCTAGATTTATCATTAATTAGATTAACTTAATTAAATTTAATTAAATCATGTATCAGCTTTTTTCCCCAAATAAGTTTTTCTAAAAATCTTTTTTCTAAGACTTTAACCCACTTATAAACGCTAGTTATGTTTACACGTATCTAGCGTCTCTAAAATATGAAAAATTTTTCTTTTTTTCTTTTCTTTTTCCTTCTTTCCCTCCCTCTCTGCCTGTTTTGTTTAACCCACTTCTTTAATCAAACACCACTTCCTATTTCATTTGTTAACCCCCATCTCCTTTGTAAAACTAGACAAAGCCAAATTTTTAAATTTTTCACTTACAACTCAATCTAAAAGTAAAATTGTCCAAAATCTAAAAATAAACATTAACCTGCCATTTTTTTTGAGACGTAAATCTTTTTTTAACTTCCGCCAGTGAATTCTTAACCTTCAATTTTTTTTATTTTTTATTTTTTATTTCATTTTGAAATGTGGTAGTTGCCGATGAGATGTGAAATCTCTCTTAGGGATTTCATGTTGAAATGATCATTCAACAGTTTTGAACATCGAAATTTATTTTATTTTATATATATATATATATATATATATATATATATATATATATGTGTGTGTGTGTGTGTGTGTGTGTGTGTGTGTGTGTGTGTGTGTGTGTGTGTGTGTGAATTAATAGATATATATATTATGGCTATATACTCAAGTATACGCACAAATACAAAATATTACTCAAGTGTTATTAAAACAATGCTCAATGTAGTATAAACATAACTATGAATTATATTAATATTTATTAATAACTTTACATATACATCAATGCTACATTTCGGTGTTTCATTAAACTCCGAATCATATCACCAATGGATATGATGTAGACTAGGTGCCAGCCAAGGCTCTAGAAACCAATCTGTCCTTCTGTTGAGTTCTTTTATCCAAATGAGTCAGTTAAGTTCCATACATGATAGCCTCTTGGGCGATCAGGTCTCTGTTGATCCATGTCTCTTTCGATCCATGACTAAATATGCAGAAGATTTTCCCGCAGAATTTAGGAATATTGCTTCTACATGGCATCAGCAGTAAAGTAGAATTACCAAGATAAGTTGAAATTATCTATTCCGTTGACTTTTACATAAATACCATTGTGATGTCATGAATCCACCCCCCCACATATTGTTTGAATAGCTAGTTAGCCTGATACCTATAATCCTGTCTAACAAAGTTATGGTGAAGAGAATCAGAAATTTTTTTTTTATAAGCGTTTCACCCCGAGCAAGGCATGTCACTGCCACTACTGCGCAGAGGGCTACGTAGAGTGGAGAAAGGATGATTAAATATAGGAAATGCCAGAGGGTGGGTGATAGGCGGGTAAGGATAGGTTGGGTAGATGAGAGTGTTCTGAGAATAATTGGGAGTTAGTGTGATAGGAGGTGTCTATTGACCCTACATTTAAACACCTGGAGATTGTAACTGTCGGGAAAGCAGAGTTGTGGAAGGGAGTTCCACAGGCGGGAAGCGCGAGAAAAGAAGCTGTTGGAGTAGAATTTACGGTTACATCTTATTTGTTTAACTGTGAAAGGGTGGGACCTAGTTGCTAATCTAGTATCTCGTGTAAATTCGTGCTTAGGCGGCACCAGTGATCTAAGCTCATCGGAGCAGTAGCTATGAAAGTACTTGTAGAAGAGGCACAGAGAAGCCACATCACGCCGATGAGAGAGCGGCTGCAGCCGGTCTGCCAAGTCAGTATCAACCACGTTACAGATCCTCCTTTGTATTTTGTCAAGGAGCCCAAGGAGAGCAGCAGGGGCACCCGACCAGATATGGCAGCAATATTCAATACACGGGCGGATGGTAGATTTGTATATGTGCAGAATAGATTCAGGTGGGAAAAACTTCCGGGCCCTGCACAGGAAGCCGACTTTCATAGCAGCAGATTTGGCAATGGATTCGATATAGTCATTCCATTTGAGGTCCGCCAAAAGTATAAGGCCAAGGAGACGTAGTATTTTACTCTCTGGGAGGCTAGCCTGTCCCAATGCTAATGCTAATCGCTCCACTATTTTTCGGAAGAGATCAGGACAGTTCGCAGATAAGGGAAAGGAATCTGTAGAGAGTCTAAAGAGACATGACATAAAGTAGACATCGAACATAGCTTAGCTTTTAGAATATTAGAAACGTCTTTAAATTAATTGCTAGAAAAATATCAGTTGTAAACAATATTGCATGTTCAAAAATTAATTACATATTTCATCAATTGTTTAAACTGTTGGTTTTGCCACATTGTGCACTCTCTTCAAGAAACTTTAATTAAGGTCTTCTCAGGATTGCTGCAATATAAAGCACAGGTTGGCTCTGTGAAAATTCAACAACAAATATGCCAGACAAGGCGTTTGAAAAAGGGTCGATTATGTGCCCTTAGTAGACGGGTGTGCTGTGTAATACATACATATATATATATATATATATATTACGTACGAAACATTTTTCCAGCATCGGTTGTTTAATGTTACTTTTATTGTGAAAACATTGACTTGCGTTATAAAATACGAGATAGTGTGCTACATATCTATATTGATATGCATTTTGCTGTCAATATATTTATGCGTACATGCGATGAAAACAAAATCAATAATATATATATATATATATATATATATATATATATATGTGTGTGTGTGTGTGTGTTTTGGGGGGAGAGGCGTGTGAAAATGAAAAGAAAATATTCTGTAACTCTTTGATGACTGTTCTCTGATAAAAACCGCTGATATTCAGAAAGATGTTTGCTCCCCCACCACCTCAAACCAATTTACGGCATATCAAACGCAAATGAATAAAAGAAGTGAACATAAGAATGATAACAACGACACATAATTTCAAAAAGAAATGACAAAAATAAATATGCGACACAATCGCTTCTCCGCATATAATTACATCAGATCTAGTTTATTTTCTCTGATTTGATTAAGGATGTGTTGCATTACTACATCCTCTCCCAAGAAACGAATGATTATTTTTCTTGCAAGCGATTCTATTTCTTTTCTTCCTGCCAGCATTTCGAAAATATTTGCCACATCATCAAATTGACTGTCACGAATTAAAATCTCTTTCTGTGTTTTCGATTGTGGCACCCGAAATGGCTTCTCACTGTTTATCAGTACCATATTTGAAAATTTCACTAACATGACAAATTGCCTTTACACAGTGGTTATCACACTTATTCTGCTTAACCATTCCCCAATCTACGCAGCTATATTCTCTTCTTCTTTGTACTATTTTTCTTCAACACGTAAACAATCATAACTCTCCATTACTTCCTATAGTATTAGCTCTAATTATATGTTGTTCTATTACTATCTCTGCGTTTGCTATTTTTGGTAACTGTTGCTGTTGCTTAGCGGAGTTTTATGTCAACACAAGATAAAATCATCGCTGATGGTGGATGTTTTTGTGTTAACGTCCTTGTAACCTCTCTGGAGATGGCTCATGTGAAATAACTTAATGAAAAATTATCGAAATGTTGGAGAATTTCTGTCTTTATTTTCACTTGAAATTAAAACCAAAACACGATGTTTAGAACGGCTCATGGTTAAACATAATAGACATTGATTGTCTCTAATATTTAACAGTATATGTTTTAAAAAATATAGCACAAAGCTAAGTGTACGGGGTAACCAGTACGGATCGAACTCACTACTCAGCGGTAAGAGGCTCTAGCGAGACAAGCTTATTAACCATTACACCACGTCGAGGTTCCTCTATAATCGAGGAGAACTAAGTTGAACACGATGTAAGTCACACTCATAAATGTAAATGATAAAACTCTATTTAAGATTACACTTTTCCATAACTTTTGCACATATAGAAAACGTCAATCAATATTTTAATCGCTTTTTTAAGCGAACACACATAAATATTCAGTTTTATATATTAAATATATGTGCATAACGCCTGAAAGGAAAAAACGAATTTGTAATCTTTTAAGTTCTGAAACATTTTATTTAGTCATTAAATAAGAACAACTTTCACACATCTAAAGTGCTTGCAGACAAGTTTAAATCTTTAAGATGCTATACTCTTCTTTCTAGGGAGAGGTTAAAAGATTTTGAATACCTATTTTTTATTCTTTCTGTTTATTCATATGTATTTGTCAGAATAGTTGTATTTGTGGAATAGTTTCGCATCACCATTAATATGAAAAATCTCTTTCGGTCGATATCATTGAAAAAATCTTATTACAATTTCCATTTTGTCAATTTGACTAAAAACGCTTTCACTTAAATTATTTGACGTTGATGGAAATTGTACGTTTGTATTCGTCGATAAAACTACCCTATCAGTTTTGCGACAAATCTAAAATAACCTTAAAAGAATTTTTGGTGACGATGATCATTGATCATTAGAGAAGTGTAAGAATAATAACAATCTTAATGATTTCAAATACTTTGTTATTAAAAGCAGAATAAACACTAAAGGCGAAAGAAATTAAATAAGTCATATCAGCAATAACTTTCTAAGTAATAATATTTCATTAAAATAATAGTTACCGTATTTATTCGGGTATAAGTCGACCCCATGCCTAGTGAAAATCCTGATATTTTTGCATGAGTTTCAACCCCTCCAGGAAAACCCAGTACTGGTATATCATGCAACTAGTTACCAAAATGTATGGTTTTTGACCTATTTTAAATTGACCTGTGCCACCCTCATTTTTTTGGATGTGAGGTAAAAAACGTTTATAAAATCTAGCACTATGATTGAGTCTATACCTTATATATGCCTATATTTATTTTTAAATTCCAAAGTAAAAATGTCTAACATGTCAATTTCGATTCTAAATACATTTGGTCAGAATAAAAGAATTCCCAACCTGTAATTAGCATTTCAGGTTCCTCTCTTTGCTGATGACTATGCATTCAACTTTCTTGCAGTTTATGCTTTCTTCTTGTTTTTCCTTCATTTTATAAACTAGACAAAGACGTTTGACAATGTACACCACAAAGATCTGTTAATGATACACTAAATTAGTCCTTTTTAATTTAGGTTTGATATTCATATTGTTATTTTTAATTATGAGATTGGCAGTTTTAATTTTCTATCGTATGTTGTAATATTTACATATTTGCTGGGTCAAGAGATGAATTGTTTTCTTTAATGATGTAGACATAAAATTTTAAAAAATCATCGCAAATTTATCTTGTTTTTATTTATTTGGCATCAATTTGCAATAAAAGTTGTTAATGTTTTGTTGTACTACATTTTTAGTATTGATGCTGCTTAATTATTGTCAGAACAATTTTATTTGGTTACTAATAATTTAGTATTTGTTTATACTTCCTAAGATGAGGTAGAATTTACACTATTTACATTGTTTGAACTACTGTCCTCATCTTTGTTGCCATTACTACAATGTTCCAGCTGTTGTACGCTCTGGTCAACTTCAGGTGCTAGGAATTTGTAACTAAACCCTTTATTACGATCACTGGGGTATATCATTCCCATTCTAGGTGTGATGCAACCTCTGGTAGCCATTTAGTTATCTCCCTTTAACTTAACTTCCTAAGTTATTTGTTCACCATTGCTGTTGCCTGGTATTGAACACACACCTCTTTGAACTCACAACTCTGGCATCGCGCATGAAATGAGAATGATATACCCCAGTGATCGTAATAAAGGGTCCGGTTTGAAATTCCTAGCACCTGAAGAAGGCCGGAGCTTATAACAGCCGAAACATCATAAACATGGCAACAGAAATGAGGACAATAGTCTGAACAATGTAAATAGTATATTGATACTACTTACATTGTTTAGAATATTGCCATTATTTAGTTAAGACAATATTGTTAACTAATGTTTATTTTTATATTTGGGTTTAATAATTTTTTTCTGGAAAGATAATAATAAAATATGACTTTTTAAAATTTTAAGTCTACAATAAATTCTAAATACTTTTTGGATGTACAAAAAATAAATTTTATTAATAAAAAATCAATATAATCAGAAAATTTTTCAGTTAACAGGTGTTAACTTATCCTGTGTTTTTATCCCTAATCTCCCAGAAAATTAAAAATAAAAAGGATAAAGAATATGATCACCCAGAAAAAATTGTAACTTTGTAGCACACAAAACAGGAATTCTTCTGATATTGTTAGCAAACAACAACAAAATATTTTATACTGGAAATGGGAATAAAAAATAAAATTTATGAACCTCTCCTGTGTAATTATTTCTTATGTAAATATCCGCCATCTTACCTTTCTCTTCAAAATCTATTCAAAGTTTCTTCTTTTTTTATTGTTTAGGCTGTTATTTCTTTGGTATATAATCTCTGCAATCTGGTCATTGAGAACCACTTTGCAATTATGATTATCTCCCCGTTTTTAGTCTCAGTGTTCATATCACTTATAGCTTCATCTTCATAGCACTCTTTTCTCATCTTTGGTAAATTTTACGTAAACGACTATGAAACTTGAAGGATAATAGTTTATTACTATTGTAGATGGACGTGAAGCTAAAATTTTCTATTTTGACAGAATGATAAATATCGATGTGTCTTAGCTTAAGAGGGATTATAAATTATATTGTGACAAGGAAGAATGATGTGTGTCGATTGTGTGTGAGTGTAACGAAGAGTGCTGGGGTAATGTTTAGTAGACTAAAACATGAAGTGGGATGTGTTGCAAGGAGATGGAGAATGAGTGGAGGAATTTTAAAGACCTCTTATAATCCTTATATCGATATTTTGGTGGGTTTCGAGAAAATGAATCAGATTTTGGTATATGAAAAGAGCAAGTACTTCTTAAAAATATACCAGACTGTGCAGTGTTTTCAAAATGGTGAAAATAAGTGCGTAACAGCAATTTTTTATATACAAGACAAGTGGTAGCGATTAAAGGTTAATAAAATTCACTCTTCTAACTCCAACAATGTGAAATTCTTATATAATCTTCGGAGGAAAATTCATAAACCATCTACCTTTTCGTTGGTGCCATTAGGCCCTAAGGATGGTGACGATATACTGCTCCAACCTGAACATATGAAATGGATATTTTGATGAATTTAATAGACAGCCATGAGTTGTTAACGCGTTTATCAGATCTCTACCATGTAATCCAATGAAAACTTATCTGGCATAACTTCCTTCTTTTGAAGAGCTTGCAATTGATATTAGGAAGTTGAACAATGGAGTTTCTTCTCTGGAACGATCGGCTTTATTCATAGATTCCTAAAATGTGAGGTTTAGAACATTATACAACGTCTGACTTGTCTGTTGCAAAAGATTGTGAATTAAAAGTTCGTTCCACAAGTTTCAAAAGATAATGATAGTGGTAGAGTAAAAGTAGCAAAAGTGATTGTGAAAACTGCCGTGGAATTTCCGTACGTTTTGCATTTGGTAAAATATTCTACAAGATTAATGCTTGATAGAATGGTAACTCATATTGATGATGAGCTTTCACCAGATTCACTATCTAGTTTCAGATATAGAAATACAACTATCCATATTCAAATTCGAGGAACAATGATTGGAACTGTGTGTGGTATTTTCGATTTGACAAAGGATTTTAACACAAGCAATGCAAACAATTCTTAAAAAGCCTCCTTGTTGATTTTTTTCTACGCATTTTTCATGATACTATGACAGCATTAGTATATATCAGAAGCAATCTATCGGAATTTTTAATGTCGGGAATAAAGTAAAATGGGACAGCGACAGACCTTTTTGCCTTCTGTTTCACGATGCTATTTCAAATGAAATTCGAGAGATGATCATATGAAATATACATCAAATATTGTAAAACATGACAGTTATTTAATTTGATTTTAGATTTATAGGAAGGTAGTGTGGAATTCGATATTGGGCGAAGAATATATGCAAAGTAATGTTTGAAGGGAATTTGAGGGTGCTATGTTTGAAACTGAGTAAACTTAAAAAATTATCACTTAGAATTTATTTTACTCCCTGAATCAATACAAAAAATACCATTCTTTATCGACCTTAACAATAGACATATGTTTTGTTTTTCTTATTTGAATATATATATATACATATATATATATATATGTATGTATGTGTGTGTGTGTGTGTGTGTGTGTGTGTGTGTGTGTGTGTGTGTGTGCGTGTGCGTGCGTGTGTGTGTGTGCGTGTGTTATGGGAGCAACATTTATCTCAATCATGTTTTTTAAATATGACCTGTTTATCAATTTTCTTATTAAATCATTCAAATTTCAGAATAAGTTGTTTTGTTTCATCGGTAAATTTGATAAAATTCACATTAAATTTTATTTTATATTAATTTTACCCGAGTAATTTAAAATGTTACTATGTTCATTTTCAATGCTTATTCTGTGTATAGTTACTCAACTTAATTTTAATTCCGGCGACTTTCTATTTGATAGAATCAATTTCAAGTCACTCAAGATGACGTAATATGAACGGTCAAACCGAAAGGTCTGTATGTGTGTTTTAAACACACCTCATTATGCGATCCGCTAATAAACGAAGAAAAACACGTGCACACATATCAAAATTTCAGTTTAACAGTTTGTATAATGTGACCTTGTGGAACTTGAAATTGATTCCATCAAACGTTTGAAATTGATTCTAGCAATTGAAAACCAGTTACGTAACTACACATATAACAAGTAATAATATAAAAACACAGAGACTTATATATACTGGTTTGCTATACTCCCTCACCTCAGTTCTTCATCTACTTATATAAAAATATGAGCATAGCTAACACGCAAATAAACATTAGATCACCCATGTATAATACAAACCATTAGTTCCTTATCAATTATATTAATATAAAAAGTTTAAGTTCCAACTACCCAGTAATCCATTATCGTTTTACTGCCTGACCTGTAATAAATTTGATTAAAAAATATGTTATTCAGTTTGTTAGTAATTATTATTTTATGTTTGATATGCTCCTTCTTAATGATATTAGAAATATAGCCTAGATAGAACGAAATATCATTGACGACAAAATGAAATCTATTAATCACATTTCTGATATGAAATAACATATCAAACATAAAATAACAATTAATAAAAACTGAACAATTTATATAAAGTCAAAATATATCTCCCAAAACCTGCTGAAAACTTTATTAATTATTTGAATTACCAACTCCCTAAACAGCAAACGGATTTACTCAACCCCGGACTAAACTGATATCTTTACTCCATTTACAAAAGCTGTGATTAAAATATTACATAAACAAATTGCAATTACAGCTCACCCTGGATTAAAACTTTACTCAAAGCGGAAGGCATAAAAACTCGTAATAACCATATAAGAGGCAGCCAACTTTTAACGAAAGATTAAAAATCACATAAAGATCTTAAAGGAAACAAAAATATTATAATCAAGCAGGCGCAGAAGTCTAACCTGGTAAACATTCTAACAGAGAACGTAAAATGCGACACTGAGATTCGAAGCTGTATTGGCATGGCCTAGGATGCATTCCAAAAACTAAACAGAGTATTGAGAAATAAGAAAATTTCGTTGGAAACAAAGAAAAGAGTACTGGATTGCTATGTGATGTATGTCCTTCAATAAAGTAGCGAATGTTAGACAATCTACTCAGGATAATGTGGAAGGCCGTGATCGCTTACGTCCTGAAGGGTCACTGCACACAGAAGAAGAACAGAAAGAAGAAGAAGAAGAAGAAGAAGAAGAAGAAGAAGAAGATAAGTGAAATATTTTCTCTATTTTAAATACAACTTACTATTGCAAAACTTCATTTCATTCCTAAATAATACCTACAAATTTAAGAAATTAAAGAAAATACTATTAAATTGTTTATAACACAAATAAGCAGATTAATTACAGTTAATAACGCGGAAATAGAATAAATGAAACTCAACAAAATTGTAGGTAAGTATCATTCCAGTTGTTTATATGAAAATGTTAAAATCCATCAAGCAAAACCGCCGCTCCTTCTCGTATCCCGTATATAACTTATCTGAAATTATAAATGAACTCATTCAACCATAATTATCTAATAAATATAACGTTAGTTCGTCCAACCATTTTCTTGACATATTACATTCTAATAAAACTAAGAATGTAATACTAGCCTCGTTAACTGTTCAAAGTCTGTTTACTAATCTTTCTGTTAAAGAGACTATAAAAGAAGTTATACAAAGCTTATATAATCACACTCACCCCACGCTTCCATATGAGAAGAGTGAAGCTGCTGTTATTGATATCTCGAAAGCATCTCGAAAGAGGATTGTCTGATTTTAATCCAACAGTTTATATCAAATCGTGAAATGAAGGTTGTTTTGAACGGGCAACTTTCCAGATCTTTATATACGAACGCGGGTGCTCCTCAAGTCTTTATCATCGGTTTTACCCCATTTCTTATCTTAATCAATTATCTTCCTGCAGATGACACCACCATTTACTCACATTTTCTTTGAAAAAATTTTCCAAATGGAACATGATGGATCCTATTTTGGCAGTTTGCCTTCATTTACTTTCTTAGCGTAGTGACGATGACTTCTTTTTGTCTTTTCTACATTGCAACTCCTCTAACGATCTTTTTCCTCTGGTTCTCTTACCACATGTATTTATGCGTGCTATTAGATAGGCTTCAAGATCCCACCCTTTTACTGTCGAAATTGTTACTGCCTTTTCTAATGTAGCAATTTATTTTCTCCTACTTTCCGTTTGTGGATCTCCCTTCTGTTTGCCTACTTTCCTGATAGCTACAATCTCCAAAAGTTTAAATGCAACATCAATTGCCATCTTTTATCTCCTTGATTCTTATCATTCTTTTACCCTTCCTTTGAAATACCTTGCTTTTTCTCTCGCTGTAACACCCTACGCACCAACGGCGGTTCTGCCTTGCTTGTGGTCGAATATTAAAAAATATATTATTCCATATTAGACCAACTGTTACACAAGTGCCATTTTACGATCATTATAGTAACATTTACATACAGACTGACGGCATAGCAATGGTCCTGCTTCTGGGTCGCACTTTATCTAATTTCTGCATGAATAATGTAGAAAATAAGGTTTTTAATAACTTTAAGAAAACCTTAATATATACCAGATATATTGAGAGAAAACAAAAATGAATTAAAAAACACGAAAGAAACAATTAAAGTAACTCAGTTTGAAAATTCACTCATGAATTCAACATTAAAAATAGGTTCTCTTTCCTGGATGCCCTAGTAGATTATAATAATGACAATTTTATCATTTCACTATATTAAAAACTCACTAGTAAAAGTTCATTTCTACTTAATTATAAAAGCGGATCCCCACATAAATATAAAATAGGTGTTATAGAAAGCATGATTTATTGTACTAACATGTTTTCCTCTTCGGATAAATTGTTTTATAGAGAATTAAGCAATGTAAGATTGGTTTTAAAGAAATTTGGAAAAAAATTACATAGGCAACCATCATGATGTAAGCGAAAATCGGATTGTTTCATTTTAACCAGAGGCATCGTAATTATAAACAAAACGCGAAGACTATTAAAGTTATAATCTGTTTATGAAAATTATTGATATTAACAAATAGTTTAGATTTTTCATCTGTTATAAAAACTTAAAAAATTTCAGTCACCTCAATAATCTAACTCATATAAAAATAATTTTGTTTATGAATTTTTGTGCCCTTTGAGTGGTTGTATCCCCAACACTATCAAACAGTATTAAATTATTACATTGGTCATATATGCACCACACCATCACGTAAGTTAACTGGTCATTTGCAGAATTTGGTGCCGTTCGTGCTCATACAGATGAATATATGACAATAGACAAAATACTATTAGCATTAGACTAATTTAAGTTGATAACATCAACATTTTATACAAGAACTAATGCATGCAAAGAAAGACAAGAGGATGTTGTAATAAATGAGAAGCAGCCAAATTGAATAAAGTGTCTTTCTCCATAGGGGACCATGTATAGCAAAAAAAAAAAAGGCTTACACACATATTACACATTTTTTTGACCGTTCATCTGACGTCACACTGAGTAACTTGAAATTGATTCTATCAAACGTCAGAACGGTTGAATTAAAACTACTTGCGTAATTACACACAGAACATTCATTGAAAAACATTAGCAACATTTTTAAGAACTCGGGGAAAATATTATAAAATAAATGTAACTACGAATATTGTCAAATTTCACTTGTGAATACTATTTAACAAAACACACACACACACACACACACACACACACACACATATACATATATATATATATATATATATATATATATATATATATATATATATATATATATGTCCAGTGGAGAAATGGTAGTCTTTAAAAACATTAGCTACACACCACCATTTACGCATCGTTCATTCAGTAATGAATTTGAACACTCTCAGCTGTTGGCGTGTGTTTACATTGTGTATATATCACGCTAAAATCTGCCTTCCTCCACTGAATCGGTCGGGTTTCAATCCTGGATGGAAGTTATCGGATGTCTAACCATACTGACGAGCTTTGATGCAGCGAAACAGGACTGTCAGCGGATGAATATATATATATATATATATATATATATATATATATATATATATATATTTGAGCAGAATAAGTATGAAATAGTAGGAAGGTTTTTCACGCCACGCGTTTCAATTTTTAAAACGTCATCATTACGCTGATTTGACTACACATGAGCACGAATGGCAGACATTGAGAATACGAGAAGTAGCGAGAGCCAAAGAGAAAGAGTTAAAGATATTCTGATAGCATAACATCAGTATTGCATCGGTCATATCACACTATGCCTATCTATCCCATGCATAAACACAAAGACACGCATAAAGACACACACATACACCAAGTAATACTTGGAAAATTAGGTGGTGATTTTGTTTTTATGTTTCAAGAACGATCCTGCTTGTCTACTTATATTCATGCATGCATATACTGACACGCTTGCTCACAAAACCTGTTCATGTGTGAATCAGTGCGATTTAATATGTATATGTCGCTATGTAATTCCAAAATGAGGAATGATTTCACCCAACGTAAATATTGATATTTCCTGCGTTTGGTTATCGCTATCTTCTTGACACTTTTCCAATATTTTAGATATAAGTATTTATTTTTCTTTCATCAGAAGGTATCCTTTTTTAATATTTTTACTATCTTGTGAGTGTCAATTCTATAAAATCTCCTCGTCTTAAAAACGTTCTTCATTATCTTCATTTTCAGGTGAGAAAAAGGAAGCAAAATAATGTTTATATCAACGCAATTGGAAAGGCGATTTTCAGAAACTGATTCCATCTTGCTTATTTCGTATGTTTTGAAGCGCGTGTCAATCATTTGTTGGTTCATTTCTTGCTCAAAACATGGCGTTCCTTAGTCGGCTGCCAATTGTTTTATTTTAGCGTTTCACGTTTTCGTTTACTTTCTCTTTTTGTCTTTCTGTATCATTTCTTTCTGTCTGTTCACTTTATTTCTTTCCGTCCACTTTTCTTTAAATTTTGTTTTCTTCCATTTTTTCCCTATGTTTTCTTTTTCTTTCTTTTTACTGCTTCATGCCTGTATTTTTTCTTTTTTTCTTGTCTTTCTTTTTCTTCCGCACATTTTATTTATGTTCTTCTCGTAACAACCAACAATCTTTTAGCTTCTTCATTGTTGAGTATTTGCCACTGTGAAAACTATCAGCATTCTGACAAAATGTAAAATATCCAATAATAATATTCAGACCGAGCCTCATTATGAATATTAAATTAATCAAAATTTTCTACCCATTCTTTTAATATAACCGTATTCCAGACTTAGCATAGATCGGTAGCGTTTTTTCCATACGTTTTTCTTTTCCATTTTCTAATTTTATTTTTTTACTCTTTTTCTACATTATTCTTCTTCTTTGACAATCTTTATTCTACTTTTGGGTTTCTCATTTCGTCTTTGTGTTGTCTTTTTTTATTCTTCGTCGTCAGACATTTTCCATCTATTGACATAGCATAAAATTAGCTTTTATTACAATTCTTTTTCTAATTAATCTCATCTACCTGCTGTTATCTTGCGGCCCTAAAATTATCCGGATTTTAATTGTTTGATTCAGGAAATACTTTCTTTCTTGTTGAACAGTGAAAATATTATCTGTTTTTTCATCTTGATTATCATTGTGAATATCCAATAAACATTTCTAGCATATGACATCAGGCAATTTAAAATAATACTAAGAAATTTAGCAACTACTTCCAATTGTATAAATGTTGCCATCTTTAATGACACTATTTATGTGACGATTTCGACTATTAATATCAGCCTTGCATATATGCATTTTAGTAGAGAACTAATATACCTTCAGGTATTTTCAAATGTTTATTAATTCACATTAATATAATTAAATGATTTATTCAATTTCAAAATATTTAATTTAAAAAATAATATATGTCAAACTATTACGATTAAAGTTATTTAAAATGATTTTGTGAAAGAATGATGCCATTTTCTCAATGTTCATACGATACCACAGGCAACTTATGTACCCATGAAATGTAGTTATAACGTTAATCTGTTTGAATATTGAACACAGAATGCCAAAACCGAGTATTCTCAACATCATTTGTGGCTAGAAAGTACACTAATTTTGACAAGAGTTTATCAACATATTGCATTATTTTAACTACAATAAACGGTTTCATTCATAATCGGCATGACAAAAGTAGCTGACAGTAGTCAAATGATTATTCAAAACAACAAATATTTGTTCTTTCAAGATGTTATTACATCCAATTAAGTGAAAATAAATCACGCTTTTATCATATTTATTTAATCTTTGCAGAAAAACGATTAATTTTATGTGAGCTAATAAATGATCCATTCATTTAGATCTTAATTCTGTATTTATTTAGCAGAATGAACTTCTCTGAAAAAAAAGCCGTAATAACAATTTAAACTTTAGCTTTTTCTCTACTGATCAAGTTGCTACCTTAAGCAAATATTTAAGATTTTATTAAATTTTAGTACAGATACAACGAAATAAAAACAAAACAAAACAAATTCTCACTAACAGTAACAACGGAAATGATTTTAAATACATTATTTACAGTTATTTTTAACTTATTAGCAGGAGACATTAAAAAGTATTAGAACAAACATATTTGCGTTTTTATTTGAGTCAATGTTTGCATCAATTATCGTTTGTATAGTTTGTTAAAAGTAAAAGGACTCAGGTTTCTGAATGCTGTAATTTTCTCAATACTTTTGATTGATTTCTATTATGGTTTGGGCCAGTATCCAACCAGTTTCACTTTTTCCTCTTATTTCGATTTCCTTCAAGACTTTTGAAAACCTTTATGTAATTATTTCAAGTTCTTCATTGTTTGATGCATACATTGTCATAATTATATAATACTTTTTGGCTGGAAAGGGTTTGACACAGAACACCTTAGTACTGCTATTATTATTATTATTATTATTATTATTATTATTATTATTATATTTCTGCAAAACTTATTAAATAGTGTTAGTTGGTTTTGCACTTATTGAATATCAAACTATAATCTGAAAACTTCAGTATTCATAACTTTTCTGACTCTTTGTGGTGTGCCAAGCAAATAGACCTACAATCCCTAAAATCTCACCGTAAATATAAGACTTTCAACCAATGGGAAAAATTGTCATGAGGAAGCCAAATTCTTTCTTTGAAAGAATTCACAACTTAACCATGAAGTGCCCAATAAACAACGCACTGTTAGAATGAAGAGATGATCAACTAATTCTAGACATAGTTTGGTACAATTAAATCATGTTTTTACTTTTGATGGTTGGCTCATAATTCGGAGCAATGAAATCGCTAATTACTTCCTAAGCATTACAATAAATATGAAGCTAAAAAGGAAACATAGATAAGTTTTTATTTTAAGACCTCGCAGAAGAGCCAACAAAGAATAAATTTTTAAAAGGCATAGAAGAATGACTAGGAAACACTTGCAAACAATGCTAACAATGTAATTTATTTTGGTAAATAGTTTATTGGTGTTTTTTTGGGGCACACTAACATAGAAAAGTTGGTCAACGGGTTAAGATCTAATAATCGGATGATGAAATATTAAATGCAAATTTATAATTATATGGGAAACATATATACAAATCCTTTCTTTTAATTCTGAGTATAAAAAGATATCCCACGGCCAATCAACTCAAAGTCCTTGACATAAAGAATAAAAACATGCCTTCCCGATATAAATTCTTTTTACAAAATTTCATTTCTGAGATTTACTAAAAAGCCAATTTTAAGCCAAAAACTGAAACGTGATACAAACGAATAAGATAAAAATGAAAAACGAAATGGGTAAGAAAGTAAATATAGACATAAAAAGAAATGAAGTGAAATCAATTATTAATGAAAGTCTTCAAGAAGTATCGATTCCAAAACAAAAATAACAAGAGAACTGGAATAAAGTATTCATTTAAACAAACTAGCAATGAATAGATAACTCTGATTTCTCTATTTAAAAATATCTTCTAGACTGGTATCCGCTTCCTGTTTTATCTCTGAAGATCTGCATACGGTCAACAAGTGTATTAGTGAAAAGAAAATACAAATCAAACATGGCTTGAGCTGTGTTAAACAGTAATCAACAGAACTCGTGTCATTCGCATGACAATCAGATATCACAACAATGAATAAATAATTTCCTGGATGCCTTTAATAGAAGATAAGGGAACAACAATAATAATAATTTCTTGTAGGAGCTGGAGAGATTCTAGGGCATCTCTAAAACTGATGAGTTCAACAAGAAAGAATTAATGTCTTGTAATTATCCTGTACAGCTGATGTTTAGTTTTAAACATTTGATTGTCTATTTAAGAATATATGCAGAACTGATTAAAGCAATATCATCAAAATATTAAACTCATCTTTATCTTGAATTTCTGTTGTTTTCGAAATGATGCTTCTATCGTAACATTCTGGAATGTTGAAAAAGCATTTTAAAGAAATCTTTACCTTTGCTGATATGTTGGTATTGATAGCTAAATTTTTATATAACTAAACACACACACACATACACACATATATATACACACAGACATATATATATATATATATATATATATATATATATATATATATAGTATTGAGATATGATAATGCTTGACTCCAAGATTGGTGTTTTTTTTAAGTAGGTTTACTAATAAAATGTATTTTGTCAAGCAGGCTTTATCGTAGAGCGCACTATATTAGAATGGTGATAGGGCGTTGATAGTTTTTGTAAAAATTTCTTGAAAAAAAAAGGCCCCGATAAGTAAGGGAATCATAACCGTGTCATCACGAAACTTCGATGTCGGCATGAACCTGATCAGTTAAAGAGACAAATTCTTTTCACTATATATATATATATATATATATATATATATATATATATATATATATATTAGATTTCGACAGAATGATATGCTAAGAAACAAATGGGAAACGTTTATAAATTTAACATTTTTAAGCTTCATCAGAAAACGAAATATCGACGAGGAATAAAACTTATGGTGTTTTTTTATTTTATGTTTGTTATTCATTCGTTCATAAGATTTCACGTATATTTGTCATGTCAAGCAGCGTGTATATAATTTTGTCATTCTAATTAATCTATGCGAAAATGTGTGTTCGCGTTTGAGCTTCTAGTGGGTATTTTTATTTATGTCTGGTTGTGCTTGTTGATTGGGGTATGTTTGTGTGAGAGTAAAATGATTTATCTTACAACGGTTGTGGTTGTAGGTAGACAAATCTTAGATTCTTTAAGCATGGATTTTATAAGTTAGTGATATAATAATGTGTGTTTGTCGCGTGTTTTTTCGTAATCTTATTAAGATTCCTTGTAAATAATTTCTACTTAATAAATTGTTTTTTTACACCACAAAGACTTGATAGATATGCTCGACAACCTCAACACACCAACCTGATAGCAGATACGGAAAGGAAAATGCAGGACCTCCTACAGAAGGTAGCAAAAGAAAGCGAGAAGAAACGACTGAACATAAACTTAAAGAAAATTGAATGTATGGTCATCAGCAAAAAGAAGACCCCCAAATGTCAACTATGGATCGGAGAAACTAAAATAAACAAGTAAAGAAAATCAAATACCTGGGAAGTGTTCTGACAGAGGATGGAAAGTGCGACATTTAGATCCAAAGACTCATTGGCACCGCAAAAGACGCATTTCAAAAATTAACCAGAGAACAGAGAGATAGGAAAATCTCATTGGAAACAAAGAAAAGTGTGCTGGATTGCTGTGATATCTGTCCTTCTGTGTGGAAGTGAATGTTAGACAATCTCATCAAGGATAAAGGAATAGCTTGAGGCAGCATGAATGTGGCTTTACAGAAGGATGCTGAGGATGCAATGGACTGAACACGTGAGCAACGATGAGGTACTGAAGCGGATGAAAACGAGAAAAATCATGAAGACACAGATTAGGTTCTTGGGATATGTAATGAGGAAAAATGGCCTAGAGAATTTAATACTCACAGGACGGATAGAAGGAAAAAGAGATAGGGGAAAGCAGGGTGAGACATACTTGATAAGCCTGAGAAAATGAATGGTGGAGCGGGTTTGCGTAGAGATAGGAAAAGAAAAATATTGAAAGTGAAAATGGACAGTGCCAAGTGAAAGCCCAAGATCGCCTACGTCCTGGAAAGACACGGCTCATGAAAAAGAAAAACCATTTATCAAATCAGATTTATGGCCCTTTCTGTTTCTGAGTGATACAAGAGAATTCATTATATATATATATATATATATATATATATATATATATGAAATGATTTGTTTGTAAATTATTTTTTATCAATACTCATATTTAAGTAGATATTCTGTTTTCAATTAAACAGTATTATATATTTATATCTACTGGCTTGACTATTTACGATAAATTTTATTGTGAAAATGTGTGTCATTCAGCAGGATTCAAACCTGCGACCCCTATTCACATCGGGGAAGCTACCATTTGATTTTGCAACGTCTTAGACCTCTCGACCAACGAATGACCTCCAGTCTAAACGAGGTTTTAATCAAGCCTATATAACACAATATTCGATTCATCGCAACAACCATATCTGCTCTGAAATGTATCGTAATGTCAACAAATGTAAACATTACGATACAGTGTGTACTTAAACACATACTTTCATAAAACAAATGTTTAAAATGATAATAATAAAAGCATATATATTGCAAAAGCTGTAAAAATGGAATGGTAAAATATCATAATAATAGGAAAATCGTCCTTTCCATTTTGTGCAGAGAATAATTGTTGCAAAACATTTATTTCTCTTTTTGTTTTCCTCCAAGTCAACTAAAAGGTAAACAGGGATTTTATCAAGAATACATTATTCCAAATATATTATAGTAAGCTATTTTGGGTGATATTCAAAACTACCTCAGAGCTTACATATTCAGCTCAAGAGGAAAAATTGGCACTGCTTTCGATTCAATCAATTTCCAACCATGTTTAAGTCGGACAAACCGGAAGGCCGCTGCGAAATCTCAAGACGCCATTTGTAGAAATATTTGCGAAATCCAAACTTTTATTATTTATGCTCTTGTTGGCAATCATATCATTGTTAAGGGCTTAGTTTCATTCACTTTTTTATTTTCATTCATTTCTTTTTATTTTCATTTCTTTTTTTTTATTTTCCTTCATTTCTTTTTTTTACTTATAATTGGGACAGCGCGAATAGGATTGTCATACGTTTTTCTGCAAGTTCGACTTCATATCTTTTGCCTTTGCATTTGATTCTGGTTTCGTGTTTTTTCTTTTCACTACAAGCAAGACAATAACGCTATTAAGACGCAAAGGTACTGGATGTGAGAGAATATAAGAAACAAAACATTATTAAGAAAAGATAACAATAAAAGAACAAGAATTAAGACGACAAAAGGTAACGTTTGACATTGTATATAATTTTTTGAAGATAAAAGTTGACTGGAAAGCAAGAAGATGGAAGCGAGAAGAGCGAGAGAAGAAACTGTTAGCATTTCAACTGCATAATGATGAAGCATTGCTGCCAATCTAGTGTTAAGCTTTAATTCATATGTAAAATGGATTCTGGCGAGAAAATTACAGTGGACAACCGATTTTTCTAAAAGCAAATTTATTTATTGATTCGATGTAAGATTTCTTTTTCATCTTAGCAGAAAACGTTATCTGGAGAAGATGAAATGATTTACTCTCATGGAGGTTAACATCAACCATGCTGATAAAGGGCTTCCTCAGGCGATTACAAAATGTTGTTTTGTTTTGGAGACGTGTAAACTAATAATCTATTTCTTGTACCAGTTAATAATTGATTGTATGTTAATTTTTAGATTAATTTTTAGATAAGTTGCTAACTGAACCGATCAAACCTACTACTAACTTACTATTAAATAAATAGTAAATAGTTGACCTCAGCATTTTATGTCATATTTCTGTTCATTATTTTCTAATTTTGTACATAATCTTTGTATTTTTGCTTTCATGTTCCTTCTCTTTCTTCGTATTCTCCGTTCACTATTTGATACTAAATAGATATGGACAACCCATGGTAAACAGTTAGAAGTGTTACCTCAAACATAGAATAAAATTCTCTCGAAGGTTTGATAAAACTATCTATTTCAATATAGTTTCGAGAATAAGTTTTCGGAATATACAGAATCCATTTGAAAATTTGGATCTTTTCAAGCTTCAGCCATATTTTCATTAAGGTAGAATAAGCAGGTGGAAGAATTATCTTATTAATATGATTTTGATTTTGAAAATCTTTTTATTCTAAATTCTTTTCACAGATTTGCTTTGTTTAGGTCTCGATGTTCTAAATATTTTGCCAGTGTTGCTTAGCAATAAGAAAGTAGCAGATATTATTCTCAATAAATAATTCGCAATATATGAAAAAGGTTTTAAAAGATTCTTTCACCAAACACTTGTGCGTATATCACAACCATTTTGTTTTTATTTTTCGGTTTTCAGGTAAAGTAGAGGGAATCGGACAATTATTTTACGCTATGTTGTATTTGGCGGGAATTCGAATCCAGTTTTAAATTAATGTTGAATGGTAAAGAATAAATTGTACGAAAATTTGACGAGAAAGACAAACAGTAACAATGAAAAACAAAGATGAATATATCAGGAAAACATGGAATAACACAAATTCATCTAACTTCGGCAGATTAAAATGCTAATAAAATGTTCAGCTTTTATTAAAATCGAACAAAGAATTCACTGCTTATGAAAAACGAAAAAAAGAATATTTCAAAGAATATTTCAAATTTAATTTTGACGTCATCGCAAATGACTGTTATTCGTAGTAGTAATTTATTAAAATTCTAGTTTAAGATGATGAATTTGACATTAAAATAAAAATTCTTAAGTGAAAAGCAGCTATATTTGAGACCAAAAAAATTCAAATCCGGATGTTAAAAAAAGTAAAATGAAAATAATTTTTAATTTCTCCAAATATAGCGGAAAAGACAGAAGGAAACTACACCACGTCGATGAGAAAGTAACAAGGCCGGTTTCCAAATTAGGACCGATTATATTGCAGATCCTTCTTTCGATTTTGTCGAGAACCTCAAGATAGGTAACTGAAGCATCCGACCAGATATGGCAGCAGTAATCAATACATGAACAAATGATAGATTCATAAATGAGCAAAAATAATTCTGACGGGAAAAACTTCCTGGCCTGAAACAGAGAATCCAGCTTCCTTGCAGTATATGCAGCTGTAGATTCGATGTAGTCATTCAGTTTGAGGTCGTTTGAGAGAGTAAAGACAAGGAGGTGAAGTGTGTTGCTTTTCAGGAGACTAGTGTCATTCGTTCTGATGGTAGACAGAAAAAATTCTCTATGGTGGTTAAAGGAAAGCAGTTTTATTTTAGCGGAAAATTTACAAGCCATTTTCTACAAGATTCAATAACAGATTGGAGATTTATTTGAGGGCAGCCGTAAAGTTTATTTTTTCAGCCTTGGAAGATTTTCTATTAAATGGTGGTGCCATCAGCAGGAAGATCATTAATGAAGATCAGGAAAAGCGTAGGGTCTAGGATAGAGCCTGAGTTTGTATGAAAGGATCTGGAAACTTACCCGTTTAAAACAACCTACATTTCACGATTTGATGGGAACGATTGAATTAAATCAAAGCGTCCAGAAATACCAACTTTGGCAAATTTCCTATTAAAACAAGTATAAATGATAAGTCTGTTCATATCTATCTATCTATCTATCTATCTATCTATCTATCTATCTATCTATCTATCTATCTATCTATCTATCTAGTTTGTGCATGCATGTCTTTTCATATAGATATATAATCTTTTTTGTCACTGACAAGTGAACATTTTCCCAATTTTGTTTGTAAAACACAGCAATGGTTCTTACCTGCCATGCTAGTCTATGGTATTTAGACAGAGGACTTGTAAGCATCGTCTTGACAAAATAACCTAATTTTTGAATGATTTCTTCCTCAGGCTGAGTATTTTCACATTACTACCTATCATTCTATATTTATCTGTGCAGTTTTACTGAATCATTTCTTAATAAAGAAACTACTATCATTTCACAGTGGTTAATGTCAATTTCATAGAATTAACGTGATACAGTAAGACTTTCAAATAATACATTATTATTCTACAACTTAACTGATTTACCCTAATATCAATGTATATATCTACAAAGGATACGGCAGCTGTCTTCGGTTTCCTTTCAAAATACTACTAAGTTGTTTGCAGATAGAATTAAAGAGAACAAACTCCACGCTGGTGAAAAGTATTTCCCCGAAGATTAAACTTTGTCATCAAAACAACCCCTTGGGGATAACGAAAAATAATGACTAGGAGAATGAGGAAAACATATGAAAAGGAAGAAGTTAATGAAAACGTTTGACCTTGGTGGCATCTATGAAAGAAACAAACAGTTTGATAACATGTCTATTGTTTTGGATGTATTTCCACGCGACCGCCTCTTTGATGTCAAATATTTTACAAAGTCTATCAATAGAATTACATATAAAGACGGAGGACTTTCTTTTACTTTTCGCATAAATGAACAGTGAGCGTTCAATGAAAAATTATATCTGCTATCAGGACAAAAAACATCACGTATATTTTGCTTCTTTTTGTTCCAATATTTCTTTTTTTGCCTTTCTTTGCAAGTTTGTTACTATTTTCTACTTTCGTTTCCTCTGTGGATGTGTGTTCCTTTTTCACCGTCTCATTCTTTCTCAAATTTATCATTCACCTTCATTGTTACATTTTATTGTGCTTGAATTGATGGCTTTTTTCAGTTTATTTTTCCACTCGTTCTGCATTTTTGCTAATTGTTCTATCTTTTGTTGACTTTCTTACTCTTATTATTTTTCGTTTTCTTCCATTATCATTTTTGTCACTTTCTCTTTCTTCTTTGTATTTCATTATTTTTTATCAGTCTCTTTCTTTTTATTAATTCCATAGCCCCTTTTAATTTTTATTTCTTCTTACTAATTCCATTCTTCCTTTTTTTTTTGTTTTAATTCTTTTACCAACTTTTATTCTTTCTTTTTCTCTTCCTGTATTTTTCTTCCTATTTCCATCATTCCTTTCTTTCGTCATCTTTCTTTTCCTTAATTCAATTATTCCTTTGATATTTCTTCCTTCCCCTTAAATCTATTGTTTTTTTTCATTGTCGTCACTTTCCCCTTCCTTTTTCTCATTCAATCAATTTTCGTATTTTTTCTTCCAACTTACATTCTTCTTTTTTTGTTTTCTTTTCTTCCTAATTAACTTATTCCTTTCTTTCGTCTTATCTTCTTCTCCCTAATTTCATTATTTCATTTTTTGTTTATCTCTCTTCTCCTAAATTCTATTACTTCTTTCTTCTTTGAAGTTTTTTTTCCTTCATTTTTCTTATTCCTTTATTCCTCTTCTCTTTTTCTTACTTCCACTATTTCTTTTTTGACTTCTCTTTCTTCTTCTCACTTCCATTATCCCTTTTCTTCTTTCTGTTTCCATTATTTTCTTTCTCATTTTTGTTTCTTTTGCTCTGTACGAAAATTCCCGCCATTTTCTTCTTATTTTTCATTTCCTATTCGCTGTTTATTTAGTTTCATTTTTCTTTCTTTCCGAGAAAATTTTATTTTCCATTTGTTCCTCGCATTTTGAGCCTATTCAAACAGATTGCCTTTTGGGAGAAAGAAATCGTGAAAAGAATGAATTTCCTACAAGACTCTATACAAGTGACGCTATTGAAGAACGAAACAAGTCATAACAATTACGAAACATTTTTTTGGATATTTATCAAATATTATTTCAATTATCTTTCTTTCCCAATGCGTTCATATTTATATCTATCTTGTTATAAATCATTGTTACGTTTGAGCATTTCCGTATTTTCGTTTATATTTTTATCTTTCTATCACTTTAAGTCCATTCTCTTGAGGAAGTTGTATACAAAATAGAACGTTTTAAATAACGAAAAGATTTTATTTAAACCATTTAAAATTACGAAAAATTTTGAGGCAAGTGTTTATTGAAATATTCTAAATCATAAATTTTATAGTTATTTCCAATTTATTGAATTACATTGATCTCTAACATTAGGCATTATCGTATATATGTACGTATATATCTATCTATCATCTGAAGTCAAGATAGTGTCAAGATAACTAAAAAGAAAAACAACGTTTAATTACAATTTATTCATTAACATAGATTCTGAAAACTTCAACGCCTTAAATCAGCATTTTTTCAACTTTTTTTCTTTTTAATTTAGATTGAACCTCTAGAATAACTAAGACTCGTGGGCGTATTTTAAATTTTAGTAAAGAAAAATTAGTTATGAAATTTTCAACTACGGTCACAAGAGACGTAAATCTTCATTTCTGAATCTGTTGTCATTTTACATACTATGAACGTTATTTTACCTCCAAGCGTAAAAACATAGAAAGTCTTATAAAAAGTATATTTTTTTAGATATTTATAGGCCTTTAGATATTTATTTTTATGTCATAAAATGTAAATCAGATATGTCTACTGAAAGGTGTGTGCTACTTTATATATATATATATATATATATATATATATATATATATATATGTATGTATGTGTGTGTGTGTGTGTGTGTGTGAGATTAAATAATTTGCAGACATTGTGTTTGCTTATTTTTTAATAAAATCCGTTCATACTCATGGATAATCGTTCGCGTATTATAATTGAAAGATGTCAGAAATAAGTAACACGACTATCCTACACCAAGAAAACAACAAAAACAAACTACCGATTCTCAAGGCAATATTCATTAAAAAGCTGAAGCTGTCAATTAGAATTTCCAGCTATGAATACTGTAGTAATGTTCTAAAATGTTTGTAAAAAGAACGGCTTTTTCATGCTTTAACACGTGCATGACCATAACATTACAACATATATAAAAGTTCCATTTTGGATAATTTTCACGTTCCAATGAACGCTAAGCAATTTGGCAACCGTTATATTTGAAGCAGAAAAAAATTACAGTAATTTTTACTAACACAGTTTTACGGTTTTTTTTTGTTACCATAATTCACACACCTGAAGATGATCCGGAAGGAGATTGAAAGTACTCGGGCGTATTGAGAAATGAATGATAATAACATCTGCCAACGTTAAGCTCATTTCTGACATATTTCAATTATAATACGCGAAAGATTATCCGTGAGTATGAACAGATTTTATTAAAAATAAGCAGACACAATGTTTGTAATTTATTTAATCTGACATGTCTAAAAGAAAATTTGCTCCCTAAACACACACACACACACACACACACACACACACACACACACACACACATATATATATATATATATATATATATATATATGTGTGTGTGTGTGTGTGTGTGTGTGTGTGTGCAGTGTGAGAGAGAGAGAGAGAGATAGAGAGAAAGAAAGATGACGCAGGAGAAAAAAGAGAAGTATTATAAGACTGCTTCATCGCGAGTAATATGTATGAAATTGTATTAATTGTGATTTGATTTGATTTCCTGAAGATGAAGATTGTAGATGCTACGTATTTTTCAGTAATTTACATGTTGTTACAAGCCCTAACAGAAAAAATAAAACATCTAAAAATTATAACTTCGGCATAATATTAATTAACTAAAAATAAAAAGAAAAAAAACTGTATTTTCTACCGTTCACTGTTCGGCCGATTGCAGTCGGGAAAGGAACTGGTTAAATAATCGTGTCGTTTAATAGTTTAGAAAGATGTATTTTTATTTTCTATTATTTGTTAAATCTTTTTTATGTTTAGGAAAATCTTCTGTTTGTTTTTCTTTGTCGTTTTCAAGTTGAAACTCTAATGACATAATTCTCAAACACATTTGTTTTCTTAGTATATGAATGAAAATAATCTAGTTTCATTGCAAATCTTCGCTATAAACTTGGAGATAGTTTTTTCCTTATACCACTGACCACAATCTTCTTACATTTGTTTCGAGTAAAAGCGTTTCCACATCTCATTTAAATTACTAAGAATTCCCTCTTTGAACAGAATAAAACATCACTTGATATAATGGCATTTTGCATTACTTTTAAGATTCCAATATTTGATCAATATGTCATTAGTATGCGCGATCGTTTCGAAAGAAGTTGGTGCTCTTCATTAAACGAATTAATTTGTGAACAGCTGATAAAAGGTTCAACGAATAAATAATTATTACAAATATTTTTCATATTTAAAATATTTAACCTTCTAGCAAAGTTTTGTGTTCTTGGATAAAAACGTTCAATCACGTCAGTTTCTTGGTTCTTCGTTGTAGAGAGATGGTTATCATGCTAGTCTCGCTGACCACTACTAATAGATTGAATTCAATATTCATTGAATGACCTCCAATTATTACTTTTGACAGTTTATTCTGAGTGAAAATAAAGTCATCCACTTTCATAGTCCAAACGAAGAACTTGTGTGAAATTCTATTAATTATTTTCAATTAAAACAATGCTCTTGAAATAAGTGGCTAAAATCTGATACCCAGGTATTCTGCTGTTTCTCTATTTGAATTGTCGCATATTCATTTTCTTCTCTTCCATTATTAATGGCAAAAATTTTCAGTTTATTCTTGTCAGGACGCTAACCTTATCTGTGTGTTTACTGCGATGAATTGATACTAATTATTTGTACCAAACGAACTTATGGGATTTATTTTCTCACGATTGAATTGCATGAAACATTAAAAAAGACAAAAATCCCATTCTTTTCTTGTCAATTTTATGGAGGTTTTTATTACACAGTAGAGTCAATTTTATTCTTTTTTATTTGGTTTTCTTCTAATCTAAGAATGAAGGAACATTCTTTTAGTCTTTTGGTTTCTCTTTCTTTTCACTTCTCATTTCTTTATTTCTTATCTTTGATCCCATATTATTCTTTTATTTATTCTTATATTTTTTCTTCACTTCATAGGTTTTTTCTCTCATGGATAATATTTTTCTTTTTTTGTACATTTTTCTTTCTTGCTTCATTATTCTTAAAGTTTGTTCATTTTAAATAAAATTCTTACCTTGCTTCTTTTTTCTGTTTTTCTCTCTTCTTTTTTGTTTTCCAACTATTCTTTATTCAATTTTCTCTCCTCGTTCCTTAGCTGTCCCCTCCTCTTTCTCTCTTTTATTTCCATCACTTTCTTTTTCTGCTTCTCCCACACACAGTAGGGACAAAAACTGATGTAAACTCTTCAATTATGAATTCAATAGATTTATCTAACTTAGTCAAGTAAAAAGGTGGCCCCGAAAAACTTAAGTTGGTAAGATTTGAACTTTAATTAATGTGTTAAATCAGTCAAAATATTAAGTACCATACGCGATACGCGCTTGAGTGAAAAAGTATCTTTTGGTCTATGACTGACTAGGCAGAATGTTTTCCAGCAGTAGTTGCCATTTCTTATGCGTTAGACTGGTTGCAAATCAAGGCAATAGGACCCAAACTGTTTTGCTATTCAACTCTTGTTTGGAGGGAGAAAAGATGGATTAATACTTTTCCCAAAGTTATTTGCGTGTAAGTAAATGCAATGATTTCAACTGGAATTCGAACTCGGCTCTCCGATTTCTCGTTCTGCGCCGATATTTATTGCAGCACATACTATTCCTATTTTTTTAAAAATTTAGTTGCGATAACGTACTAAACTTCAGTAGTTTACTGGTAGACCTGTTTTATTTTTTATTATAGGTTTACACGATCTTATAATTGATGGAGTTATTTTTAATCTGAGCCTCTATTTCAAATACGACGTAGACACATCGTATTTGAAATAGACGCTCCGTTTTTATTTATTAAACAGTGTGTATTACGTCTATCAGCCTGGTCAATGTGTCCTTCTTTGTAGGGAAACCAGTAAAGGACACTGAATCAAACAATATCTACCGATACAAAAGGGGTGTCTCGTTCGTTCTGTGCCAGTAACGCATTCTTCATTGAACGCAAAGGTCAGTCATGTAATACACATTGCTTAATAAATAAAAATGAAGCGTCTATTTAACATGCAGAATATACATTATATCAAAGTTTGAAGTCATATATACAGCCTGGCATTAGAGTGCCATCTGTTGTTTTCGAAACAATTTGCTCGGCATATAAAAGGCCAACGAATAAAACAAACACAAAGTACGCAGGCCCATCAGCTTCATCTGCCGATATTTAGATATGTATACAAAAACTGAAGTTTTAAAACTTAAATTTTATTCCATTCAAAGCATTAAAGCCATTCAATATGTTGTATATTTTTCGTCGTATATCAAAGCGACGTATTCTGTCTAACTTGAAAGCCAAAATGTTCAACGTGTTGTATACCTGGAGCCAAGGATGACGAAATTTATACTGCAACCAAAAATAGCTTGCCTTGAACCGACGCTCTGTCGCCTGGTCGTTGATGGCTTTGATTCAGCAGTTGTTCTTCAAGTCGACTATTACTACGGTGTTCTTCCTCGCCCACGTTGTGAATTTTGATGTCAAGGAAGTTACGCTGAAATCTGGCTACCTGACTCTTCACTATTATGGTCAGATGACTGTTTCCGAAATAGTCGGAAGTAATGGTTCCTGTGGGCAATGGTGGTCGAACAGGCAGGAGAGAACCAAGGGGAGGAATGAGATTTGAGACGAATCTTCCTGGTATGTATGAAGGCATCAATACCAACTTTCACCCAGGACGAAATCTCAGAGGCACAGTCATCAAACTGGGTACGCACGCGCATTTGAGTTAATGAAAACGGCATTAAAATTAAATTGAATGACGACCGAATAAGTTGCTGAAAAAAGTCTTTATATACATACAAAAAGAAAAAAACAGAATATAACAATTGCCAATCCCTTATCTCTAGTTATCCGCAAAGGAACGAAAGTTTCGTCTAAGAGAAGTGTTAGTTTTCTTAACATTAATTTGAGTTTTAGGTTGGTAATGTCTGTTCACTCCAATCGGAGTTTTCAAATTTGTGACGATTCAAAATTATCTTTGTTTGCTTCTCACCGAAGCTTTACAGAAACTGCCGAAGGTTGGTCTTTGCGTGTGTGTCGGACAGCGGCGGTGATAATTTGTTTTCTTTGCCTCAGCTTGGCGTAACTACTCTTCCTTTTGTCAAAATCACTTCTTGTCTGTCTTTAACTATGGTTGGCTGTTTCAAACTTAGTCTGCAAAATCACTTCTTGTCTGTCTGTAACTTTTGGTTGGCCGTCCAACATTTCGTCTGCAAAACCACTTCTGGTGTGATTTTAATTTTTTTAGGTTGGCTACAGGGAGGTGTTCACTAACGTAGACCCCCAGCCCATGCATATGGACAGTGGAATCCTTCCTTAAGAGGGGAAGATAACCAGGAATCGAGAAGTAAGAAGAGGGAATTGATAAGTTGAGGTTAGTCTCACAGAGCGCTAGAATGTCAGGAGACTTTTATTGGAGGAAAAAAGTTAGTACGAATGCCCCGGATGTTAGTAAAAGAAATGTTAAGAGATTTTGGTGATTTGAGTTTGACTGGTTTAGGATTTTTTCTGATTCCGTTTTTCATGTTATGGTTTGTTGGTAGGGAGGGACCTTGAGTAGAGGATGCAGGTGGTCATTATCCACGATATGTGCTGGGAGGGAAACTGGTTCGGGCTGCATCAAAGTGTGGCCACGGGGTTGCCCAGCGAAAGCGATTGCAGGGACATCTAACCATGCGCGACATGGCACAAGAACCCCGTTATTATGCAATAATATCAGAGCAGCCGTTCTTGACGCTACGCAAGAGATTCACTTAGTTTATTTTCTGCAATCAATATGACGGTCGTGTGTAGAGAAGTAGACAGAGCAACGCGCACATAAGAGGGAGTGACGGCTGGAGTTGTCTTGACTTAAGTTCTCTTCGCGTCCCGAGATTGTTTGCTCCGTCCTCTGTCTGCTCATCGGGTGACATGTCGTAGAGTGGAGGTATATTCGTAGGTGACAGCATGCACGCATCGAGGAGTCAGAGGCAGCGTTCGTTTGTGGTTTTCCTGTGTCTTTCTTGGTCTCTGTTCAGGTCTTAACTGTCGACCGACTGCTTACTACTAATAATTTCTATCTCTTATATCAGCGATTACGTTACATCCTGATACATTACATAATTCCAAAGACTACATTACCTGACCTTGGCTACACTGGTTTAAAAGCAATTAAATATTTTTTGACATGGGGAATTTTGCCCGCATTCTTATTTTTGACAACAATTAAATATCAAAACAATGCCTATTTTTGTTTGGCTAGCAGTTTGCATATACTTGCTGTTTCATAAAAATACACTACTACGGAAAATTATTCACCAGCTCAAAGAATCTACAACAAATATAGAATCTTATAATGGAAATTTTAATGATTAATGAACCGGAAAAAGGTGGTAGGAAGTCATGATTAGAGTGATAAAAAGGATAGATAATGGTTGAACATTTACTTGAAGATACCAAGATTAGAGTGTTCAGAGAAGTAGCCACATGGCTAGCTAGCGCCTTTTTTCATTTTTCTTTTTGCCGTCCTTGTAGATTTTGTAATGATGATGAAGCAACATGTGTAATATTTACGTACACGATCAGTTTTCTGTAAGACTTCAGAAGGCATAAATGTGCCTGAAGTCTTGGGCTTGCACGTGTTTAACAAAATACAGGTGCAAAACTTCAGGTGTAATGCTCCCATAAAAACGCTTGAGCAGCCATTAGCATCTAGTTATATAACGCATGTGCATACTAACCTACGGACATGTTTCATATATAAACTTGGATAGGAGAAAATGCTAAAAAGTTTACGGCACAACCAGAAAGACCTTACAAGTAAATCAAATATAAAAAATATATTATGTTAGATTTTCAGCTGTGTGTACGGCCGAAGACTTTTCAGCATGTCTTCTTGCAAAAAACGCTGAAGACACAAAAATCACTGTTTCACACACACACACACACACACACACACACAAAATAATCAAAGTCAAACTATATTATTTTCCTGTTGTCTGTTATGGGACTTTTATGGGACTCATAATAAGAAAGGAGCGCTTGGAAAATCTGACACACGCAAGAAATATTGAATGCAAATGATCAGCAGACCACCTACCTGACATGCTGATATGAATGGGTGGAAGAAAAAGAATGATAAAATCAAAGAATGGAAAGTTGTAGAGAGCGCTGATCACCAACGTCCTGAAGTAACACGGGATATAGCAGTCTTTTTACGTTGTAATTAACCTGATATTCTTATGTTTATGAAAAGATCACAATAAATTAAATTGCATTGGAGATAATTTTCTGTCGTGTGGTACTGTCAGTTCCATACACAACCTGTCTTATGGATTTTTGAAATTTAATTTTAAAATTATTCAATTCAGTTTTTCCGCTGTTTGAAAGCCATTTGAACTTTGAAAGCTTATTGCAAATATTTCAACATTTACAGAAAAATATCGTGCAAAATGTTTTTTCCATATGAAAATTTCCAACAAATTGACGTTCATTGGAATAAAATTATTGCAAAATACTCGCTTTTTTACTATATCTAAAAATAACCCTTAATGCTTGCATGGAGGTAACCATAACAACTTAAGTCACTTCCGTCAAACGGAAAACAATCTGTCAAAATCAATAAAAATCAAAATTGTTAAAAAAGAAGCCAAACGTTAACGCTATCGAACTTCAATTTCTCTGGCTTAAAATGAATTCATTCACTGATAAATATTTTAGAGTATTTGTCTGTATTTCTAAGATGAGATAATATTTACACTATTTACATTATTCAGACTATTGCCCTCATCTTGGTTACCATTTTTACGACGTTTCGGCCGTTTTACGCTCCGGCCTTCTTCAGGCTCCTGTCTTCTTCAGGTGACAAAGATTTCGAACCGAACCCTTTATTACGATAACTTGGGTATATGATTTTCATTCCTTGTACCAAAAGAGCTTCGCGCAAGGAATGAGAATGATATACCCCAGTGATCGTCATAAAGGGTTTGGTTCGAGTTTTCTAGCACCTGAAGAAGGCCGGAGCGTACAACGGCCAAAAAGGCAACCAAGATGAGGACAATTGTCCGAATAATGTAAATAGCGTAGATATTTTGAGAGATGAATGAATGTATAGATGTTCAGAAAAAAAAACAAACTTATTTATAAATGGAACTTTGTGTGTGTGTGTGTGTCTGTGTGTGTGTGTTCGTTATCTATAGACTCCGAAACGGCTGAATTTTCTTGAAAATTTACACAGTTGTAACATAAGCGTCTGCTAGTGTTCTTAGCTAGGTTTTGTGTCGAAGGTACCCCTGATAAATATCGAAAATCGATAATCGATAATCGAAAAAAATAGGGTTACAGAAGGAGTGGTCCGATATTATTCAAATTTGATACACTCATAGACAAAGACATAAGAAACGATATTCAAAAGTTTCAAGGTTGCAGTTCTTACAATAGTGCAGAAAATCGATAATATATATATATAAAAGGCAAAATGTTTGAGTATGTGTCTGTTTATCTACCTGTATGTCTGTATTTTTTTCAGCCCTTTTATTGTAGTTTTTGCTTCGGGTTTGGCTCTAAGTAGGTATAATTGTAGTTCTTAGTCTCAGCCATGATACCATTTACTTAGAGGACTTATTTAACCTTTAAAATTCAGTTTACGACGAAAAAAACATATTTGAAATCTATATTCAGAAGTTTCAATCTTGCAGTTCTTACAATAGTGCAGAAAATCGATAATATATATATATATATATATATATATATATATAAGGTAAGATGTTTGTGTGTGTGTCTCTTTATCTGTCTGTATGTC
Source organism: Ascarosepion bandense (assembly GCA_037127315.1). Lineage (NCBI taxonomy): Eukaryota > Metazoa > Mollusca > Cephalopoda > Sepiida > Sepiidae > Ascarosepion > Ascarosepion bandense. Next base: position 2,658,516 of record JBBBDQ010001028.1, read on the forward strand.
CTTTATATAAATCCACAATTTTTATCCGATTTTCCCCAAACTTCACACAAATATTCCTTAGGCTGAGTCTGAGCTCCAGGACCATGGATTAATTTTAAAGCTTTCATTTCACCCGAGCAACGCCGGGCTATACTGCTAGTGTTTTATAATTCGAACTGCAATTTTCTTTTTGTCCCGAAATATTACGTTTTTTCGTTTCTCAACAGTGCTTAAGTGATTTTCTGAACATAGTCCTCTTATGAACTCCATAGCATTTTACTTTTATTTTTCCTTCACTTTCACCAAAAGTTGGCATGGGTTGTTTAAAATGAAATATTTAAAACATTTTATTATAGTGACATTTTACAAAGGTTTACATGTATATCATGTATCATTACATAATAAACTTTGCTGGGTTGGGTTTGGTTTGGTTTATTTGGATTTACGGCAAATCAACATCAATGGGTTATTTAATGCCGATATTACTTTTACCATAGATTCGTAAAAATAGAATATTTATTCTTTGTAAGAAATAGTTTGTAGACCATGTTTCATTGACGTATTTTTGTAAAGTTGGCTTAGCCGAGTATCAAATATATTACTGGTATTTTTTAAAAATTGTATTGCTGGTAATATTTTTTTCGAAAATGCATTGCTCGTAATATTTTTCTTTTTGTTCCAAAACGTATTGCTTTTAATATTTTCTCTTTCTTAAATGTATTACTGGTAGTATTATTTTTTTTTTTAAATATATTGCTGGTAAAATATTTTTCTTTTTTCTTTTTTGCTTGTAATATTTGATTCATTTTTAAAAATGTATTGCGACATATATTTTTTCTTTTTTTCAAAGATTTTTTGCTGTGAATATATTTTTCGTTATTTTTTTCAAATATATTGCGGATAATATTTTTTCTTTTTTCCAAAAATAAATTGATGGTCACACTATTTCTTTTTAATCAAAAATGTATTGCTGTTAGAATGTTTTATCAAAAATATATTGCTGGTAATTTTTTTTATATTGGTGGTAGTATTTTTTCTTTTTATGAAAAAGTATTGCTGAAAATAATTTTCTTTTGTTTTTCAAAAATAAATTGCTGGTAATATTTTTTTATTAAACATGTCTTGCGGGTACGCTATTTACATTATTCGTTCTCAATTTTGTTGTCATTTGTACGAGGTTTTGGCGGTTGTATGCTACGGTCTGCTTCAGGTGATAGGAATTTCAAACTGAACCATTTATTACGATCAATGGGATATATCATTCTCATTCCATGTACGAAGTTTCTTTTGGTAGTCTCTAACCGGACTCTCTAAGTTACTTGTTCACCACTGTTGTTTTTGCCGGGTATTAAACTCTCAACTTTTTGGGTCATGTCACTGAAACTAAACAATGTCTACATATCTTGGTCCATGTGTCCTTAAAGGTGTGGTTCGAAATTTCTAGCACCTAACAAAAGCCGGGTTGTACAACGGCCAAAACGTCGTACAAATGGCAACAAAAATGAGGACAATAGTCAGAGTAATGCAAATAGTGTACCCGCAATACATATTTTTAAAAAAGTAACCAATTTTGCTTTTAATATTTTATCGGAAGATTATTGCTGGTATTGTGTCTCGTTTTTTCCCCAAAATTTATTGCGTGAAGTATTTTTTGTTTTCTTTCAAGAATGTATTGTGGGTAATATTTTTTCCTTTTTTCCCTCAAAAATGTATTCATAGTAAAATTTTTTCAAGTGTGTATTGCTAGTATTTTCTCTTTTCTAAAGAAAAGAATGTATTGTTTGTAATATTTTTTCATTTTTATTAAATGTACATTGCGGTTAACAACTTCTTTCTTTTTTAAAATGTAACGCTGGTATTATTTTTTAAATTGTTTTTCAGAAATGTATTGCTGGTAATATTTTCCCTTTGTTTTCCAAAATATATTGCGGGCAATGTTTTCTTGATATTTTGCACAAAAATATAGTGCTAGTAATAAGTTTTTTTCTTTTTTTCTAAAATGTATTGCTAGCAATTATTATTGTTTCAAAAAGATATTGCTCGTATTATCAAAAAATTATTGTTGTTAATATTTTCTTTTTTTTTCAAACTGTGTTGCTGTTAATATGTTTTTCTTTTCCAAAATTTATTGCTGTTAATAATTTTTTAATTTTTCAATATTGTATTGCAGATAATAATTTTTAATCGGCATATTGCAGGTAATATTTTTTTCTTTCTTGTCAAAAACGTTTTTCTGGTAATATTTTCTTCTCTTTTTTCAAAAATGTATTGCGGGTATTTATTTCTTTTTTTACCAAAATGTGTAGCGGGTAATATTTTTTTCAAAAATCTATTGCTATTAATATTTTATTTTATCAAAAATATTTTTAATATGTTTTTTTACCAAAAATGCTTTTAATATTTTTTCAAAAATGTATTGCTGGATATTTTTTCTTCTATAATATATTGCGGGTAATATTTTTTCCAAATCCTATTGTGGGCGACATCATCAATGTCGAGGTAGTACAACATCTCTCAGTTCACAAACACTTTGACAAACAGTATGGTTTCCGCTTCACTAGGTCTAATGCTGATATGCTCACGACCATCACTGAGTATATACACCAGGCCATCGACAAGAACGACCAAGCCCTAACTGTTGCCCTTGACATCTTCAAAGCGTTTGACACAGTCTGGCATGCTAACCTTCTATGCAAGCTCCGGGGCTATGGTATAATTGGACAATTGTTTAGCCTAATCCAGTCATTCCTTTCAAATCGTACAATGAAGGTAGTATTGAACGGACAAATCGCTTTCTCAGCGACGCAGTGTGGCTGCCCTGTGTCTCTTCTACAAATACTTTCACGGTTTCTGCTTCGATGAACTTAGCTCACTGGTACCCCCCTATATATAAATTTCCTCGAGTCACAAGATTAGCAATTAGATCCCACCATTTTACTGTGAAACCGATAAATTGTAAACGCAAATTCTACTCCATCAGCTTCTTTTCTCGCACTTCTCACCTGTGGAATTCTCTTCCGCATACTTGCTTTCCCGACAGTTACAATCTCCAAGAATTTAAATGTAAAGTCAATAGCCATCTCCTATCTCACTAACTTACAAGCTTTTTTTCTGTCCACCCAACTCTCATCAGTATTCTCTTCCTTCTAATACTCTTTTTTATACCCCGTATAACATGTCACTCTTTCACATAACATTCCTCCTATGTAACCCCTGCACAACAGTGGCAGTAAAATGCCTTGCTTGAGGCCACACGATTATAAAAAAAAGTAATCTCAGCACATATAATCTTGGTGTCAATTTAAATTGGTGCATTTTCAACTTATATTTAAAATATGATTATAAATATATAGTTTTACAACGTAAAAAATCATTGAAATATGTTAAAAATTTACAAGTTTTCATCTGAAATTAAGAAAATACGAACGTAAAAATGTCTTACAATATATGGAAAAAAGGTATATATATCTACATTTTTGAGTTGAGTTATTGTAACTATTTACACTATTTATGCCGTTGGGACTGTTGTTTGCATATTTATTTCCATATTCATGTCGTTTCAGGGATATACACTGGAATTTCAAACTGAACCTTTTTAGTCTATGGTTTGAAACTCAAACATATATAACAACGACCTGGACGCACCCAAGCCAACCCTTCCCGAACCGCAACAAATCCGCCCAGGTTGTGTTTAATTGGTCTCAAACCGGCTGAAGTAGGATTCCCAGTGTTTCACTGGCTAGAATCAGTCCAGGCTCACGAGAGGACGGTATATAGTTAAAACACAATCCCTGATTCCCACAGAGTTTTAGTCCTTTAGTCAGTACCACCAGATACACCATATGGCCGCTTCAGAGCACCAAAATATAACACTGATCTGGTGATTCACACTAGATATAACACGATCTCCGGTTCCCGGTAGTCAGCGAACGGAATATAACCAGATTAACACGATGACGATACGAATGTAGACTTATATGAATTTATATCCAATTTATGTACACAATTATAAGCAGGTTCAAATCTAGGGACGCACAATTAGTTTTCTGGTATTTAGTATCACTCTATTAGTTTACATTTTTTTTCAAGAGCGTGATTTGTTCTATTGGTTTTCAGCTTGTCGGCTTCGGACTGATCGACTCCTGCAAAATCACGAGCACAATTCTCCTGATTTCATCTTCAACCGCGGTTCTATTGAAAAGGCACAAAACTGTGGTGGTAAAGGTAGCTAAGGGAATTCAATTTTATCTTACCAGCTCGAAATGAAAATAAACATTATTTATTATCATTATCCATTTTCACTGAGTTTTCAGCCCTTCATCCCTGAGTGGGGAGAAACAATTGATTGTCTGTCCATACCGAAAGCTCAGGTAGACGAAGACAGGAAATTCTCACATTCCAATTGACTTAGGACCATGCAATCATCAAACCAGGACAATATAATGTCTACTGTCCACCTACACAGATTCCATAAATTCGTTTACTTTTCCCGACAAAAATAAATGTATTCTTCTCATCCCACTCAATTTTAAAGAAATTTCTTCTTATATGTTCAATCAATAAAAAACTAATACCAGCCATCTGGAAATAGGGTTCCACATATATTGCCAAGAAGGTTCAGTCACAGTGTCAGGTCAAGAGGTTTTTTCCCGCTATAATCCACCTTGCACATTTATAAATCAACCAATCGTCCGTGAATTGAGTACAGTTGTCATATCTGTATATGTCGGCTGGTCTTGCTATTCATCTTGAGGTTTTAGGCAAAATCCAAAGGCGGATCTGTAAAGTAATTGATTAGCAGCTCGACTTCAGTCACTTTCTCACCGACGGAATGTAGCTTCCTTCTATCTTTTCTACCAATATTATGATGGGTTTCTTCTCTGACGAGCTTCTTTCCCGGGTTCTCCGACCACATAAATTTACACGTGTTACTAGATTGGCCTCTAGGTCCAAACCTAAATAGTCAAATGTAACTTCCACTTCTACTCTATGAGTTTCTTTTCTCGCACCTTTCGCTTGTGAAACTCTCTTCTGTACACATGCGTTCTTGATAGTTGCAATCTCCAAAAGTTTAAATGAAATGTCAATTGCCATCTTTTATCTCTCTAAACCCATCTACATTGTATCCTTTCTTAGGAATCCTCTGTACTCTGTTTTCTGTTTTACTGTAAAACCCTGCGCACTAATGGCGGTCCTGTCTTGCTTTGGATAAAATGATTATAAAAAATAACCTGAAGATTGTCAGGGCGCACAACGACTGAAACATCATTTATATAGAAATAAAGATGAGAACAACAGTCTGAGAAATGTAAATAGTGTAAATAAGGTTTCAGTTGAAACTGACGCCAGGATGAAAGATTTCCTGGTAGTTTTATATAGGAAAACTTCAGAGAGAACCCTTCAGCCATATTGGGTATAGAATATTAAGGCATTTTCTTACACATACAGCGAATTTGATAAAAAAATACTCGCATTTATTGTTATAATACAGTAAAATGAATCAATACTTAATAAGATCGTAAGACGCTAACTAAACGCTAACCTGGATAATTGAAAGTATCATTTTCAATAAATGTTGAGATCTTTTATTTATACAGACTACATCAGAGCTGCGAAGTGTAAATATGTTGCATTAACAAGTAACATTTATGCTACTGAGTTTCATTACTATTAAGAAACCTTGATCAGACAATACTATGCAGATTACATTATCTAGAATGTCACCCTATATTGTACTTATTACAACTGACTTATCACAGAGCTATACAAAAATATGTTGGATGCATAGCGCAGTTAATTGCCATTAGCATGAAGCATATGATATTTCTTAAATATTAAAGAAATGCACATGTGTTTATAGTATTTAGGGCTTAATAAATTTTAATTTCCATATTGATGATATCTCATCAAATTAAATAGTATGGATAGAACCTTATAAAATACTCTTAAAAGATTATATTAATTATGTTGTAGATAATCATTTGACAATTTGATTAAAGATATTAGATTTTATTCAGCTGTGTGTGAAATCTATTAAACGAAAAACATAGTAAAATTATTAATATTCAAAACTATATTAGCTAAAGCGATATGTATCATATATCGATCCTAACAGAAAATGTAAAGCTATTTATTTTTACCATACACAAGCTTCTTTTTATCACTGAATTTCTTTCTGTTTTTTTTGTGTATGTATGTGTGCGTGTGTGTGTGTGCGTGCATGTGAGCACAGATTTTTGCTCCGCCATTATACGCACTTTTAACATCATTTTGCCTCAGATTGCCAAGGCAGAAAACACGATGAAGCTCAAGGGTTTTGGATAGATTGGTGGGTAAACGTGAGAGATCTTTCTGCAAACATGTGCAACTATACAAAACCGGAATATTGCATTAGTAAGTTGATGAGACCAAGTTGCTGGCTTGTAGCTTTTTGCATTTTTGTGGATCTTCGACGCCAATTTGTTGTGGAGTTTTGGCGAAGCTTCGCCGCAAAATGTAGTGACCAGCTTGTGCCGGAAGTAAGACACGGAACAAAAAGGTAGATTCAAAACAGTGTATTAATATAATAAGAAAGAAAATATTTAAAAAAAGTGTTAATAAATAGTAATCTAGAAATAAGTAAGTCCGAAGGTATTATCACGCTGCTTAACTGCTCTGGTTAACGTACTTGACTGCTCGTAACTGCTCTCCTGTACTGCTCCCCGGAAGTCACGCAGGCAATCAGGGAAGGGTACCATAATATATTTCATGCATTTATGACTTAAAAGGCAAATTTATTTGTTGCGTATTAATTGTATAGATAAAAAATTAAATTACTCATGCAAAAATTCTAACAGAAGAATTCTGCTTTGTAAATCATTAACACAAAAATTCAGAAACAATGATCACTCAAAACAAATAAAAAGCAATACTTAAGATAACTTCTACTTATGAGATAATCCTGTATCATGTTAACACCAGATACATGAACTACTGTTATATACTGCCTCTATTGATGGAAAGCAACAATCGCCTTGACGGATAAAAAAGAAAAAAACGATAAAGATTGTCTTAAAATATAACGACGAACGGGAACACACACACACACACACACACACACACACACACACACACATATATATATATATATATATATATATATATATAGGTACCTCCACTCCATTTTCGGTACCTCAATTTAAATTTAATTTTTAAAAATAAAAAATATCCTTGAAGCTTTAATTTTAGCTTTAATTGAAAGCCAAGAGATTAAATTTACTGGTGTATTTCACACCAAAATTATATTGATCGGAATTAAAAATTTTGTAGATTTTTAAAAATGTTTTTTAAATTTTAAATTTTCCGACATTTTTCATCGATTGTAAGCAGAAGCCGTTTTAAAGTTTTAAAAATATTTACAAAAAAAAAAATACCTCGCTGACACATTATTTCATTCAAATTACCGACTTAAAACTTACCTTAAGTTGACTTGAAACAAGAATTAAATGCTTACTTTCTGAAATATTTTAAAAAAGCATTTCTTAATTACGGTATCCTTGTTATCATATCTGTCAACACTTGTCAAGGAGGCGTTAATGATATGATTTACAGTAGCCGGCCAAAAAATGTCTAGTATTGAAGATGAATTTGGTATAAATCTTATTTATACAAATCGCTTTTTTATTTTTAACTATGTTAAAATGAAAAATTAAAATTTAACACGGTTTTCAGCAATTATCCAGTATTTTATGGAAGTTTTGTTAGTTTAGCTTTGTAGGCTTACGTTTGAAGATGTTTTATGAAAAATAAAAATTATTTGAGGTTCTCACGTCATCTACGGACAAAGCTGAGTGCTTTGCTCGCAGATTCTCATCCAACTCCACATTTGACTCATCTGGAGTACCCTCACCCGACTTCCCTATTAGAACTAAGGCTAAACTGTCCGACGTATATATTACCTCGACAGTAGTATCCCGAGTAATTTCAAAACTTAACCCCCATAAGGCGAGCGGTGGCTATGGAATCCCTGTGATAGTCCTTAAAAGGTGTGCTCCTGAACTCTCCCCTGTCCTCTCTAAACTGTATAACTACTGCCTTTCTGCTTCTTGTTTTCTTGCATGCTGGAAGTTCTCTTCAGTCGTTCCTGTATTTAAGAACTGTGGTAAACCCTCGGACCCATCCAACTATCGCCCTATCAGTTTTCTACCAATTCTCGGGAAAGTGTTCGATGCCATAATTAATGCTGAAATAGTTCAACATCTTACTGCTCACAAACTCTACTCTGACAGTCAATATGGCTTCCGCTTTGCAAGGTCCACGGCTGACATGCTAACAACCGTTACGGAGTACATGCTCCAGGCCCTTGATGAGTCAGGCGAGGCTCGTGCTGTTGCTCTGGACATCTCCAAGGCCTTTGGCAGGGTTTGGCACTCTGGACTTCTATGCAAGCTACGGGGTTACGGTATTACCGGACGCTTGCTTGATCTAATCCAATCATTTTTAAACAACCGCAAAATGAAGGTCGTTTTGAATGGGCATGCCTCTTCAACCTACAGCACAAATGCTGGTGTCCCTCAGGGCTCTATCCTGGACCCGATGCTCTTCCTTATTTTCATCAATGACCTCCCAGATGAGATCAAGAGCCAAGTAGGCATCTACGCAGATGACACCACAATTTACTCCTGCATCAGTAAGAAACCCGTCGTGGCGGACAAACATAATCTAACTGCTGACCTTGAACGGGATCTACACTCTGTGGTGAATTGGGGCAAGAAGTGGCTTCTCAATTTCAATTCATCTAAGACCAAGCTGTTGTCTGTCAATCATCACAGGCAACCTCTCCTTCCTCCCATAAGCATGGACCAAGCGAGTCTCCATGAGAGCAATGCACTGCGCCTCCTCGGCCTTATCCTCTCTTCTGATCTCAAATGAAACCACTACATAGACTCCATAGGTAAATTCACTGCTAAGAAGGTTGGGTCACTGTGTCGGGCCAGGATGTTTTTCCCGCCTGCATATATACAAATCAACCATTCGTCCCTACATGGAATACTGCTGCCATATATGGTCAGGTGCTCCTGCTGTTCATCTCAGTGTTCTTGATAGGTTCCAAAGGAGAATCAGTAATGTGATAGGTATCGACTTGGCGGCTCGACTACAGCCACTTCCCCACCAACAGGATGTGGCCTCCCTTTGTTCTATAAATACTTTATGGCTTCTGCTCCAACGAACTTAAGTCACTGGTGCCTCCTCAACAGGTGTTTACTCGTGCAACCTGATTGTCAACTGGTCCTACCCATTCACAGTTAGATTAACCAAATGCAGACGACAATTCTACTCCTGCAGCTTCTTCTCTCGCACTTCCCGCCTGTGGAACTCGCTTCCATATTCTTGCTTTCCTGACAGCTACAACCTCCAGGAATTTAAATGCAATGCCAATACTCATCTCTTAACCACTAGACTCTAGTTCTTTCACTAGCCCGTATATCCTTTCCTTTCTCTCCACCTTTGCAACTGTCATCACACCTGTATTCCCATCCTTCTCTTGCTCCTTTCTAACTGGTTCGTCTTCCTCTTCACTCTCTTCTAATTAATCTTTTTACACTTATGTAGCCCCCTGCACATCAGTGGCATTACCGCCTTGCTCGGAAGTGATACGATTAAAAAAAAAACAATGAAAATAACGGCAGAGGTAACTCAATAATTTATTATTTTATGGCATTTATTAATTTTTATTTTTAGTATCTATTTTTCATATTCTTTTTAGGTACCTTCACAAACTGTGAATTTCACAATTATTTTTTTTTAACAAAATTAGAAAATTAGGAATTAAAATGTAAAAGTATTTTAATGATAAATATCACGTACGGCCATCCGTATAAATAAGATACGGGCAATCAAAATGCACACAATTAAAATGTTTTAATTAATTTAAAAATTGACGGGTCAATCATTTGCATTAAGCTTTTCAATTTTCGATTATTAAATGTAGTCTTCATACATTTATTTCATACCCTAGCCCACCCAGTTAAGGAAGAAATTTTAAAATATTTTTGAATCTTTTTATATTATTATACAAAAGATTTAAAAAAATGAAAATAATTCTTGTAAAAATTCATTATTCATTGACTTTTTTTCTCTTCAGACAATAATATGCTTAATTTATATTGTTCATAAAAGCAATCAAAAGTTTATCGAAATAAAAATTGGCAGTTATTGCATTTTTCGAAGGTCGGGGACTATTGGAGAAAAAAAAGACAGTTGAATAGCATTCCCCAATGACTCCTGAATTTAATTATATTAGGCTTATTGCGGCCCAATGTCGATTTTTAAGCATTTCTAATTATTTATTTGCGGGGGGGGGGGGTTAACATATGTAAAAAATATCTTTACCAATATTTTATACAAAGTAATTATTTCAAAATTGATTTCAGTCAATTATGAATAAGTCCTGAAATGTTCATCAAAATCGGACCATTATATGATTTTTGCAAGAATTTTAAAATTAATGTGTCTTTCACGGTCAAAAACGGGCATTGCGTAATATTACGTTTTTTTTTACTTAATAACCATTGCATCAATTTAGGTCTCGCACTGACGTAATACGAAAAAAGATTTTCTAAAAAATTTCGAACGTGTTAGAAATAGTTAAAAATTTAAAGAATAATTAAAAAATGCTTTGATAATGATAATGATAATATAAACATTTTGCCGATAAAACTTTGTTTTTATTTAGTTTGGTGTCTTTTTTCTTCATACTATGCTATTTTTTTCACCGACTTTTTGGAGGTACCTATGTATTTAGTGTATCAAGGCAGCAAATAATTTTCTAAACATATACTATTAAATATAAGATACAATGAATGTCTATTATGTTTAATCATGAGCCGTTCTAAACGTCGTATTTTGGCTTTAATTTCTGTTGAAAATAAAGACAAAAATTCTCCAACATTTGGATAATTTTTATTAATTTGGTTCTAAGCTTTCGGCTGACATAAGCCATCTTCAGAGAGGTTATTAATACGGTAATACAGTAACATCCACCATCACCGACGATTTTATCTTGTGTTGACATAAAACTCCGCTAGGCAACGGCAATAGTTAGCAAAAATAACAAACACAGTTCGCAAATTTGCAACGCGGTTCTATGACGTCACACCGCGTGATAGCGCGAAATGACAACAGAACTATGTATTCAAATGCAATGTAACGTGTTATGACCGGATTTAAAGGTGATTTTATTAAGTGTATTACCGTCTTTCAATTAGTTACCATTCCTTATTTTCGGGTATCAGGATGAAGCAGTTTTAAGTAATTTGTGAACGACTGCACGTAAGTATCATAATGCAATAAGGTTATAAGACCTGATTTGGTAATTATCATCGTTTTATCACAGAAAGGACAAGACATTAAAGAAAAGAGTTTCATCTATCAAAATAACCATATACCTGTTTTGAGAAGCTTTTTATTCGACTAATTTCTACAGAAAATAGCGAAGGAAAGCGAGAAGGACTAAACATAAACTACAAGAAAACTGAATGTTTGGTCAAAATGAGGAGCCCAAAATGCCAATTACAGTTCGGGGATATTGAAATCAAGCAGTCGCATACATTTAAAAGAAAGGTAGAGGAGACAGGTATGCCCATGATCCCTTACGTCTGGAAACCTTTTCTTTTATTACCCCTCCCAAACCCTGCTGTGGCATCCATTTGCTCAAGCTCATCAAGTATATCATGCGTTGCTTTCCCCTGTCTCTCTTTCTATCTGTCTTGTGAGTATCAGAATTTATAAGCCCTCCTTTCTCAATACATGTCTCATAAACTTCAGCTGCTTTTTCTGATGTTAAGTATTAGTTTCCTTTCCGTTTCCATCCTCTCCAAAACCGCTTCGTTGCTTATATGTTCTGTCCATGGTATCCACAGCATTCTTTATCTTTGATAAGATTGTTCTGCATTCACTGCCATATTGAAGGACAGACATCACATAACAATTCAGTCCCCTATTCTTTGTTTCATACCCAATTTTCCTGACTCTTAATACTCTATTCATATTTTGGAATGCATCCTTGGCAATGCAATACGCCTTCAGATCTCAGTGTTGCACTTTTCGTCTTCTATTAGAACAGTTTCCAGGTAAACGAGAAATTAAAGATAGATTAAAGTTGGGCATATATTGAATTTGTTACTGAAGCATAAGACACACTAGATTTGTACTCTGGTTGTTCTCTGAGAACGGATCTCTTAATTATGCGATTATAGATAAAATAACAATACATCCTATTTACGAAAGGAAGGTTTAGGTTGGTTTAGATCTTTGACGGCTTTTCCATCCCTGGCAGGTTATTTAATGCCGAAACTTGATTGCAATGTTGACTGACCATATATTTTTATCCTTGCACGTCAACCGCTTTCTTCGTTTTATTTGTCAATATCTAGTTGTAATTACATAATAATAGTTGTGTTAGCGTTCATGTGCTTATTAATTTTTACGTAGGAATAACTCTTTATTTCAGAGACGCTGTAATTGTAACAACCAACATGAGTACGGGAGCCCAGGTTTATATAATAATAATTCTTCATTTCGCCAATGTGCAGGAGGTAGTGCTAATTGTCTATTAGATGTCGCTTATGATGATAATCTTGGTCAGCATTTGGAATTCGTATTGGACAAGAGAGTCGGGTTGGTAAAAACATGAAAAAATCAGAATTCACTGTTTATTGTATTGTTTAAAACTTTCTGACATTTGTGTGTACTAATGTCGAGATAAACATAAAACAAATTTCAAAAAGTATAGGCGTTTCTTTTCGAGGGTAAAATCTGATTTTGATGCCAGGTGGTTTGTTGTATTTGACTAATTTTATTGTTTTTCCATCGACGCGTTTCACTCCAGCCGAGCAGAAAATTATTTTTAAATTAGTTTCTTTTCAATAGATACCTATAAGGCTTAGAGAGATGTGCATATCATGAAATTTGGTAATCTCACCTTTGTCTCTGCTTCGAAATAATAACTGATTGCTACTGTGGGAGGTGAAACTGCTTCCGATGTCTACAGAGGCCAGAGCGCTCCCATTAGTTACAGATGTCAGGTTTCCAAGATGTTCCCAATGGCTACAGTTGCCAGATTTTCAAGGCGCTTCCTATGGCTACAGACGCTCGGATGGCAAGATGGCGCATAGGGAAAATATGAAATACCATCTCATAGCCAAACAGATGAGGAAATTACATTTTGGGCAAGTAAAAAGATAAAGCTGATAATAGATACCGTTTAGAAAAAGAAGCAAAGAAAAATAGAAGAGTCACAAAGTGTTGTTTGGTTGCACGTGTCCAAAAATCATGGCGTTCTCGAATATTGTTCCGTGGTTTTTTCATTAAGCACAAAATAAATAAATAGCCAGAGCCAAATAAAATTACGCTGAATTGTACACAAATAAAAATATAGTATTAAGAACAAATAATAAAACAGAAATAAATATTTTGCATATCAATAATTATGAAGGGTTACTCTTATCCTGTTTACAATTATTTCAAATACATAGATACACACATATACATCATATATATATATATATATAGGAAAAACTACTAAAAAGTTGTAAGTTTAAAAATGTATTTTTTTGACAGTATGTATTTATTTCTATTATTATATATATGTATTTGATATTTCAGACCGACCTCGGCCTTTCATCAGAAACAAATGATTTTAAAATTTAAACTAGAAGCGTCCGTCGCAAGAGCGTTTGTCGAGAGATGTTTACATCACGTGACGTAGAAAGCGATAGAGTTTTTTAATATTTGTAAACGGAAATCTATCTCTAATCATACTTTTAAATGTTGTTTTAAAGAAACTTTTTTAAGTGTATCTAAAAATCGTTTAACTATTGAAATATTTATAAATATTCAAAACACCTAAGTCCCTATTTAACCCTAGCCTATATGTATTTAATTTTAAAATTCAGTATTTTTCTTTCTTTCTGCGTGAGTATGTAGAACTAAAATCGGAATCTATCAGTAAACATTTGCAGTTTTCTAATGTGTGTCCTGGTTGATTGAAGTGTTGGGCTATGGGTGAATAAGGGTTGTTTTGGCGTATGCTCAGTTTATGTTTATTGAAACGGAATCTAAAACTGTTTCCAGATTCACCAATATATCCACTATTTGGACATATTGAACAGAAAAGAAAATATATCATATTTTGGTTGTTACAGGTGAGGCGTGGTGGGTGCAATTTGATGTTGGGTAGAGAAAATACTGCATCGTTTATTAAATGTTTGCAAATTAAACAACGAGATTTGTTACATCTGAAATTCCCTGACAGGTTTGTATTTTAAAATTTTAAATTTCTAGTTTCAATTTTAAAATTATTTGTTTCTGATGAAAGGCCGAGGTCGGTCTGAAATATCAAATACATATATATAATAATAGAAATAAATAAATACTGTCAAAAAAGTACATTTTTAAACTTACAACTTTTTAGTAGTTTTTTTCTATACATATTAAGACAGTATACGTGGATCATCGTTATGCTCTCTCTATATATTTATATTTAGTAAAGTTTTGTAAGTTGCTTGAAGCATTGTGCAAAATAGTTATATGGGTTATGTCTTGAAGGCTGTCACAATGCGTTGAGTAAAATAAAGGAAGTTAAAGAAGTGTTTGGGTATTACCTATTTATTAAACATTAATATTTCGAGATCAAAATCTCATCTTCAGAATGGCAGAGATTTTGTCTGTCCGGGTATCTTCACCGCATTTCAAAGAAAATCTGTTACTGGCTGTCTGCTGCTGCTGTATGTGTGTGTGTGTGTGTGTGTGTGCGCGCGTGCGCGCGTGTGTGTATGTGCGTGTGTATGCGTGTGTATTCTAGCTGCTGTGTGTGTGTGTGTGGACGTGTGTGTATTCTAGTTCGGGCCTTTAAGGTCTGATGATATCAGTCTGCTTGTATGTGTGGTTTATCTTAGTGTGATCTGATCGTTCCCTCGACTCTTTGACCAGGCTCTTTGTATCAGTTTCATTATTGTTGTTTTATCTATCTGATTTATCTGGTAGTGTGTGCGTGTCCGTGACCGTGTCATGTGTGCGTGTCTATGTGCACGTAGTTATTGTAATTTATTCTACCTTATTTTGTAAGTATGCGTGCGTGTGCTTTCCGGTGTGCGATGTGTTATAGGGACCTCCGCTACTTTGAAGGGGGGGGGATGAAATAACATAGTGTAAAGTCATTTGTTCATTTAATTATTATTTTTTAATATGCTAATGAAATGTTAGAGGTACCTAGATGCGTGCATGTGTTAAGTGTACGCACTTATATATAAACATGCACACACACATACGCACACACATGCACACATATATATGTATGTATGCGTACTCAGATATACACACATACACACACACACACGCGCGCACATGAGCTCACGCGTTCCGGCATGAGTTCTGTACGCATGTTTGTGGTACGTATGTTTATATGTGTGCGTTAAACTGTGATATAGTGCCCTGTGTGTCATGTGCGTGTTAGCGTTGTCTATTCTGTTATGTAGTCTAGATTAAGTTCTTGTTGATTGTTGATATGTGGGTGTAGTTTAGTTATTATTAGGGACTATTTTATGCGCAGGTTCCCTAAGTTCCGCTCTCTAGCCTCGATGTTGACGATTATGTTTTTGTTAGCATTTTTGCATTTTTTAAAATGTTTATGGAAAGACGACGCTTGCGTGTGTATGTGTTCTTTTATCCTAATATGTAACGTTCTTGTGGTGCTGCCAACATAGAATTCCTCACATTTGGCGCATTGTATGTGGTACATGACATATACCTGGTGGCATATGCCGGTGCCTGCAATAGGGCAATTGGCTTGTGTGCATGTGGTGTTGTTATTTGTTTTGTGGTTGGAGTTGAGGTGTCTGCGGAGAGTGGGGCCGTAGTGGGCCAGTTGTATATCCAATCCTTCTCTGCGGATAGCTCTACGTATTTTTGCTGTTATATTTTCATTGAAATGTGGTAGCCTCAGGAAGCAGGTGTTAGATAGGGTGTGACGCCTTGGGCCTTTACTACGTTTCCGTTCCAGGCGACCCACAAATTACTATGGGTAGCCATTTGTCTCCAGTATATATATAGTATGTGAAATATATAAAAGTGTGTGATATATTATATATACACATATATAGTGAGTGATATATATATAGTATGTAATATATATGTATATAGTGTGTATGTAATATATATATATATATATATATATATATATATATATGTGTGTGTGTGTGTGTGTGTGTGTGTGTGAAAATATGAACACTTAAATCTGATTGACCAGCTCTTATAAGTATACCATTATTCTTACTCTGAATCCTCAGGAAGATTTCGCAGTGACAAAATGCGTCTTCTTTCTCCATGCATGCTTTCCTTCAAATATTTATATTAATATTTACAAAGAGATGCAAGCAGAATGCATGACGAATAAATGAATTAAACTGACGAATTGATGGGAAACATAATATAAATTTGATGTGTTGTAATTTTCGTTTCACACAAACAACTGCCTGTAATAAATTAAACTTTTCTTTTATGCTTAAATCAATCCTCAAGGGTTGAACGAAAAACGTGTCACCTTCAACCCAATTATATGAAGTCTTATTCATTAACAATCGATCACTATATTTCTATTACAACAGGAAAATAAGCGAATAGGTGTCATATTTGTCATGAATATGACAAATGAGTAATGTTTCTCATCCCTAAAAGTAAATTATATGTTTAAAGAGATTTATGGGTCGATTGAAAAACATTCGAGAAATACAATTTCATAGGCTATTTCCGTGAATATTTCAACTGATGAGTTGGGTAAATTTTGAGTACATGACGAAAATTGCTCACACAACTTTTTAAAATAAATATTTTTTTTTCTTTTGATAACATAAGAATAGACTACCGGATAACATTTAGCAAGTCGGCCTGCCGACCGATTGTAACTTGTTTTGTTTTTTAATTTTGTGGCATATCAACCTGAATGAGTTATTACTGACAAAATTTTAGGATAGATTTGCATGAGTAGAATATGTATTCTTTGTAAGAAATTAGATTGTAGATCAGTCTTCATTGACGTATTTTTTGTAAAGATATTTTTGTCAAGCGTTTAATTTCATTGATGTCTTCTTTTCAGATATGTAGTTTGTAGAGAAACTGATTTTATTCACGTTCTTGCATGTATAGACTCACTGTTTTAAGAAATATTATTATGTCATCGTATGCTTTCTAGAGAAGCTCATAAAAATTGTTTATATTATAGCATTTTTTTTCTTTTCGTTGAACAAGGTTTGAACATTAAGTTAATATGATTAATAGTCTATGATGTTTTACATGCTTGGAATACTGATTGATCTTCGTTGTTGAGCATCTATGAGTGGCTTATTTTTGTGTGGCCAGGATTCTTCCTTTCGAGATTTTCTGAAAGCCGACTTCTATTCTCTTAGTTTGGGCTGAATTATGAAACGTCTGTGTGGGTTATCCCCACAGCATTGTTGTCATTACTTTTGCATAAACTTGTTAATGACCTCTTTAAAGTCGCTGTATGGGACATAGGTCCTGGGGTGACCTAATAATTATGGCCGGTAGTATATATATATATATATACTTCTACTAAATATGGCGTTTCGTTAGCAGATGAGTTCGATCCCCATTTGGTGCTCTAATTTTGTAGCCTTGAACCACTTCTAGTGATGGTTAGTATATGATATTTTAGAGCTTAGAACAAACAAGGTTGCAAATTTTCCCCGCGCCATGTTGCCATGTTGGGTCGTAAATTGCATTCTTTTCAAACCACTATATCAGTTCGGCAGTTTCTTTTTGTCTTTCTTTAGTTAGAAATCACAAGCACATTTTTCATCTTTCTTATTTTTATGCTCTCTCTTTGCAGGGAAGCGAATGATAATAATGAATTATCTTATAATTGTACATGATTAATGATAAAAAGATTGCCGACGAAAATTCATGTTAGGGTGACATGAATGTTAGTTTAAGTGCACATGAACCATTTTGCGCGCAAAATATATCTGAAAATTATTAGACCCATTCCAAATTTCAGCGTTCACGCTGAAGACTATTCCGTTCAGTTGCACCCAGGAGTATTTCCAGAAATTGATATCTGGGTCAAGGCACATAGTTTACCATGATCAGCTTTTCTACAATGCTGATGTTTATCAAAGTGATAGAATAGGTTTCGTTTGTGCGGAACCCAAAAAATACACACAATATAGTTTTCGCGTTTTTTATTCTTTTGCAGAGAACACTGTCAGTGTATTATTGGCCCAAAACGTTGTCTAACACATTTGGTATAAAATATTGATATTAATAAATCTTTAATAAATATGGGTGTCAAGCACTTTTATGCTATGCAATTGGTGTTCATCAATGACAAAGTCTCCTGATAATACTGTTGATCTATGACTGAGGTGTGAATTGTATCTTCATTTTCTAGAAACAGCAGGGGTAGGAGAAAGTATACAGAGAACGTTGTTTTAGATTTTTAGTATTATCAGGTACAGAAAATAAAAAGTCTATTGTAAGAGACAGTTTAGTAAAATAGCCGAATACAGGCACTGCTGTCACGATACAAAAACAGAAAAGTTACACTTCTTCAGTTAGTGTCGTTTAAAAGGGGCTGAATTTTAGGCATTAGAGAAGTTGTATCGTAATTCTTTGAGAATTCCTGCTTCTATTGTACATGCATATTTTATTATGTGCTGTGTTCACAGGAAAGCGAATGAGAATAATGAATTACTTTATA
The DNA here is from genome assembly GCA_037127315.1 of Ascarosepion bandense. Lineage (NCBI taxonomy): Eukaryota > Metazoa > Mollusca > Cephalopoda > Sepiida > Sepiidae > Ascarosepion > Ascarosepion bandense. The sequence goes on from JBBBDQ010001028.1 coordinate 2,677,249, forward strand.
ATGGCGGATGAATAATGATAGAATGTTAGCCGTCGAAATTTAATTGTGGATGAAGAAACTATACAAAGTTGATAGTTAACAATGAAGGTTATTTTTAAGTCTGTATCAAATTGTATTTACCAGATTAACAAAGCAGCAATAAAGAATTTTCCGCAATTATCTTAGCTATTCAGAAAGAGAACACGAAATAATTCACATTTTAATAATACAGAAAAAAAAGTTCTGTGGAATAAATTTTCAAATTTGCGTTTATTGCGTTTATTAACCAATGTCGATTTCAAATTTGTCATTTTGGGATGAAATATCCTGTCTCAAAGGATATTCATTGTGGTACAATGGATAGCGGCGCGAAATGAGAAATCGGAGAGACGAGTTTGAATTCCAGTTGAATTCATTGCATTCACTTGAGTACAAATACTTTTGTGAAATCCATCACTTCTCCCTCCAGCTATGTGCTGAATAGCAAGATAGATTGGATTCTATAGCCTTGAAAGAAATAGCAACCTACAGATTGAGTTCTATAACCACAGAAAAAAGGACATGATTGGCCCAAGTGTGTATCACGTAAGCCAATTACCTGAGCGGTATAACTAAATATTGGTTGTTGCAAGTATTTTGAAAGTTCAACTTTTGATTTCTCATTAAATATGATTAAGTGGTCTGTAGATCAGAAGGTTAAGTTCAATCAAGTATACCTACATATATGTAGGTATACAATACTTATGAATTCGTAAAGTAATTTGTGAGAATCGATACGTTCCTGGAAAGAAGGCCAGTTACATGCATTCAACACGAGTTTGTAAAATGCTAGGTAAAATAATTTTCTGAAATTATTATTAAATTATTGTCGAAATGCTCAGATTAAACAAGGAAAGAAGGAAATATTAGAATAGAAATGGACTAAAGAATTACAAATACTTAGCTGGTTGAATTTTATTTTCTTTAAATACTGGTTAAAATGACGGCAGTTTTAATAAAACAAAGGAATGAAACAAAAGTATTAAAAGTAATGTATTCAATAAAGCGATGATTAGAACTGACAAATAAAACAGAGACCAATTAGCTGTTTAGTTAATCCGTTCCCCTTATATTTTTTTGACGTTCAGTGGTATCATTGATTACTTCTAGTATTATATTAATCGCATTTTGCTCAATATATTTTTATGTGACAAAATTTATGTCTTTCATATAACAGTTAAATAGAAGTATCTCTCAAAAATATTAGAAAGGGAGTGCTTTGATTTATTTGTTTAACGATATATCAACTCCTTATCGAGTCATTTAATGCTAAAATTTAATTTTCTTTAAAGCTTTGAAGTAATAAATATATGGTATATGTTATTTTGCTTTCATAATTGTATACAGGCTAGATTATACTCAATCTTTGTGCATATACATATTTATTTGGACATGATTATTATGGGTTTTATATTGGTGTTTTGTTAAAGTTATATTTTGGAATACAGTTTGATGTCTTTAAGACATTGTAGAAATCTAATTATATAGATTAATGTAAGAAAATAGTTACTTCGTGTTGGTTGTATGGTTGAATTTCTTTAGTGACATATCCATCTCCAGGGATTATTCAATGACGAAATGTAAAGATTTGGGACACGGTTTTATGGTTTCAACTAAATGTCTTCCGAGCGCAAGTATATGCGCTCAAATAAAAGTAAAATGTATATTTATCAATGATAAATATTTATTAATGATAAATATACACAGAAAGCGGACAGAAATTTTTCAAAAGCAAAAACTATGAACTGAAAGCATTGAAGTCTCAGCCCCATAAGAATTTTATTAGGACCGGGGACAGTGATGATTCCGTGTTTATTACCGATGCCATAATTCTATCTTAATTCATCTGACTTGCATTAATTTTAATGCACATCTACAGGCAAAATATTATTTCAAACAAAGAATCTTGTGAGAAAAAAATCTAAATATTTTTATTTGATCTATGATGAAGACATTGTGGAACAAGTAACGAGTTTTCTAAAGTAGTTATCATATTAATCAATCAAAATTTAACACATTTGTATCCACACTTGATAAATGCTTGATTAGTGTTATATTGTTATGCGTATGTTTTCCAAATAGAGAAGTTGGCATTCTCCATATCTTGGCTGAAGCACCGATATAGCTCTTTAATTACTTCCTTTAAATCCAGAAACTCATTAAACTTTCATAATATTCAGGCTGTTGAGATATAATCGCTTTCCACACACTTCAGATCCCCCGACATTAGGCTAAACCCTTAGTGATTCTCTTAGGATTGTTCGAATGATTGAACTCATTCTTTTGGCTACTTTTGCTGTCACACATTTTGCCATTTACATTTTAATCAATTTGTGTGCGCTAAAGTTAGCAGTAAGATTATTAGAGGCATTATTGAATATCTTTATTTGAACTAACATACTGAGCGTGATACTTTATGTGTATTTCAGAACGGCCATCTCAAAGGTGAGATTTGAAGCAACAGAAATGTGGTTTGACAGGAAAATACTGAGGATATCATGGACCGAACATCTGAGCTACGACAAGGATTTAGAGAAAAGTGGAAATAAAAGAAAACTGAAGTTAGAAAGAGAGAGTTGAAATTTCTGGGGCACATAATGAGGAAAGAGAGCCAGGAAAATTTGTAACTCACTGGACGGATTGAGGGCAAGGGGTACATAGGGAAAATAACATTCTTGACGAGCTTTGAGAAAATGTATGGCGGAATAGAGTTTATAAATAAAGAAAAAAACATAATTTAATCATCTGTCTATATTTCTGAGATGAGGTATTTTAAATATTTATATTGTTTAGTTTGTTTTCTTCATCTTTATTGTTATATTCACGAGGCGATGTACGCACATGGTCCAATAAAGTGATGGTTGAAGTAATTCAGTGCCTTGATCAAAAACGTTGTGAGCTCAATTTCTGGCCACAGTTGCTTACGTGTTCGGTCCATTGTATCCAGAGTAGAGGTGAACAAAAACTTGCAGAGCTGAATTACCAAAGGTAAATAACTGAAGCTGAGATATACCTAAAAAGCATGACATGTGGAACTAACAAATCTACCCAAATGATAAATAAAATGTTTTGTTCAAAATTCGGACGTATACATCCAGAAGAAGGCCGGAGCCTACAGTGGCCGAAACTTCGGAAATATAATAATAAATGTGAAGACAAGAGTCCAAACAATGTAAATACAGTAAATAGAATTTATTTAGAAGGACAGGAAATTAAAAACACGGCAAATAAAGAAGACGACATAGGTCGGGGCACCAGAGAAGGTCGGAACAAACAGTAACACTGTGGTCTTGAAGATATCTATCTTTTAAATGAAATGTCTGAGGTGCCCGACTCGCGCTTTCAGTTGCCTACTCTTATAGCATATTACGCTGGAAATAGCGAGAAACACGTATATATAAAAATATAATTTTATATTTATATTTTTTGTCGGTGATGCTTGTGCCGAGCAGTAGAGCGGTCGGAAGAGATTTTAAGCACACGAAGGGACCACCGGGACTCGGCAGCCAACAGGGATCACCAGCCAAACATTCTAGACCTTTATATCGTCTTAAAACTCTTACGCGAGGCTTGTTTTTTTTCTGTTGCACTTTGTTGACATCATCTCCGGCCGGATGTAATTGTCAACCACATCATTGCTAGGCCACCGTCTTTCAAGCCGGTTGTCACTTTTGTTAACATTACCTAAAACCTGATGAAACCTGTCATCCGCCGTTCAAGGCAATATATAACACACTCATTCTTTTTTGTTGTACGGTTGTGCGTCGTCAGAAATGTTTTATCTTTTCCCTTTTACTTCATTGTACTCGGCTACACACTTCTTATTTCCATCTGGTGTTAGAAGAAGTATTCTGCAGCAATATATAGTCTGTTTTACACAGTTCGATGCAGACTGATTGAGAGAAATACTTTTACTTTTACCACTTAACCAGGATAAAGTAAAACAATCAACATATCAACCAAAACATAATGGACATCTAAAGATGGTCAGAGGGTACTTATCTAAAACATTATATCTATAACAATATCTAAATTAATCAACATGAGAAAATATTTCGAATAGATTAAAGTATATAATTGATGATATTTACTTTTCTTAAAACATCTTTTAGTAGGTCCTTATCAAAATTAACCTATTCTCGCTATGATTTAGGTTGAAAAGGTCGTGCTGCTTTTCCCGTAATAATGACTTCAAAAGAGAGATGTGACTCAACATAGATAAGTCTTAGGGAAAGTATATACGGTTTATACGAGTAATATTGCCTTTTAAGACTCACTCCGTTCAGAATGACCGGCATCAACCAACAGTCAAGATCTAATTGCAATAGAAGAGAATCCAAAGCTGAGCACACATGAAATAATATCTGTTTTTTTAAGTGAATCTTCAAATCACTATGTGTCCTTCATTAAAAACAAAACACGTTAATATTTATAACCATATCTAGCGAAAGAGACAATAGTACAAACCCAAGGAAACACCAGAAACATCATAAGAAAGTGATTCTGACATAAGTATTATTATAAAAGTTAATTTACTAGATATCCTTGTTTAAGTAAACAATTTTAGCTCTTTTTTATAGTGTAAATGAAGTGCGTTGTGGGGCAGTGGATAACGGCTCGGAACGAGAAATCATCAAACTGAGTTAGAATTCTAGTTGAATTCGTTCCATTCACTTACACTCAAATACCCTTGGAAAAGGTATTAATTCTTCTCTTCTTTCCAGCTATGGGTTAAATAGCAGAACAGATTGGGTTTTGTAGACTTGGTTTGCAACCAGTCTACCGCAAAAAGTAATGATAACATACTGCAGGAAAACCTTTGGCTCAGTCAATCATGTATCTTTCGAGACGTGATCGCCCAAACGTGTATCACGTGTGCCTGAATTACGCCTACTGTCTTTCACTTTTAAGAAACTTAATGAGAGACAAAGCAGACCAAAATGTATTTGGTTGAGATGCTATGTCTACAATACAGATGAGAACATTTGTTTTAATAAATAAAAGTATATTGACAATCGCTCATCTAAGAAATGAAATACAATGCTGTTTAAATAATCACGCGAGATGGCAATCGATGTGGACAAGGCGCTTTTAATAGATGTCAGCTTTCATGAATTAGCGGACATTTTTTTATCCTGTCCGGATGTTATGATCAATTAGTTTTAAATGGAAGCAAGCAAAGCGACAGTGTGTTCGAAGAAAGCAAAACATTAAAAATCAAACATTGAGGAAATTGAAGAGAAACGACGAGTAGACGTTTTCCCAAACAAAATACAGTATAATTAAATTAAATAAAGAAATGATTTTTGGAAGGAGTAACTAAAAGCATCTTTTGCTTATAAGCAAGTGTATAGAGATTGTAAGGTAATCACCATATACTCGCAGATGAAAGAAGGTTTTGTAGCCATGATGCCACGAGATAACTGTTGGAAAGTATGTAACAAAGTTTGTGCGTTCCTTATTCCAATACGAAATATTTAACATTTACTTTAACGCTGATAATAGAAGAGCAAAACGAATGAGCCTCCAGCCATCAAGGGGAGAAATAAGCTATACTGACCCTTGACCTTTACAACAAAAGGAGACAAACTCCAATATCTGATACGCAACACGGAAAATATGTCTTCTATAAGAGCGCAAAGGTTATGGAGCTACTACTTTAACAAGTCGATATTAAATAAGGTGTTTTAAATTACCCTGAATTAGTGCTATATACATAATCTGACCTCTTGACACTATATCTAATATCTAACTCTATCCGAAAACCTACAACCATAAGTTATGATACACGAACACTTAAAATTTAATTAAATAATATGCTACTTCTCGTCGATTGAAGGATGGCGGCTTTTCCCAAATCCTTTTACGGTGATTGCCTTATTTTCTATTATGTCTCTTCAGTACATCCGCATTTTTCATATTTCTAGCTGGTCTATTACAACTAAGTCTACGCACTATTGGGCACCAATTAATCAAACTTTTACTCCATTTGTTATCCTTTCTTTCTGCTATGTACCATAACAACCTCGTTGCTGCTGGATTATATCGAGGCTACCATTTACCTTGATCTCATATCTGACTCTTCTTGACCGCTTTGTATCTCTGACAGTTATCTCTGAAATTCTCCATTGATCTTGACGCATATTATGTTTTGATTTTAAGATTTGTTTTAGTCCTGTCTATATTTTTCAGGTCATTTAACGCTGTATACTGTCGTGTTTACGAACAGTTTTACGTATAACTTTCTCTATACATACAATTGTGTCACGTCTGTACAGTTATATACGTTTGTGTTCGAGTGTATTCGATTCAGACTATGTTAATGTCAATTAAATTTTATACCTCTTTTTTATAGACCCATTGTTTTGAGGAATAAGGACATAACTTAACATCAGCTAATTATTTTATATTGTTTATGCTATGCGAGTGCACTTCTGCCGTCATTTTTGACGGCAAAATAAATACAAATAATACACAACAATATTTATTATAATATATATATATATATATATATATATATATATATATATTTATTTTATTATGAACAGTGCTCAATATAATGAGTATTATAGAGCTTAATATAATTATACAGTTATGAATTAATTGTACATTGTGACACAGAAATTTCTATGTTTCGAGATAGATTCTCATCATCAGGCAATGTTGCTGTTGGTTGTGCAGAGGATTTACATTTAAATGATAAAAACTTTTGTTTCCTGTGTATGTATGTGGGAAGATATAAAAATTTACATGTGTGCTTCTTTTGGCTAATCAGAGTGGAGATTCATTTTGATATTTGGCCCCAAAGAATACACACTAACCAACTTTTTCTCTTTTTTCTTTTTTCCTCCCTCATCCTATCCTTTCTCCTTGTTTCTTTTCCCTCGTTGACCCTAAAGATGTTAACCTGTCCTTATCATTTTCCCTTCTTTCCCTTCAGTTTTATTACTTTTGATGTGGTATTCTCATTCAGCAACGATTCTATTTTTTTTACTTACTTATCATTTTTAGTCTATTTATTTATTTGTTGTAAAGATTTTTAAGAAAGAAAATATTTTTTTATAAAATATAATTTTTTGGTCTATCTATTTATTTGTGGTAAAGTTTTTTTTTTATATAAAAGGAAAGATTTATTTTAAACAATAATTTTATATTCCAATTTATTTTTATATAGTTCGTCAGTAATTATTTTCCTTAAGCACTTGTTGGTTATATGCATGTTATTTTATTTAGATTTTATCCATTTTCTAATGTGAATAATTTGCAATGTTTACATATGATATTAATTTTGTTGCGTTTATTTAATAAAGTTTTCTTCTTAAGGGATTTAATAATAAATAGTTTTTCGTATAAACATAGTGAACATGGTTCATTTAAGGACTTACACGTTTTAGCTTCTTTTGGAATTTTCCACTTTATTGTGGGTGTTTGTTTTTGTTTCCTTTAGATATCATGATATTTCGATAGGAATGTTCTATTTTTGTGTTTGTTATTATTAAATGAATAGGTATGTTGGTAGATTCGCTGCTTTAGAGTGTTTTTAGTACGCACTATATAATTTTTTATATTATTTGAATTTTCCTTTGAGGATATTTTGCATTGATATATTATTGATTCCGTTAAGTACCTTTTTTCTAATAGACAGTCTCTGGGGTTTTACAATTACATTTTTTCTTGTCTAAATTTATTGATTTTGTTGAAGTTTTTTAAAATATAATTATTGTGGTTTTTATCATTTTTTCTAGATTGTTCATACAGCTATAACCTAATTTAATAGATCTTACTTAGTGGATTTTTTTGGGGAAAGTGTTTCTTAATTAAGGCGAGGAAATCCACTAGACAAGATTTTAACAAGAAATTTAAAGGTGCTGGTAACTCATGCCTATTTGATATATAGACATGAATGTAGTTTGCAAACCCTAAAAATTCTTGCAATTTTGCTAAATTGGTCGAGACGTGTATGGCTCTAGTTGCGCTTGATCAGGCAGGATTTGGTCGTCAAACATTTCGTAAATAATTGGTCCCAGGTATTTTATTCTGCGCATAAATAGCTCTCATTTTTTCACTAATTTTGAACCCGTATTGTTTCTTTTTTACGGCGGACGCATGCTGGTGTCTGGTTTCGCTTTTAATCAGTATGTCATCCAGATATGCATGCGCGCAATCTAACCCAGCGAGCATTGTATCCATAATTTGTTGAAAAATGCTCGGAGCTACTTTTATCTCGATAGAAAGTCGGTTGAGTTTATATAGACCTTTAAAGTAATTTCGAACACTGTTCCTCTACCATTATTTGTAGGTAGGCGCCTGGCAAGTCTAACTTAGAAAAACATTTTCCCTATTTAGTTTGGTGAAAATTTCTTCCAAACTTAGTAACGGACAATTATAATTTTGTAAGCTTTCATTAAAATTGAAAAAATCGCCTTTCTTTTTAATTCAGTTTTAAATTTTTCCGTTTCCGTAATAGTTCTTTTGGTAACAATATTTACTTGTTTGCAGAATGAATTGATTGGTAGATCAAAAAGATTAAATAAGTCAATGCCATCCTTCCTAATAAATCTCTTGTATTTTCAACACAAATACCACTACCTTTTTGGTTTTCCAAAGACAGAAATATTGCAGGTAAACTTCCCTAAAAATATTAATTTCTTCCCTGAAACAACACAAGCAACTTTTCATGCAATCAATAAATTAGGTTTACCCAGTTTTCTCCAAGTCTTTTCATTAATTATAGTAATATCGGACTCTTTATTCAATTGTAATTTTATTATTATATTTTTATTGTGATAAAAACAAATTTTCTTTTTAAAGATATTTTGTTCGAAGTCTTGGTAATTTTTTCTTTCTGCTTGTCGGCTTTCCTCAATGTATTTACTTTGTTGTCATACTTTGTTTTCTCTTCTGTTTTTGGATTTGCAACATTTACTCTTATGTCCTAATCTTCCATATAAGTAGCATTTTTTGTTTCTAAAGAAACATTCACATTTAAAATGCTTGCCACCACAACCGTGGCAAATATTAAGGGCTGCAAAAGTTTTATTTTATTTTTTCTGTTTCTTTAGGAGTTGACAAACGTCTATGTTTTTAATAGTTCGGTATACTTTGGAAATACCCCCTAATTTTCCAAGCCTTTCCAATTCCTTATTGATTGAATCTAACGCCGCAAAATACACTTCTTTTTGGTCTGAATATATGTGATGCCTAAAGAGAACGTACTAAAGAAATCCTTCGAATAATACGCAATAATGCTCTTGTAATAATTCTCCTAAATAATTAACTCAGAAACAATCTCTTCAATGACGCACAACACCGGAATGATGCACAAGACAGAACGATATTTATCTACCTCCCCACCGAGGTGGAATTTGGCACAACGATTTTTAACGTGGGAAATCCGAGCCATATAACCCGGCCAAAAATTTATTATCTAATTTTCCCCAAACGAGACTCTACTATTCGACGGAGTCTCGACTGGGTTAGTCTCCGCCCGAACAAGGCAAGTGTTCGTGCTTATGCAAGACACGGAACAGACCCACATTTCTGTCTGAGTGCTTTATATACTAAATATTTATGGTCACGTGATTCCAGTAGCCCACTTATGGTTCTTCAGGCACGTTTGTTGCCTGAAGACCCTTGTTCGATCACATATGTCCTACATAACTTCATTCCTACATAACGATTTTGCATAAATTTTTGCAAATTTTCGCTTTTGTGACAAGGAAAAAAAATTAGCATAAATTAATTTTTAATATTCTTACTGAGAAATCAAATGATTTCTTATTCAAAATAAAACGTTATTTTGTGGTTAACCCTGTTTCAGTAGACACCCTGTTTTCAATAAAAAATATTTTGAATTATGGCTAGTAGCCTGCGAGTACGAGTCACTTATTAAAAGAAATGAGCTATATGTTCTTTATTAACTCTCCCGAATGCGTAAGCCAGTAGACGTAAAAAAAAAAAAAAACAGTAGAGAGACAACTCAAACATGGGTACACACAAAATAACCTTTGGCGTCGTAAGAAATAATTGGTTCCCTACAAATTACTTTATTTACATTCTGAATACAATAAAAATGATCAGATATGGGATTTCGAGAATATCTACACAAGAGGATGTAAATTTTTCAAAAGCGTTATTGGGTGGTGATGGTATTTGTGACTGGGTAGTCTAAACCACGTCGGATCAATGAGTGTTTTCTCTTTTGCTAGTTTGTACCTAGATGGAGAGCCTATTATTATAAAAAGTCTCTCAAATGGTCAAGCTGGTAGACGTAAGTTACACTTTAAAAATAGAAAAAAAATAAAGAAAAAACAGGGTAGCTTCTACAAATATAGTTGTTATCAAAATAGCGCAACATGGAAAGGGAAACAAATTGTACGTAAGTTTTACTAAGTAAATTAAATTTAAATTTAAATAGAAAGCATACCATTTATTCTGAAAAAAGGATTACATTAGGAGATTTGAGGGCCATTATATATTATAGAGGTTATTTATTTATGATTAAAATAAGGTTGAGGATTTTCTTGATTTTATTTTTTCCACAGATTTTTACAGTAGAATCTCTAGAGACTGTTGTTTCTTTTATGCTTTTATGAAGATCATGGTGTGGTTTACTTTTGGATCTTTTAGGCGATCTCACCTTTGTGGTTATTGACAAAGGAGAACTTCAGTCTAGGGATCTTTGGGATTCATTTACAGTCTAGGGATCTTTGGGATTCATTTAAAGTAATGTGTTTGGTATATAATTTTTTAATCTCGTGAAATGTGGGGTCTTGATTGAGAAGATGTTGATAATATTTTGTTACTTTCCGATTTATTTTTTAAAGATTTTCTTCTGAAGGGGATGATGCAAATCATTCCTTTGTGGGTTTCGGTTTACCGCTAATCTATGTAAGAAAATTAAGTAGTCAGTCATCCGATCGTTGTCACTTTGGATTTATTTGGTTGACTGGCGATGCTTTTTATTGATGGTCTTTGCACAAACTCTTACCTTATGTTCGTGTTTCACTTCAATGATTTCCATTTCAGATTTTTACGTTCGTACGTTTGCAGTGGAGGGGGGTCTCTATGACAGCACATTAAATTGCTCCGTTAGATTTTACATGATGAGTTTTTTGTTAGTATGTCTAATATATTTTCTTACATAATGCTCGTAATTTTGGAATTTGTAGCATCGTAAATGAGAGGGCAGTTATTGATCTACTTTTTTCTATGATGTACCGATTTTAATTTAGAATTAACAGGTACTATGAATTATATATATCTATGATATTGTTCACTTCTGAAACACATTTTCTTCAAGGTAAGTGTGCAAAGAAATCGCTCAATGCTTTTCAGTACACATTGGCTTTTGTTTACCGTCTGATAGAGATATGTTTATTTGTCTACATTTCTGAGATGAGGTAGTATTTACACTATTTACATTATGCGGACTATTGTCCTCATAGTGCTTGCCATTTGTACAACGTTTCGGCCGTTGTATGATTCGGCATTCTGCAAGTTTTAGAAATTTCGAAATTTCTGCACCTGAAGAAGGCCGGAGTACACAACGGCTGAAACTTCGTGTAAATGGCAACCAAGATAAGGACAATATTCCGAATAATGTAAATAGTGTAGATATGTTTATGTCTTTACGTTGCAGAAAGTTTACGTTCTGATTTGCTTTCATTCTTTCAACTTCGCCGAGAATCCAAAACATTCATCAAAATGACCTCTGTGTTTTAAGAATTTGAGTTGACATTTCAACTATTGCTCCTTAGAAGCTTTCAGTTATATTCTGATAATACTTCGTGAATAAAATGAGCCCTCAACAACGGCATAACAATTAAGTCATCAAACTGATTATCACGTATTCCATATAGCATATTTTGTTCGGAAATTATATATAAGTATTCTTGTTCTTTATGTACCGTGTCTCTTCAGCACGTAGGCGATTATAGAATTCTACTTTTTCCTATCCCTTGTCGCTCTTAAATTTTATTTTATTTTTTTATATCTCCCAGAAATGTCAACTACAAGTCCAAGTCTCTCCAAAATCCTGCTCCGCCATTCACTCGCTCAAGTTCATCAAATATGTATAGCGTTGCTTTCTCCTATCTCTTTCCATCTATCCATCACATGAGTATTATATTCTCCTGGCCCTCTTTCCTCATTACGTGTCGCAGAAACCTCAACTGCCATATAAGTAGACATATATCACATAACAGTCCAGTACTCACTTCTTTGTTCGCAAGAAAATCTTCCTGTCTCTCAATACTCTGCTTGGCTTTTGAAATGCGTCCTTGACCATGCCAACGCGCCTTTGGATCTCAGTTTTGAACTTTCCATCCTTTGTCAGAACATTCCCCAGGTATTTACATTTCCGTACGTGCCTGATTTTAGTGTCCCCGACTTTTAGTTGACAGTTTTGTGTCCTCTTTTTGCTGGATAGCATGAATTCGGTTTTCATGAAGTTTATGTTTAGCGCTGTCGTTCCACTTTCCCTTGCTATCTTCTGTAGGAGATCCTGTATTTTTCTTTCCCTGTCTGATATCAGAACATATGTGTACATTAAACTGTTTAAACTGTAGCGGCCAATGATGAATTCAGGCAAAATTTTTGACTCTCTCAAAATTATTTCACTAAATCCAGTAAGAGGACACATCCTTCTCTTACACCGCTTTCTAATTTTAAATATCTATTGAATTCGTTTTCTATCAATATGCAGACATTTTGCTGCTAGTATATATGACGATACAATTTTTAAAATGTATATAAATGCGACAGTGTGGATTTATAACTGCGAAACTGAGTCGGAAAATAAAGCATTGACATATTTAACTACTTATTCACTGGCAACACTCTACTTTTCTAAACTGTGTACTTTATATGCAAAACTGTCCGCATAATTGCTTTACCCTCCATTGATTTATTAGTAGACAGATATTTTTCGGCGTGAAAATATTTTCAATGTAACACTTACCTCATTTCATACGGTATTTTATAGCATGCATAATGTATCGAATATGCGTACAAAATGTAAATAATAGATACATACTTTTTTCAATGCCGGCTATTGCAATATTACTGAACTTTATACTAATACTTTTTACTGTCAGGTCAGCTCTTCTGTTACTTCTGCTTAATTTTTCAGGTCCGTATAAGGTAAAAAAACTTATTATCAAGAGCTCCGTTTTGAGCAGAGTTTGCTGCTGAGTCTCTCTGGTCATTCACTTTAATTATGTGGCTTGGGATCAAGCATCGAGCTTTTCCTGATGGCTATTGATTCCAGCATGGCAATCTCACCAGCAGTAGGTTGTCAGGTTTTTTTTATTGATGTTATCATTAATATGGAATCAGAAAAATGTAATAAAACTTTAATTTTTTCTTGTAGAGATGAAATCGAGTGCTAAGTCTATTGCGCAAAACATAGTATTGAAAACTGAAGTTTGTTTTGGCTGATGTTTCTTGTGTTTATTTTCTTATTATACACAGCTGCACACCTTGTTTCACTTTTGTATTTAGATCTATATGTAAAGATGCGTGGTATAAATAAAAATGATTTTTTCTATTTCCTCTTAGATTATAAGTTAATACGTATTTGTTTTGTGACAAAGAGTCTTTGATTTATTTATGGTATTCTTATGACCCAAGGAGGTATGTTTGGTATGATTGTATTATATATTTAAGATAGCGGTATTTCTATTTTTTGAATGATGTGTTCCATCCGGAGTCCAAAAGTTTTTATGGATTTTTCTTTTTGTTGGCTGACGTGTTTGTTTTTCTCATCGAATGTGATATTGTATGTAGGGTTATAGTGACAGGTTTTCTCTTTTAGATATCATTGTAGGAGTAGTTTGTGCTGATTTGGTTTTGGTGGATGTTCGTTTGCCTTTACATATAAACGTTTTCTATAGGAGATGTTTTAAATTATCTAAGCGCAAATCTAAACTGTCATGGGAGGTTATGTTAATAATTCTTAAAATGATTTCTTTGCTGATTTGTCTATGACTTTTCCATAGTTAAGCTTCCATCGAATTAATATTCTGTATAATTTTAGCAGCGTTCACTGGTTTGCACCCCAGGTTTTGTGGGCCACCCACTCTGAAGACATGTAATGTTTTACAGCATTCTGTTCCAGATATTTTAGGTGTAGTATGAACGTATTTCCCAAGAAATCTTACTCGTTTACTATTGGGAATCCTATCTCTTCGAGTTGCAATCTTGGATCATTGTGCATTTTTTAAATTACAAAATGTTTACATTTTGTTTTAATTTTAGAAAATATAAAATCATTATTTATTACCAATCTTTCAATCTTATTGATGCATTGCTATATCTTTCTTACTAAAGTGTGGATATGTTTGTATCGGTAACTAACAGCAAAATCACTGACATACAAAAATTAATTTATACCTTGAGTGATTTCTTTTCAATTTTACTTATTTTAATAGAGAATAGTGTAACTGACAATATATTCCCTTCTGCCACATTTTTGGTTTGGTATTGGACAGGATAGATCCAATGCGGACCTGAAATGAGTTCTAGTAGCCTGTCTTTCAATTTGAGGTCATGTAGATCTCGAATGATTCCATATTTACAGGTAATTCTGTAGTCAAACTATACAGCTCCATGCTCTTTTCTTGTAAAGTCTCTCCTTTATAAAATATTCCCTCCAAACCAGCTGGTTTACTTTACTCTTGTTTTTTCGAACGTCATTCGTTAATTTGTTGGACTCTAAATACCAAACTAAGCGATTATTCATCATTCTCTGCATGGTTTATCATATATTTTAATAATAATTAAACTCTTTTGAGATCTGTTTTAAGAATACATAGTCCGAACATGCTGAATTATGTGAACTTTTAAGTCTTCTCCGGAGGAATGTTTTGTTGTAATCTTTCTAGTTCTTAGTTTTGAAATTTAATTTGTATCGTCAAATTATTTTTCAGCATTGAGTTCCTCTTTAAAAAGCGTATTAATCAGTTTATCTTCAAATAGTAAAGAACTCATTTAAGCAGAGGAATCTTTGCTATGATTTAGAATTTTATGTTCTTCTCCCCTAAATTTGATAGAAAAAAAGAACAATTTAATGATTTAAAAATTTTAAATGATTTGACTTAAGGACAAGTGTTTGAATTCGTTCAGTTGATAGCATTCTTGAGAAGAATCCCCAGTGACAACGGCTTCCATTGATATTTTAAAATCTGAGGTGTTGTTGGGGTAACAATACAGAATCATGGTACCTTTTTATTTAAATGTATATGTTGTTTTTCGGGAAATCAATTAACATTTATTTCAAAGGAATTATGAAATATTTTTCCTCCAAGCTATTTCTTCGTTAAGCATCGTATCAGGCTACTTTCAGTCGGTGACATTGGATCTCATGGAAGAGGGTGATTCTTGTCTGTTTCAAGAAGAAGTAAATTACTGAAAAATAATTGAAACTCATCTGAAGCGAGCTGAATGTGTAATGCTCCTCATGCCAATGACATTAGATCTCATGCAAGAGGGTGATTTTTATCTGTCTCAAGAAGATTTAATACAAAATAAAATTAATGTTCATAACCCAAATTTGATAATGTCGTCGATACTATTTTGGATTTTCTTTTAAAGGCTAAACACTACGGTGAATGTTACGAACATATATCGCGGATTTAACGGATTGCTCAAGAAGGCCATAGCAAACAACCCGATGAGGCCTAGAAACTAATTGCAATAATATGCAATTAAAAGAATTTTCGTTTTCTAAATTAGTCGAATTAACACACCAGAAAATTTGATCAATGATCATTCAGCTTTTCATAATGATATACCCTCGTCTTTATTGAAGAAATCACCTGTCTGATTCCCTTTCTAATTTTTCTTTATTTATTAAAAATCTGGGGATTGCAAGCTAATACCAAATTTTTCAAGCGATTCTGATTTAGGTATTTAAACAAAAGTAGATCCTGCATTCGTCGCTCCGTTGTTCAGGTACCCTTTTGTCATTAACTCAAATGAAAGCACAGTGAAAAAATGAGTCTAGGCAGTTTTTCTTCTTTCTTACTTTTCAGTGTTTAATATAATTTTACCTTTCCTTTTTGCATAGATATATTTTGAAGTCGGATAAGAATTAGTGCTTTAATTGCGTAAGTTAACTGAAATAATCTGATTAAAGAATAGTTTTATTTTGTTATCTTCCTTCCCATAGAAGACGCTTTCAGACAGTCACAAGAATTAGTTCATTACCGTAAGCACCTGCCGTGATTAGCAATCTCGTCTACTTGACCAATGCGAGAGTATAGAGTTCGATTCTCAGTCATTATCAAAAGAAATAAACAATCCATACTTAATATTGCTCTAAGTTTCAATGTGCAGGTGGTGTAATGTATTTCGTGCTATTGCTCGAAATTTTTAATCGGAGATCGAGTTCCAATTTCATTTCAATTATATTTACTTATGCGCAAATACCTTTAGAAAAGTATGAATCCACCTCTTCCTTCCCCAACTATGGGTTAATTATTAAGGCGGGTATCACAAAACCATTATTATTTTTTTTTAAAATCTTACAATTTGAAAATTATTTTCTGGATCGAAATAAAATTTAATGGCTAGAAAAGAATCAATCAATCAATCAATCAAACTTGACAAAAAATAAAAATGCAGCTTTGTAAAATTGTAACCTCTGCCAGCTACTACACCCTATACTGAAGCCATTGTGGAAAAGTAATTAAATTCCAGTTATTTTAGCTATATTCACCTACTCGCAAATACACTTAAGAAAAAATATAAATCTACTTCTTCTCTCCAACTAATTAGTAAGACTTATATCATTGTTATCGTAAAATATTCTTCAAATCTAAAACTACTTTCTGACTTTAAATAACATGCAAAGGGTTGATAAGCTATAGAAATAAATCAATCAATTATGTTTAACATACGACTGCTGCAAGTTTCAATTGAGGCTTAAAACTTGAATGTTTTGAAGTCTTCTCAAATCCAGCGTTTCTTACTTTCTTTTCGTCAGTACAAGTCGCAATTAAAACATCCACTTTACGGCAGTATTTCTTCTCGAACATGTTTGGTCGCTTCAATACGAGTAAATTATGTTGCACAACCCTGGAGGAACACTTTTTGAGGTCTTGTAATTTGCATTTTAATCATGAAGTAAAAACAGCTTGTACAATTCAAAATGGCGATCAAGTGCTAACTGAAAAAGAACAACCGTAACAGTTCGTCTATGACTTGCAATCACTGTCGGTAAAATACTAAAGAATGGTTTATGGCTGTGGTTATTGCATAATACACAGGATGAAATTCACGTCGGGCAAGTTCACATTTATTAGGAGATTGTGTTACATGGCCAAGTAATATTTCTTAAGTGTAGACTCTTGCAAGATGATATTGATATAGACCGCGATAATTATAGTAACATAAAATGTATATGTAGATACGTTTTAGGCATTTATTACTTACATTGATCGCTTCAAGCCGAAACTTATTGAGACAGTTATGTAATCGATATATGCCTAGAGAGAAAGATAGATATCGACTAAGGAATTTCAAATTTTGGAAATGATAGCTTCCGACTACGCATCGTTTGATATCAATATTCTACCAATTTTTGATACTTAAAAATGAATAAAATAAAAATATGGTCGACCTTATAGACGAGCATCATCTCAGAAGTATAGACAAATATTATAAACGAAGATGTGGTGTGTCGTTTTTCAATAAGACGAGACACGCAATTGTGTAATCTACCAAAATTGTCTAAATTTCAAACTTCCGATACAACTAACCCAACGGAAGAAGTTTCTGTAAAAGTTTCAAGAGATTTTATTTAGTTGTTTAGGCGGCTGGGCGTTAATGGCGGAATCTTTGTCAGAGGATGTGCGTTGTGGCGCAGTGGATAGCTGCTCAGAATGAGAAATCAGAGAGCCGAATTCGAATTACAGTTGAATTCGTTGCATTCACTTATGAGAATTGGGAAATGTATGAATCCGTTGCTTCTCTCTCTCTAGCCATGGGTTAAATAGCAGGACAGATTGGGTTCTATAGCCTTGGTTAGCAACCAGTATACCGCAGAAAGTACTGGCAAACTGCTGCGGGAAAATCTGCCTAGTCAATCGTGCCTCTTTCGGGACGTGATCGCTCTAGGATTAATCACGTATGACAATTAACTGACTTTGTCAGAGTTGTGGTTTATGAACATTAAAAAACAATCTGCGAAAACGGTTGTAATTTCAGCAGAGAGAATCCATTTTTATTCTATCTATTATTTCTAAAATCTTGGTTCTGATATGTAACTATTTTAGTAGTGACCGCGGAATTATCTTTCGAAGAATTACTAGTAGATTGTTAGAATCTCATGTTATTGAAATCGTTTTCTTTTTAACGGGCAAGTAAATGAAACTTTAGTTCTTTTAACTGAGAATCATCATTGCAAGATTTGGTCAGACTCCTGAATCTATGCTTTTCTTACAACTTGTCAGTGATAATACCAACAAAATTAAGATCGATAATCTACACATTTAATTGATTAATTTGTTTTTCATTTTATCAATCCTTTGTTTTTTTTTTGTTTTATGGCATATCAACTTTAATATGTTATTTAATGACTACAAGATTTTTAGGATATGCTCGTATAAATAGAATATGTATCCTTTGAAAAATATCAGTTTATACATATGGTTTCATTGACGTATTTTTGTAAAGATGGTTTTTGTCGAGTGTCAAATGTATTGCTGGTAATATTTTAGAAGAAAAATATGGAGGCAACAAAAATGTGGTTCCACTGAAGAACGCTGAAAAATTATTTAGAGACACAATGAGGAAAAACTGACTAGAGAACTGAACATTCACAGAATATATTGAAGGAAAAGGAACTAGGCAAAACTCCAGGTCATTTACCTGAAGAGTCTGTATAAATGAATAGCAAAACGGGCCTTGACAAAGAGATAAACTTTGTTCAGAGCTATGTAGGATAGGAGGTTGTGAAGAGCCATGATCGCATACGTTCTGAAGGAACACGGCACGTGGAAAAGGTTATAGAAACATTTTCAACTTTTTCTGAGTTTAGTTTAATACTTATCGACTGGGAGGATATATAAAATTCTTCCAAGTTTGCTTTAATGCTCTTGGCATGTTTCTTTCCTTTCTACACAGGTATAGCTTAATTAGAGTAGATTAACTTCTCTAGCCTTGGATAGCAGCCAGTTTAGAAGGAATGAGAATTTTGAATTTCAAACCGTGAAACGACCCACTCCATTATATTGCTTAAGTATTCGTGGCAATTCACATATAAACAAAAAGCAGTTTGCTTAGATGTTTTCGTTTATTTTATATTTCAGTTTTTCAGATATGTTTGTAGAGAAATCGGTTTTATTGACATTCTGATTTGATTTATAGTTTTGGTATAGGCCCGCTATTTTAAGAAATAATGTCATTCATTTTTGCTTTTTCGAAAACTCCATGTAGTCTGCATAGAGGCATGATAACCCAAGCCTTGAAAGAGTATGGTATTAAAAAATGTCAGTGTTATTAAAAGTAGACTTCAAATGAAGCATTGTAAAACAATAACAATAGAATTTCAAAGCAAAATATAACAAGACCTTTTTAAAGCATCAAAGTTCAGCCAGAATTGTCTAGCTATTAACATTAGCAACAGACACCCTACTAATGATCTAATTAAATATTTACTGTCATATGTCAAAAAAAAAAAAATTAGAATACAGTGACTGCGAGTAAGAATTAATTTTGCCACTTTCAGAGAACTAACTTTCTACGACATGAAATAGAAAACCGCTTCCAAGTGTTCTTAAGGTTTGAAATTATTTATCATTGGTTATTTCATTACGTGTTTTTTAAAGGTCCGGAAATATTAAATGTTTTGGAAGTGGATAAATTAGAAATAAATAAGCGAAAAAAAATGTCCAGGAAGGAAGGTGAAAAAAACTGACATTTACATTATTTTCTGTTTATAAATTTATTTTCTTTGATTTCAAATTTTTCTGTCACTAATTTCATTTTTGCTGTTTTCAGCAATAAATTTAATATTTTGCCCATCTGATTTTGTTTGTCTTTTTGGCGAGAGTTTGCATTCTCACTACTTTGCCCTGATATCCCGTTCCCTCATAGATCTTCTTATCCGCTTTTTGTTAGATATTTTTTCTTATATCGAGAGCGTTCTTATCTTAACATATCCAATATGGCGACAGTTCAAAAATTTTTGTGCTGACCTTTTTGCAGAACCCAATGAAGTTTTTATGGAAGTCTTTCAAGCTAGCGTTATGGTTTAACGTTTCCGAACTAGTAGCAGACATTCAGCCGTCTATTTTAATCTCTGACGGTCTGCATTTCTATTCCGAGATTTGGTCATAGTCACAAAATTGGTTTCGAAATTATTGCTCGAACAAAAATATATTAATTCAATACAAGTTCCGAGAGCCACTCAAAGTAGTGGGTTACTATGTTGTATTTTATGAGAATAAGAAAAGACAAAAACGAAATTTCATGGGGGTTATACAGGAAAGGTAATAGTTAATGTCGAGTTGAAGGGATCAAGATTATAGGGACTGGGGAAAATCCTACCAGGCGTCTTTGCTACAACGCAGTAGTTATTAAGAAGAACTGTTCTAGTCGAGTTATCTAATTACTAATAAAATAAGGAGTATGATTCACTCTTGTGTAACGTGGCTTGGTGTGTCAAGTTGCATGCTTAAGAGTTGGTGAGATGTATCTCATCAGAACACATACCATGGAAATAATGATAGAGTAGGGAGAGGCTCGAAACGTTACGTTTGTGGGGAAAAGCGTTGTAATGTGGAAAAATAATCATCCACAAAGCCACGAAGACGCTTTTGAAGTTAATAAGACTGGTTGGTTGGTTGTTAATTTTTAGCAACATATAAAATTTTAGGGGCTATTTAATGTCAGATCATTTATTATATAATGTTATGGCTACATATTTTGGGCGCAATTACATGTTTTTAACTACTGATGTATTGTATATAATATTATACTTTTAGGTATTGTATATAATATTATACTTTTAGGGTAAACGTATGTTTTTTTAGTTATTAAGTTTCTAGATAATTTATTATAAGTGTATGTTTTGGTATAAACCTATTTCTTTAATATAGAACATTATATAAACGGTTTCAGTATTTTTAAATATGTTTTTCTTATGTAGTTTTTCTTGTGCTACTTATGTCTTAGAAGTACTAAGTAAATACATACAATTAAAACACGTTTTACTGTCTATGATACTTGGGATGTTGGTTTATCTTTCTTTGTTGCTATGTATGAATAGACTATGTGCTGCTGTGAAGCATTATCGTATAATTTCTTTCTTTTCTAGATACCTGCCTCAATTTATCTACGACCGGTTGGATTAGTCAAAGCGTCGTCGGCCCAGAAAAGTCATGCACATATATTTTTATAGCTTTTTTGACCGTTATCGTGATATTATTTACTGAGAGATAATTTACAAGTATAGGTTTATAGTTTCCCAGATGTATTTCGGTACTGGAACCGAATTTAGTTTGTTGAAAATTTTCCACCCACAGTTCTTTTTTCCATTAATTGCATCACATGTTTTCTCTATTTAGTTGATAGTAGATCAGGCTAGAGTTTTTTTTAATTTTGTTAATTTTGTAAGTATTTCTTTATGCAGTTTAATTACCTTTTTACATCCACCATCGAACCAGGGTCTCTTTCTTCATGTTTGGTTTGGTGGGATGTATACTTTTGTTATAACTATTAGGACTTTCGTAAGATGTCTTGCGGTTTCTGGGTTTGGCTGCTACTGCTCATCCAAGGAGAATGGAGAAATGGTCACTAATGTATGTATTGTCGTACACTATCCAGAAAAATTCTAGGTAATCTGCTGAATCACACTCGACTAGGTCAATAAGTGACAGGCTTTCAGTTGTTGAATTGATGTGTCGTTTTTTTTTCTATTGAGTAGGCATAGATCATTATTCACAATAAATTTATCTGTAAATTGACTTTTTGTTTGTTTCTTTAAATCACCAGAGGTTATTTTGGCTATTAAAATCCCTTACAAGAACGAAGGGTTTGTATTAATTAATATTCCAGTTTGATGTGAGTTCTGCCTATATTCCATAGATAAAGTTTAAATGTCTTTCAAGACATGCGTCTCAGTTGATAAAAGCGTTGGCTAAAGTATTTCAGTTTAGAGTTCAATACCTGGACACAAAAAAAAAAAAACTTGAAGAGTTGAATTAGTAGAGGGTAATAAAGGAAACTGAAAATCAGATATCCTGAAGGGGATGACACGTGGAAATATAATAATCTACCACGGCAGACGAAATAAAGAATTCGGTTCGAAATAATCGATCACCTGAAGAAGGATAGAGCGTACAGCGGAAACGTCGTGAATAACACATTAAAAATAAAGGCAGCAATCCAGACACTGTAAAGAGAGTGATTATTGAGTTGATCTATTTGACCATTCAAAAGAATATACAAAGAGTATATAGTGGCTGTCCTGTGCAAAGTGGCTCTCAGATTAAAAGCCTGTAAGTCTAACTAAAGATCAATTTTGCTCAGTATGTATGCAGTCTTGTTAGGACAGTTAAAGTTCTTTTTATTTACTTTGTATTTATTTCAGCCCTTTATATCCTTTTTAAGATTTCTTGGAACCTTTGCAAGTCGTTTGATCCTAGTTGTACCAAATGCTCGAGAATATATATATATATATATATATATATATTTCTCTTGTGGTGTTCATGGACAGAGAGAAAATAGGGAGGCAGCGTCAGCTGAGTTCATTCTCTTTACTACCATGTATTCAAGCTCTTGCCGCGTGTTCGCATTTTAATAAGGTATTATTATTATTTGCAATAATTATAGTTAGTACATCAGTATAAATATGTTGCCATCAATTTAGAAGGCATATCGATATAAATATTTTGCAGTCATTTTTTGACGCCATGGGCCAACTCGTATATATATATATATATATATATATATATATATATATATATATATATATATATTATAGCAATATTTCGCAAAGGCAGAGTATTTAGCCACGTGAATACAATTTTCCTCCATATGGCCTGTTTTTTTTTCTACATTTTTTACATAATGGGTATTTCCTGCATTTCTCGTTGTAGTGCCTATGCATCTAGCACTTGAAAAATCTGAAGGTGTTGGATATGTATTGTCGATTGTAAATCTATTTTTTAATTCTTTTAGGACTGCAAATTTATTGAAAGTTAGAATATTCCTTTGTTTGAATTGTTGACCTTTTTATGCTTATTCTTATAATATTAGTGACCCCTTGTTTTCTTAAGGCAGAATTTATTTCCTCTATTGTAGACAAGAAGAATTCTCTATTTCTGATATCTTCCTTTGTAGTGTGGTTAAGCTTCACATATTAAATCGTGGAAAGACTTCATTTTCATTATGTTACCTGTGTGTTTCGTATTGTTCGCGGCTACAAGAAAATTGACGATATCGGGGATTGGCCCCGCTGATAATTATTTCTTCAATCACGTATAGGGGCAGACTAGCCAGAGGGGTTTCCTGTAGAAATTCAATTATGGTGGAGATAGAGAATTTCATTCGATTTCAATTTCTGATTCAGAATTTGGGTGATTCCGTTTTGTTTTTTTGTTTGATTTTGTTATGGATTTTTTAAAATTCTTCCACCACACATTGCCAATTTTTGTGAATTTACCAAATGGGTTAAACCCAGTCATGTTTGTTGATACGGTAATACATTGACTAGTCGTAAAAGAACTTTGATACTCTGCTAATGTTGGGGTACAGTACCATCCAACAACTAATACCTTAGTATCAAACAGTGGCCAAAGTTTCCTTTTCGACTCATTTGACCACCAACCACCGCCTTCTAACACTTTCAAAATATTGAAAGATTGTGTATTATTCGTTATGAGTCAATATCAAACTTCATTTTGCAGATGCTAGGGCTTGACACTAACTGATTGATCGGATCGGGTCTCTTTGACCACACATCTTATCCAAGAAACTGACTAAAAAGGTGTGTTATCTGTTATTTGACCACTTATAGTCACGGGTCACGGACTGCTCAGCCATCATATTTCCGTCCTCTGTCATTAAGAGAAGCTACCCACCGCAAACAGGTGGCCTCATGACACGAGTTAGTCTTATCCCTCTTGCTAGAGGTGCAGTTTGCGTATTTTTGAGTCCCTGACGACTTGGCGGGTTCTTAATAGAAGAATATTTAGGGAAGAAGAGAAATATTACTTCTCACATATTCACTTATACACCAGGGTCATACACTGCTTAGCCATCAGGTTTGCGTCCTCAGTCATAACGAGTCACTATCCACGGCAAACTGGTAGCTTCATTATGTGTGTGTTTTACTACTCCGCTGAGTTTCAGTCGATGCATTCTACAACTCTAGATACATCTAAGGTAATCTCTATTGAGATGAAATACATACAGAAAACAATAGCATAAGAGAATTGCAACAGAACACAATTATATCTTAAGCCATTAATCGCTAATTGTTTCTTCCCTAGGCTCCTAAGTCATCTTGAAGTAAAGAAAAAAGTTTCTCTTGGAGTTATATTTAGAATTTATTTTCATAATTACATGCTCACAAAAATGTAAGTCGGTGTGTGGGAAAATAATCCATTAAACCTAACAACGCCATAAAATTGCCACAATATTTTAAATCTAAACTGTCAGATGCACACATTTGAAGAATCATTTCGACAACAGATAATAACAAAATGTGAATTTAATACGCAAAATTCTCTCGAAAAAATTTAGTAAGTATGATCCAGAATGTCAGTGTCAGTTATTCTATTTTTATTTTAACGAACCAAATATGTCTTACATTTTAAAAATACAAAGCAACTCTCCCTAAGCTTCCACTGACCTGCCAATAATTGCCTCTGTTGCATTTCAATTGCGTTGTTGAATACTGAAAGTTGGGAAAGAGTCTGTTGTATGCTAATAAGGTTAAAGGCAAACGACGCACCAAAAAATAAGAACATTAACCATGTTTCTCATATTATGTATGATGTTTTATTCAGGGATTCACCTGTTCGTCCGAGTGGGTGATACTTTGAAATAGACGAAATCAATTTTTAAAATTTTAGCCACTCTACACCAACAAATAGAAATAACTCTAAAGATTTTAATATTTTACGCACATCTAAATACTAACAACTTTCATACAACAAACATTTACTCATATTGGCTTTGGTGTATAAACTAATTCTCTGAAAGATTGTTTTATATTTTCTTTTTCAATTAAATATATTCACCACTTGAATCTTTTCCCAAACTGTCTTAATGTCCGAATGCATCTTTTCCTCAGAACATATAATCATTTTGAGAAGAAACTGCAAGCTTTTTCATCGAAGAACTAGCAAAAAACTACAGATTCGGAATGACATGGTTGTGCTAACCATTGTAAGCCAAGTATGGTTACTGAAGACTGTTTTCGTGCCATTGTAAATGTATCTTGTGTCGCTTATGTGCAAACAGAACTATATTTTTGGCTAAGAAATCACAGACTACTTAACTTGGAACGCTTATAATATAGAAAACAAACGGCTAAAATATTGAATTCCTCTTCCGCATTTACGGGAAAGTTATGGCAATATAATTCATTTACATTGGAATTCTATTTCCAGATTTATTTCTGCTCTCGGCAAGAGATTGT
This sequence comes from Ascarosepion bandense, assembly GCA_037127315.1. NCBI lineage: Eukaryota > Metazoa > Mollusca > Cephalopoda > Sepiida > Sepiidae > Ascarosepion > Ascarosepion bandense. The sequence continues at coordinate 2,702,921 of JBBBDQ010001028.1, forward strand.
GATGTCGATTCAATCAAAAGTCTTATATTTCATGGTTTTCCTTCAGAAGCAAGAAAATTAAATTATCTCTGAAATGTGTTATTTTATTTCACCTTATTCTCGATTGAATTCATACGAAAACAGCCTTGTGCCGAATTTCCGAAAGACCCTTTTTTTCCTTCACGTTGATTTCATATAAAACCCTTAAAACATCTCTTGCCAAGTTGCTCTGCAGATGTTTTCAGGTAGAAGACGATTGATAGAAAGTTACTTTCAAAAAAGAAGTAAAAATTAATCTCTGCACGGGTTTTATTCTATTGTGTTGAGATTCAAACATTGAACATATTACTTCGGATATTTAATTTTTAATTTCAAGAACGATTACTCTAGTTTTATTTATTTTCTTTTTATCTACACTACTGACATGATACTAATGCACAAGACGTAAGGCAGTGTCTCGCACACAGCCCCTTTCATCTTGTAAGGTTAACAAGAACATCTTGTAGAGAAGATTCTACTTGTCTTTAAATATATCCGAGAAAACAAGCGTACATTTGGGAAAACGCAATTATCATAAACTAACTTAAAAGTCAAACTCCGTGCGGATTTTTAAGCTACCTCCCCCGGCTGAAATATGAAAATGAGATTTGATTTATCTTAGAAAACAGCAATGATAATTTTGAAGAAATAATTTTGAATTCTTCAAAACAACATTTAAACTCTGATTAGAACTATGTGTCCAATTCCGTTGAAAGACTTATTTAATTCAAAATTCCGATCTAGTTTCAAATTCCAGTTCAGCCCGAAAACTGAGTTCTTTAAGTAATAAACCTCGTGGAACTTCAAAACATCACGTCACGAAAACTCTCACTTGAACTCTTTGAATTTTGAAGAAATAAAATTGAATTTCCTCAATTCAAAGTTTTGAAGATATTTTAAACTCAATTTAAAAACAGACATTTTTAAATTTAAAGTTTTTAATGTTACCTAATATAAATTTTTAAAAATTAAATCGATAATTTTAAATCAAGTTATTTTAAAAGTTGAATATTTAAATGTTCCCTCCTAATCCGGACACAAATTCAAACACTAGATGTTCAAGTAATAGATGAAGATGGATTAGATTTATCTAAGTACATCTCTCTCTCATTCACTCACTCTCTCTCTCTCTCTCTCTCTCTCTCTCTCTCTCTCTCTCTCTCTATGCGAGAAACCGTGAACTTTTTCCTTAGAGTGTAGATTTATTGTTGTTATTATTAATAATATTACTTGTTTTTTGTATGATATATTAAGTGTACATAATAGTATTTATGTCGCTACACTTGTTTCGAGTCTAAAATTGACTTTCTTCAGTCTGGTGAGTTTACATATCGAGGTCCGTTTATTTTTCTGATGGCCAAAATATCGTGTATATAAGTGGTGATCAGGTCAGAAAGTTCATAAGCGTGCGTGTTTGTTAACTTTTTTTTTACAGTCAAGCGTTAAATCTCTTCGGTTTTGGAAGTCAGACACCTTTCGTTGGCCATAAAATTTTTTACACTGTCTTGCGAAATTTGATTTCGTTTTTATAGTTCAAAATTGTTTTCAGCGATTTTGATTCAGTTCTACTCTACGGGTTTTCTAGTGTCTGTGTGTGTCTTAGGTTTTTTATTTTATTTTGTTGAGGGAACGCTTGTTTTTTGTATAAATATTTTTCTGTATCATGATCGTGTCATAATCTGCATTTTGCATAATAGGCATTAATCTGAATCTACCTCCACTACATTCGTTTAAATGTTGGAAAACGTATAATTTCTTGTTATTGGCTGTTTAATGTTACTTCGGTGCAGGGCTATTTTTTATGTAGGCCTTGTGTCACCCCACATATATTTTTGCGCTTTCATTGCATTTTAGATCATAGATTACGTTTTTAGATTTGCAGCTCAGATTTGTATTTATTTCGAATGAAGATGTGTTTTCGAACTTGAAGCAGTTTCCTTCTATTGTTATGTTGCACACCTCACATCTTTTTTCTTGCATTTTGTGACCCACTGTATTGTATGTAGCCCAACTTTTGATGAGGCTGGTATGTTTTTAAATTTTTGGTTTGGCGTTTGCTTTTAATTATTTTGCTTGTCTTTAAGATTTCCTTTATTTTGTCATTTTCGTTGAGTAATTCTATGAGTCTTTTTTTTAATTTTTGTTGTATGTGAATATGCAGGCGAGAAAGTATTCTTTTTTTTTCGTTTTTTTTTATTCCGGAGAGATTCTAATGGTGTTTCTTCTGCCAGTTGGAAACCCCTGTTTAATAGTGGACTGGGTATCCTTTTATTTGTAGTGTTTTTGTATTTCCTCTGGGCGTATTTTACGAAGGGTTTCGTCAGATACTATTGTGCAAATTCGTCGTGCTAGGGAGTAGGGAATAGATTTCAGACAACGTTTAGAGTGGTAGATCTTTAAATGGAGATATTGTTGGGATCTGTGGGTGTATGGTATATATATATATATATATATATATATACATACAGAATTAGTTATGTTAACATTAACTCAGGAAAAAAGCTGGTAGATTAGCAAAGTTGATTTAGAAACGATACTGAAAAAAAAATTCAGTCATAAAAATTCCATTGACCAGTTACAATAAATTTGGCAGTGACGTACACTTAATAGGGAAAAAAGTTATATAGCGTTTATTGGCAAGTGATACGATATCCAGTGCGTGCTTTTCACGTCTAAATATTTCTCTAAGCGTTAAGTGAAGGAGAAGCCGATATTTGAAATGCAAATATAAAGATTTTTTAATAAAATGACTGACTCTTTGGCATTTATAGTTTTGGCAGAAACAGTAATAAAATTTGGCATTGAGTGTAAATCCCATCAAAACAGAAACAGAGAATTGGCTCTCAATACGTTTCAGCATGTGCTAACTAAAATAATCTTTGGTTTGGAGACTATGGTTATAGTCTATGAACAATTACGAAAAGGAAGAGTTGAAAAATGGCGATCCATATTCCGTGATTATCGTATGTTACATGAAATGAATTTTAAATGAAAATTTAAACATAAATATAAATCCAACAGATTCAGTGGAAATTTAATTGTGCCAGAGAAAATCATTAGCCTCAAGAGTGCAATATGAGCTCTTGGAAAATATTTACGGAGATATTAAGTTTATAAGTCCCAAAAATACAAACATGGGCTAGTGGACTTAAAGAGAGATAATTAAAACATCCGGAAAAAAAACAATATACGTTAGTGATTGAAATAAAATGTTCGGTTCAAAATTCTCATAACCTGAAGAAATCCGGAGCGTATAACGGTAGAAACATAGTGAATATGAACAATCTATAAATAATATAGTTTAAATTACAGTAAATTAGAGGTTGAAGGATGTTTGTTAAACTTTCTCAAAGCTGATCTTAGCTTGAAGACTTCTTTACATTTTCAACTATAGCCTGTTGTGACTTTTGGTCCTGAATTTTCGGGATGCATTTTTTTGTTGCAGAGATGAAGATTTCCGTAAAATCATTGATTCTACTTCAATTCCTTTTACAGAACATTTGATTTTAAGTTTGTATCATTTTGCTCAGCCTATTTTCTGAGAGGGGTTTTATCGTTATGTTCTGAATTTTTACAACTATTGGTAAGTGATTGCCACTGCAAGTGTCTGTCAGTTCCTTCCATGAAAGATCTACATAAAGTGATGGATCAGATATGGATAATTATATTGCAGAGTAACCGTCAAGTAATGGATTTATGTATGTTAGGGTTTTATCATTATAATTGCATAAATCATTGTTATTAATTATTGTTCCTGGGGCCCTCCGTTTTATTTAGTAACAATTAATGTTCCTTAGTATCATAAAAAGTGCAGGGGGTTGCCATGCGATTTCATTAATTATTTACTAGTTTATTCAGTGCGATATATAATGGGCAGATTTTTATTTAGTCACTTTAACAGCAGTCGCTTGTAAAGTCGTTGTTGTTAAATTTGTTTCACTTTGGTATATATCATTCCTATATACCGACTGACGCTCAAAGCCTAGCATCATGTGTATAGTTTTATTGCTGGTAATCTTTATTTTCAGTTTGCCATTTTCCTTAAGGCATGTTTACTGAAGTCAAACGACAGCCGTTGACAGGTCTGTTATTAACAGATGCAGTTCATTTATGTTTACGCGTTTATTCTCGACAGCTCCATTGGATTATTTGATACATGATTACTTAATGTTTTCGGGGTTTGACTTAGTATGTGGGCGTGATTTATTTTTCCGACGTTTTAAGTTTACAGTTTTTGGTTGTTTGTGGTTTCTGGCTTTCCACCCCTATTGACCGCTTTTCTAGTCCAAGTAGGGGTCAAATTTCTGTGATGGGAATTAGAATGTTCTCACTCCGATTCGCAAAACCATCAATCCCCAGGATCCCATCCACAGACATTTCGAGTCGCCACTCACAACAAACAGGAGATGTCATTGGTGTGGTGGGGGTAGTCCTCGGAAGAGGTTCAGTTGGCGTATTCTGGTGTATTCTGAACATCATTTTTCTTATCACAACGATAACAAAAATGATGAAGACAATATTCCGCGTGTAAATATCCTGATTTTTGTATGCTTGCACGTTATCTGAACAAGGGAGGTTACTTAGCGTGAACCTAACTTCGTAGAGCTTGTTTCATGTCTTCATGTTTTACCTACAAATGCACTGATCTTTATTTTGAAAGTGTTTAATTCTAGAGGAAATGCTGGCGTATGGAAAGCTATAAACCTGTCACAAGGAGACATATTTCTAGCAGATATCAAATGCGAGAAATCATTTGTAAACGAAAAATATGGAGCTGTTGAAGTGTTTTCAAAAGTACTTTTACATTGTAACATAAATTCACTGTAGTTTCTAATTTACTGTGATTTGCATTAAACCTTTTATATCAAAATTTGGAGTGATGGAAACATTCTAATTTTATTTGGTAGTGTTTTCCTAATTCTAGAAATAAATAACTAAAATTTAAAATTTATGATTGCTATTGTTGCAGTCTTGCTGCAATTTTCTCATAGATTATTTTTCTAAAAGATTATTCCGTCAGATACGTATTTAGGAATCGCATAAACAAATTCTAATTCAAATCGTGTAACTTTTTTTATGTAGAACGTTAATGCTTACAGACACTAATTTAAGGTGATTGCTTTATTCTATCAATCGACATTCATTTGACGGATTCTTAGGATATGTTCATATGAATAGAATATGTATTAATATTTTTTTCGAAAATGCTGATAATATTTTTTTTTAATTGCTGGTAATATTTCTTTTTCAGTGCATTGCTTGTAAAATTTGATCTAAAAAATATTGCTAGTATTTTTACGAATAACAATCATTTTGTATACATTCAGAGAGTTTTTAACTCCAGGATGTAGGTTATCCTCATACCCAGGACATTGGAAGTTATTTGTTAAAATTAATTTTGTCTTACGTTTTAGATGTGTTGTAACAATGAGAATAAGCAAACTAATACTTAATATCAGAAGGCGATACTTAAAGATTTTAGGGAATATAATGAGGGAAGATGGTTGGAAAAATTAATGCTCATAGGTTATATTGTGGACAGACCTGTAAACATAAAATAACTAACGCTCAACTTGACAAAGTGAGCTTGAGTGAATGCCTGGTGTTGCAGGTTTTAGAAAAGATAACAAATATAAAATTTATTAAAAGGTACAAAGGAAAGCATGATGTGGAGAACCGTGGTTGTCCACGTCCTGAAGGATTTTAGTTTATTTTGTTTTACGACATATCAACTTCAATGTCGTCCTGAAGGGACATGGCAAATAAATAGAAGTATTTTGTAAGGAAGAAGTCTCTAATTTTCTACAAATATAATGCATTGCATTTTATGTACAATACGATAGCTGTAGTTATCTAAAATTTTAGGCTACAATCAATATTTCGATTATTCTATGAAGTCTTTAAAAGAAAAAAAGGTTGACAATGAACAAAACAATCAAGGAGAAGCTTCGATGTCTTCTATGCACTTTAATTGATTTGTGTCATTGAAAAAAAGGATAGTTTGTTTCTTCAGCAGCTACTCTTTTCAGCCTGCATCCACCGTGGATGTCTTTCCCATCCAAATAGTTCCATAAAGGTTTTACTGATTTTTCATGATTTTCCCACCATAAAGTTAGACCAGGATAGAAAAAGCTCTGCCATAAACATCTACACACATACACACACACACACACACACACACACACACACATATATATATATATATATATATATATATATATATATATATACACCTATGAACGGATGAAAAAAGCAGTCTAAAACACTTGCCTTTTTAGGAAAAATCGCCGAAATTATTGAAAAGATTCATTGTAAAATTATAAAAGTAAGAAAATTGTCGGGAAGCCGAGATCAATACAAAAGTGAAAAATATCGATAAATCGAATGGAATATTAAGGAGATCAATTCTTCTATGAAGAATAATATAGAAAAGATAGTAAGAAGTATATGTAGTGATATTTGATAATTTTGTTAGGAAGAGGAATATAAATACTTATATTACAGAATTCTACTTTTGTGTCATGCGTAAACGGCAAGTCTGTTACCCAATCTCTTGAAGACTCACAATACATTTACTTGTGACTGATCATATGAATATGAGCACTGATGTCAAAGATAACAAATAGCATAACATACAAATTAAGCTATTTCAATAAAAAATAGAGTAAACAAACTGACATGTTCAGCTTGCTATAAAGTACAAAAATGTTTTTAACCTCACATAAAAGAGAAGTAAAGGAAGTTAAGTTCGACCATGGTGGTCAAATTTGAGATCGAAGTAGTAGTTAGCAATACACCCGGCAGCAAGCTCTCTGATCAGGACATTAGATGTTTTGAGCAGCGTAGAACCACATCTTATAATAATTCTTTGTTGCGATAGAGCTTACTCTATCGCAACAAAGAATTATTTTCAGATAGTTAGTTTGATGCGTGGGATAATTTGTGCCAAAAATATGTGATTTTCATTTCTTTCAATGCTTAAGTGAAAGAAATTTAAAAAAAAAACATCTTGAAACAGTTAAAATGTTTCCGTTCTTTTATTATCAAAACAACCAAAAGTTTCAGCTATAAAGTTTATTTGTAGTTGTTTTAAATTCAAACGATGACTCGAAACTATTAGTTGCTTTCTTAGCAAAGTATTCTTGCTCTAAAGAATAAATCCAAGAAATATACTCAAATATACAATAGATTCCTGTGTTGTTTCAGCTATACATATATACTAATATTGTTTAAAACAGTTCCTACACTATATACAGATACCCTTAAAGTTCAGTTTCATTACAAGCATTTTTGCTCAGAAGCCAAATGACATATTATTGCAGGTTTTTATAAAATATTGTACACACCGTCAAGTCTTTTTTACATTTAGGATTTTACGTTTTGTTTTATTTACATTAATTGTTAAGATGGAAGATGGATCGTTGACGTGGCGGAACAATTTCATGGCTATCTGGCCCTACTGAACTTACCACCTTGGATGTTTCTTTTAGGGGTGCGTCAAGGATCGTGTCTACCAGGATTTTGCCACACTTCGAAGACACATTGTTGGAGTCGTTCAAACATTTGACGTTGATATGCTGCAGTGCCTATAGAAGGAGATGGAATATCATCTTGACATTGTGAGGGCGGCTTGACTGCTTTGAAGTAACTTGCTAATTTTATTATATGTTTTCTTGCTAATTTCTTTATATAAAATGTACTCCTGGTATTTTTACAATAAAATGTTTTGTTTTTGTTTACGGGTTCACTATCTGTCCATAGCTAAGACCCTAACAGGTGTTACCACTCGAGTAAGGGTGGACCTGGGAACAACAGCTATTAAGAGGTGGTTCTACGCTCCTCAAAACTTTTAATATCCTGATCAGAGGCCTTGCTGCCTGGTGCATCGTCATACCCAGGACTACATATCATGGAGACAGCTAAGTAAATTAAGATAGTAAACCCAACCTCGTTTTTAAGTATCATGACCCCAGGAATTGAAAAAAAAACTTTGAATTCAAGGGATGTAAATACGAAATAACATTCAGCTTTTAATAGCAAGAGAAACCACATCACGATCAATGACCTTGACTTATCTATCCTCCTACAATGTTTAGATTCATGTTAGAGATAAATATCACACCAAACTCTTTCAACTAGCACTAATATTGATTGTTTACCCACCAAAAAATATTTAAACAAAAAGACAATGATTTTCTGTACATACGAATAAATTTTAATATGTAAATAATATTTTTGGGCTTCATTCTGATCTCGAACATATTTCCTGCGTTATATTACATTTTTTCTGGGCGACGCTGGGTCTCTTTACTAGAGAACAAAAATATAGACACTGATGACTAAACATTACGTTGCATGAAAATTAGCTATAATCTCGTAGATATACGCTAAATATGAACTGAATGCAATCTATTTTCTCAGGATCGGTTTGATTGTACGATGCCTGTTATTTGCGTTGTCTGTCTATCTCTTCTGCTTTAGATTTCAGATGCGAATAAGTCATCCTAAGATTAATATCAAGGGTTCTGTTTCGATCAGATTTCGCTATCTATTCTCACTTTAATATCTATGCAGCTTTGCATAAAGCATGGGACTTTTTCTGTTGGATATTAATTCCAGCATGACACTTTTTGTTGGATATTGATTCCAGTATAGTAATCTCACCAACAGTAGTTTGCTTAATTTTATTTGTTATTTGTGTTCTAAATGATAGGGGGTCCAAAAATATTACGAAATAGTTATTTTTGTTTGTAGAGATAAAGTTGAATGATAGATCTATTCCAGAAATATCGGCATTGAAAACTGAAGTTTTTTTTTTTACATATGTTTCTTGTGTTTCGTTTCTTATTATACACAGCTCCACATCCTGTTTCATTTTCGTATTTTAGCCTATTTGTGAAGATGCGTGGGTATCTAGGATAATTCTGTTTGATTTATTTTCTATTTCTTCATGGTAATATGTCTAATATGTTATATGGTATTTGCAGATATTATTTTATTTATTTCCGGTATTTTTATGGTTCAAGATATTAAAAATGGTATGAATGTGTTATGGATTCTAGATAGATGCCTCCATTCGTAATCCAAAGGTTTTGTTGGAAGAGATTTTGGTGCTTTCAATTGAATGTGACATTGTATGCAGGATTTGAGAGACCTGATTTTAGTTTTATATAGTATAATATTGCAGGCATAGTTTGACACGTCGAAGTTTTAGCGGAGATCCGTTTGGTTCTACATAGAACTTTCTACATATTTTCTAAATGCTCCATGTACCAATCTCAAATATTCATGGTAGTGGGATTTAATAATTTTGAAATATGATTTTTTGGCTGATTGGTAGATGAAGGTTCCATAGTTAAGCTTGGATTAAATTAATGGTCTCTATAAATTGAGAAGCCATTACCGGTTTGTTCCACAAGATTTGTAGCCACCACTTACAAGAGTTGTAATGTTTTGTTCTTAAATATTTTAGAAATGATATGAAGGTTAGTTTCTTGTCAAGAATTACTCCAAAGATCTTTTATTCGTTTAACATTGGGATTTCTGTCCCTTCAAGTTGCAATATTGTATCATTATGCAGTTTCTTTTTATTTACAAAAATGCGCACGTTTGTTTTGATTTTCGAAAATATAAAATTATTGTCTATTGCTTATCTGTTGATTTTGTAAATACATATTTTTGTAACTTTTAACAAAGCTATCTACGTACAAAGCTTCATTTAGATTTTGAGTTAATTTTTGGCAATGTTTTGCCCTGTCGGCGGAGCTTCAGAATACGCAGACTGCATTCTGCAGAGGGCAAGGGGGGCCACCTGTTTGCCGTAGGTGACGACCCTTGATGTTTGAGAAGAGGATCCTAGTGGTTGAGTATTTTAGTAGTTAGGCTATACATATACTCCAACATACCAATTTGGCTTTTACTTGAGCTAGATGGGTGGTTGGAGGGAACCGATTCGATCACTCATCTGGTCATGTCAAGCTGTAAGTCAGACTAAGAAAACAAACAAAATGTGCCCACATTTACCATATGAAACATTAAACTGACTTATTAAGCGCTGGATCTAGGGTTAATCAGACTGGGAACAAAGGAATCTGCCTCAGCTGTTTCAATCTCTAAGGAAAACCCAGACATGGTTAGACGATCCCGAATATAAATGGTTATCAGAATCCTCCCCAGGTTTGTGCATACCAGTCACGTAGCTCTAGATGGATTAAAAAAACTGGTATTCCCCCACTCATCATCTCTCCCCGATTTGCACCGAGGTGGAAGATGTTATGGCTGATTAATAATAATAATAACGTATGAGCATAAAACAGCCCAAGAAATAACACATTTATATAACACAGAATATCAACCTAAGAAAGAACAATTGAAATTCATAGTAACAGAACAAATATAATGCAAACAAATAAGGAATAGAAAAAATGGATTTTCGGTTAACTCAAAAAATAGTTAAAACAAAAACTGAAAATAATGCATTCAATTAGCAGTCAAAGGGAAGCATGAGGCTGAACTCTACTAAGAATAGAAAGGTAAGGATCTACCCATACAAATTATTATTCCTTCAAATCTTGATTACGGTCATTGTGTGTACAATGGATGGAATTAAGAACAATAATTCTATTAAAAAACAAAACATTTCAGACATAAAAAGAATAACCATTAAGGATAATATAATTTTAGGTACCAACACTTACATCATTATTTTTTATGAACCAGAACCACAACAGGAAATAAAAGCTGATTATATACTTTCTAATGTAGAATTATATATTAAAAAACAATTAAAAAACCAATTAAGATGCTCCAATTGCCAAAGATATGGATAGAGTAAAAATAAATGTATAAAAAACAAGTCGGTATGTAGGGAGAATGATTCTCACAACACAGAGATTACATGTCCAAATAAAACCAAATATCCCAAATTTAGAAAAAAGAAAAAACCCATGAAAAACTACAATTAAACACAAATCAACAGACGATGGCATTAAAAGCCTTAATTCACTGAACAATATGTTCCATATGTTCAATTTATATTCTTCCAAAACACAGACTGAATAAGACTTAAAATAGAAAGGCTTATTGGCAAACTTCCAATTCCGGTTCTACTAATGGGATATTTTAATGCGCACAGCATAATACTCTCCTTAACAAACATACTAACACAAATAACAAGACAAACAATACACAAGTCTTCCTTTAATCCGAATTAAAAACCTGTTTTACTATAGAGTGCAAAGAACTCTGATAAATCGTTAAAACCAGACAAAATGCTAAAGATATTCTCACAGAACCCAATCACAATTAATCTACAAAACTGCAAGCAAGTTCTAGCAAAAGCACGCTGTATTATTTTTAAAAACTCTAAAAGAGAAGTACATATCCAGAGTAAACAACAAGACCTCAATAAATAGAGCATGAAATAATAATAAGAAAAACATTGGAAAAAACATCACAAACCAAAAGAGATAAATACACCAGACAAAAAATTAAAATCTTTAACAAATCCTTCAGTCAGTTAAGTGCCATACGTGATACACGCTTGGGCGATCATGTCTCGAAAGAGACATGACTGACTGGGCAGAAGATTATCCCGCAGTAGGTTGCCATTGCTTTCTGCGGTAGACTGGTTGCCGACCAAGGCTATAGAACCAAGTCTGTCCTGCTATTTAATCCATAAACTGGAAGGAAGAGACGTATTAATACCTTTCCCAAGGGTATCTGCGCGTAAGTGAATACAATGGATTCAACTGGAATTCGAACTCGGCTCCCCGGTTTCTCGTTCCGAGCCGATATCCACTATACCACAACGCACATACGTTGCCAGAAAAGTAACTTTTAATACTTTTCTAGATTTGCAATGATATATGGTATTCAAAGATTCTTCAAAATATGGTTTGAATCTATCATCGTTTTAATTCCTAAACCCGGCAAAGATCATTCCGACCTAACAAACTACCAACTCATTGAAATAAAAATTTGCAAGATGATTGAGAGAATGATAAATGCTTGACTATTGTGGTACCTGGAGAGAAACACTATCTTAACTAATTACCAAAGCAGATTTCAGAAAACAAAACAAAACCAGGAATCACTGATCAACTTGTACAGCTAGAATTCATTATTCATGATGACTTGATTCGGGGTCATCATTTGGTATCAATATTCATGATCATGAAAAAGCCTATGACACCACCTGGTATTCTAAAAGACATGTATAAGATAGGAATAAACGTAAGAATACTATATTAATCCAAAACTTCCTATCAAACCGAACATTTAAAGTACGAAATGGAAGCTCCACATCAGACACGCACAAACAGAAGGCAGTAGTACCTCAAGGTAGCATTTTATCAGTTACATTATTTATTTTCAAAAATAATTTTTAAAACCATTAAACATGAATTGAAAAATATCTATGTGTAGATGATCTCTCAATATACTCACCATCAAACATGTCTTCCGTTGAAAGATATCCATAAATATGTAAATATGTTTAAACAAGATCGAAAAATGAACAAATGAAAATGGATTCCGTTTCTACAAAACAAAAACTATTTGCATGAATTTCTGCAAAATCTACAACCTTGATGCAATAATAAAATTAAATGGACACTTTATTCCCATAGTCCAACAAATAAAATATCTAGAATCATTCTAGATAGCAAAGTTAACTTCAAAGCGCACATTGATTACATTACTGAATTGGAGTACCGAACAAAAAGCCATGCTTAAAATATATAGATCACACATCGGATCAAAAGTAAAATGCGGGTGCATTATTTACAGTGATACATACATTCTATCTTAAAAGACAACAAACCGTACAAAACCTCGGAGACTTCCGGACCTCGTTCATACAACGTCTTTATAACAGACAAATCCATTAACAAATCAGACTAGCAAAGAATACATCCATATATAGATCCGAGCTAGGAGCCACTAAAATTACACTTAAAAGAAAGTTCAAAAGGTAAGAAGCTTATAATATTTTCAGATTCCCTATTTAATTTAACAGCAATTAAAGAAAAGAACCCAAAATCATCCCTATGTTTAAGAAATCCTAGAAACTTTTCATCAGTTAATAAAACAAAACAGTAATATTGGCTTAGATATAGGCATCAAGGGAAATCATGAAATCAACACATTGGCAAAAGAGACAACGAAAATGAAAATAACTAGCATCAAACTGCCATATACAGATTATAAAAATAAAATTATCCTACACATCAAAAGAAAATGGCGAGCAATTTGGGACCTGTTCCAAAATAATTAACAATATGAACATTAGCCGACAATAACAAAAGAGAATATAGAACCATTGACCAACTGTTAACAAGACATAGTGCTCAGCAGAATACAAATTGCTCTCACACACACACACACACACACACACACACACACACTGAAGTTAGAAATTACACCTCGATATGCATACTGCAATCAGTTTCTCACCATTAAGTACATCTTGATAGAATGCATGAAGCATAAAATATACGTTGCAGCTATGAGCAAGCACAAAAACTTAACATGCTCTTCAAAAATGTACCTACTGCTCAAATAATACAATATCTGAACAAAATAAAATACTTCCAACTTCTATAGAAAACAGAGAGTTAACTTTCAACCATGCAACATACGTCCTGAAATATTCCCGAACTATACAACTTGTGATATTTTGAAAATAAATTTAAAAAAAATCTCAACCACTTAAAATACTTTAAAACACTCTTGAATAAAAAGTCCAGTTTCAGCATTAAAGGACCTACGGAGGTTGATCTACAGGTTAAACTAGTAAACAATCAATCAATCTTTCGCAATGTTGTTTATTTTAATATAAATTGACAGTTTTTATATTAATATTCTATCTTTTAGAATTTTTTTCTGGATGCAAATAACAAAAGGATTCAATTTTCTTATTTATATGAATAATTCATTGTAATGTGGTTTTAGTCCATGGCAGTTTGATTGTGTAATTATATATCTCATGTTTGCATTATTTTTTAAATTATATCCTTATTTAATTTTCTTTAAAACTTTTTGTGGCGTATTCATCATCCTATCAAGAATCGTAAATCTGTTTTTTATGGGTACCAGAAACAACTTTATTGGTTTTGCTTTTTTTTTCAGAGAGGTTTCTTTTGGCGATCATAGAGAATTTTGTCTACTCGTGTTTTGTCTACTCGTGTTTGTTTTAGCTGTAGAACTTGTGAGTCAAAGTATGTCAGTTTGGATTGGGCTTTTGCAATTTTATTATATCTGTTTGGCAGCTTTTAACTGTGTCATTTGCTTTTAGTTGCATCAACTGCCCAATGAGTGCTCGATATTTGTCTGCTTTGTTATTATTGCTGCTAACCGAATTCAGCTTCTAAAACACGTTTGGATATGTGTGGCCTTTCATATAGGAATCAACTTTCTTTCCTTGCTTCCGGGAAATATACATCACTTTTATGCTTGAACTTCAATATATATTTCTCTTTTATATTTATGTAGCAAGATTTTGCAAAGTCCGCATGATAAGGAAAATAATATCATGAGCACACTTTTCTTGAATAAAATCTGAATCTTTTCGATTACATTTTACATTTACTGGGTGTTCTTTGCAATTCTTTGCATGATATTTATATTTTTGAAACTTAGATGATAAAAACATATTGTTCTACTCACAATCGTGAAACTAATGTTTATTTCCTTTGGGATTGAGAGTTTATCAAATGTTAAGATACACGAATGTGTTAGGATTTCTCTCCCTTTCATAGTTATTCTTTTTCAGTTACTAAAACCTGTCTTTGTTTGAGACTGCTCCTTATGTCTGAAAATTTGAATTGTGGTTCAGTAGATATAATTGAACTTATGAAAATGTTTTGATTTTTGTTGCCGAATTCCAACGGTAGGCTTCTAATTCTCATTTTTGTCACTGTTCGTAGATTTGTCCTGTTAGCAATAACTTTATCAATCAAAGATCGTGACAGATTTGTCAGAGAAATTTCCCCGAGTCATTATGAATTACGGGGATTCTGTTCTATTTTCTGTTTCTGAATGAGTCATCGAGATTTCTTGGCTTTTTAATTACTTTTTGACATTTGACTTTTTTTATTAGTCCTGTACTTCATTACCCACCATAGAGTCAAATTACTATTGGAAATTTACTAAATTGGTAAACCCATTAGTCGTTGTTGATACATCTGGGATACATCGAACGGTATACTCTCGTCGATAGAGGATTTTGAATTCCTGTTGATTTTGAGGTTCAGTGCCAAGACAATCTGAGGCCTTAACTTGTAACAGTGTTCAAACAATCAACCGACTTCTCTACTTTTCAAATAAAAAGGGTTGTGTATTTGATCGTCATGTGATCAATTATTGAGACAATTGCGGGCTTAGTTATATAAATACTTAGGTAATTATTTTAGGTAAAGTTCTGATGGAAAATACAGGGTCGTATCTTTATGATGAAGATTTAGTTACGTATTAATTACCTCAACATCTTCGATGACCAAGTATATCCACACTATTATGATGGCCGTAGCACACTGTTTTACTACAGATAATTAAATAGTATCAGGGACAGAAATGGTTCACCTTTTTGTTTTGTATCACCAACCTTCGCCAAAACTCAGTCTTAATTATTCGTTGGACCAAACAGTCTTGAACTGTATAACCACGTAGAATTTACAGTGATTAAAGAATTTATCTCTGCGGTTCTGGAACAAAAGTATAAAGGGAAACTTTACGTCTTTTAGAGTCTATGCGTGATAGAGAAAGAAATTCTTTGCTATCTATTGTGAGGCCCATACTTACCTACATCATGGACTCTTCCAGTACTATATTACTATGTAAATAGTCGTATTATGTAAGGAGTTGCCCTAGCCTTCGGGCTGGGCATACCTAAGACAAGTAAAGACCTGTTATGACCGGTTTTGAACCTATTCACCGCGGTGGATAGGTAATGTTTGACCAGTACCTGGGTGTACGCGCTCAGGTTCCCCACGTTAAAAAAGAC
The DNA here is from genome assembly GCA_037127315.1 of Ascarosepion bandense. Lineage (NCBI taxonomy): Eukaryota > Metazoa > Mollusca > Cephalopoda > Sepiida > Sepiidae > Ascarosepion > Ascarosepion bandense. The sequence continues at coordinate 2,718,942 of JBBBDQ010001028.1, forward strand.
CTTGTGTCACATCTCTCTCAAGTGGGGGAGAAGGGTAAATAATGGAGTGGCCCTAGCCTTCGAGCTGGGCACACCTAAGACAAGTAAAGACCAGTTATGACCGGTTTTGAACCTATCCACCGCGGTGGATAGGTAATGTTTGACCAGTATCTGGGTGTACGCGCTCAGGTTACCCACGTTAAAAAAGACCTTGTGTCACATCTCTCTCAATTGGGGGAGAAGGGTAAATAATAGAGTTGCCCTAGCCTTCGGGATGGGCACACCTAAGACAAGTAAAGACCAGTTATGACCGGTTTTGTACCTATCCATCGCAAAGCTATATTCTGAATTCAAAGTCCTTGATTTTAACAAGAGTTGGACATCATTCAAGTGAAGAATAGCGAGAAAAAGCAGTAACGGTTGATTAGTTCTTTGGTTTAGCGGTATATCAACACCTCTATGAATTATTTAATGCCGTAGTCTGAATATTTTGTACACAATTTTGTGGCCCCCATTACAAATATTTTGTATATAATTTTATACGTTCAGGATGAACGTATGTTTTCTAGATATAATCTGTAGATGATTTTTTTGTGGATGTTAGGTTTTGACATAAACCTATTTCTTTAATGTAGAACAATATGTTTGTTTTATTATTTTCAAATCGTAAATCACAGTAAGATTACAGTCATGATTCATATTAAAGATTCGCATATATTGATTAACAGGAATTAAGTACAATTGTGTAATCATTTCTGCATAATGTTTTATTCGGTGAATAAATAAGAAAAGAAAAGAAAAGCTCCAAGAAAGCAATCACTGATTTCGGAACCAGAATTCATGTATTCTCTCTCATTTTCCGCGCTTATTTGAGCCTCTGATATAGTTTCAAAAGGCATAGGGGACTTGAATATGACAAAGATTACTACAAACACGGATAATTTATATGCTATTAAGGAATTTTCATCAGCACTCAAAAAGCAGAATTAGGCGTTGATTTGTCGATTTATGGACACTATTTCCTGTTCCATCAGATATTGAAACCTAAAAAAATCCAACTTGTTTAAAAGGTTCTAGCATCGATGTCTTTCAATCTACGAAATAATACCCCTGAATAAAATGTCTAAGTCGCCATCTTTGCATTCTATTATAATCAGTATAGACGTTTCTAACAGAAAAAACCATTACTTTCTAAACAGGATATTCTAGTCCTTTATGTAGAAAATAGATAACCAAAAAAACTTTTAGATTACGGCATTGCTTTTCAAACTGTGCCTTTTGTCAAAAGCTAAGCTCCCTTTTAATAAACTATGAGAGATGTTCTTTACGAAAAGGTCCACGCAAATGAATCATATTTGAGATTTAGTTTAAGTGCAGCATCTGGAGACAGGAAATAAATATTTCCAAGGAATATACTTCCATAATTTATACGCCATTATTATTTCTATATGTATTCAAGACAGCGAGAATGTACGGTAATTTTTATGAGCACAATTATCTGCTAGAGTGGCTAATAAATCCCTGTTGCAGAAGCCTTCTCAGGCACATTTTTGTTTGTTCAAACAATAAAGGCCACTGCTGGTTTATACTGCATCTATACTTGGGAGAAACAGCATTAACTGACATGATCATCAGTTTGAACAAAGCCTTCGGTCACGACTAGTTATGACTTTGTGGAGTACAACTACCCAATTTCATAGCGAGGTTCAGTTAAGACTAATTTGCTTTCAATAGATTATTTAGTACCAACAATATTTTTACAATAGATTCGTATAAACAGAATATGTATTCTTTGTAAGAAATCAGATTGTAGCTCAGGTTTCTTTGGTGTACATTTTTAAAAAGGGTTTTAGACACGTATCTAGTTTGATTGATGTATTCTTTTTGGATAAAAAAAATTGTAGATAATTTGTTTCTACTAATATTGTTTGGTAGCATTAAACTTTATGGGGAATTTTTGGTAGATTTATGTAGTTTTCTTCAGACCTGGTTCTGACAAGAAAATGTTCTTTTACTTTAGTTTTGCTTTTATTATTCAAATTTGATTTAATTTATTGCATAAATTTGGGTTAATAATTTAAATCAGTTGCATCAATTTCTTTTTCAGAGTTTAGTATTTATCACCATAATTTGGTTTTGAGATTATTGAGTAGGTCATAAAATACTGATTTTTCTTGCATCAATGATTCTTTGTCTTTTTAATCATATCACCCCGAGCAAGGCGGTAATGCCACTGATGTGCAGGGGGCTACATAAGTGTAAAAAGATTAATTAGAAGAGAGTGAAGAGGAAGACGAACCAGTTAGAAAGGAAGCAATAGAAGCAATAGAAAGGAGTAATAGAAAGATGAGAATGCAGGTGTGATGACAGCTTCAAAGGTGGAGAGAAAGGAAAGGTTATACGGGGTGGGGAAAGAACTAGAGTCAAGTGGTTAAATTCCTGGAGGTTGTAGCCGTCAGGAAAGCAAGAATATGGGAGTGAGTTCCACAGGCGGAAAGTGCGCGAGAAGAAGCTGAAGGGGTAGAATTGTCGTCTGCATTTGGCTAACCTAACTGTGAATGGGTGGGGCCAGTTGACAATCTGGTTGCACGAGTAAACAACTGTTGAGAAGGCACCAGTGACTTAAGTTCGTTCGAGCAGAAGCCATGGAAGTATTTATAGAACAGACAAAGGGAGGCCACATTTCGTCGGTGGGAAAGTGGCTGTAGTCGAGCCCCCAAGACTGTACCTATCACATTACTGATTCTCCTTTGGAGCCTGCCGAGAACACTGAGATGAACGGCAGGGGCCCCTGACCATATATGGCAGCAGTATTCCATGCACGGACGAATGGTTGATTTGTATATATGCAGGATGGATTCAGGCGGGAAAAACATCCTAGCCTGACACAGTGATCGAAATTTCGTAGCAGTGAATTTAGCTATGGACTCGATGTAGTGGTTCCATTTGAGGTCAGAAGAGAGGGTAAGGCCGTGGAGGCGCCGTGTATTGCTCTCGGGGAGAATCGTTTGATCCATGCTTATGGGAGGAAGGAGAGGTTACCTGTGATGATTGACAGACAACAGCTTGGTCTTAGACGCATTGAAATTGACAAGCCACTTCTTGCCCCAATTCACCACAAAGTGTAGATCCCGCTCAAGATCAACACCGAGATTATGTTTGTCCGCCACGACGGATTTCTTACTGATGCGGGAGTAAATTGTGGTGTCATCTGCGTAGATGCCTACTTGACACTTGATCTTATCTGGGAAATCATTGAAGAATTTGTGCTGTAGGATAAAGAGGCATGCCCATTCAAAACGACATTGGATTAGATCAAGCAAGCGTCCGGTAATACCGTAACCCCGTAGCTTGTATAAAAGGCCAGAGTGCCAAACCCTGTTAAAAGCCTTGGAGATGTCCAGAGCAACAGCACGAGCCTCGTCTGACTCATCAAGGGCCTAGAGCATGTACTCCGTAACGGTTGTTAGCATGTCGGCCGTAACCTGGCAAAGCGGAAGCTATACTGCCTGTCAGAGTAGAGTTTGTGGGCAGTAAGATGTTGAACTATTTCAGCATTAATTATGGCCTCGAACGCTTTCCCCAAAATTGGCAGAAGACTGATAGGGCGATAGTTGGACGGGTCCGAGGGTTCACCACAGTTCTTAAATACAGGAACGACTGAAGAGAACTTCCAGCATGCAGGAAAACAGGCAGAAAGGCAGTAGTTATACAGTTTAGAAAGGACAGGGGAGAGTTCAGGAGCAAACCTCTTAAGGACTATCACCGGGATTCCATCACCATCGCTCGCCTTATGGGGGTTAAGTTTTGAAATTACTCTGGATACTACTGTCGTACTACTGTTTTGAAAATTACTCGGGATACTACTGTCGTACTACGGCGTACAGTTTGAAGCCCCGGACATCCTAGCGATCTGTGAGACTAAGGTCAACTCTTCAATTCCATCCTCTGACTTCTCCATCCCTGGTTATCTCTCCCTCTTAAGGAATCTACTGACCACCAATATGTATGTCTCCGTCTGTCTCTCCTCTGTTTGGTTAGTTACCTTTTCTTTTTTTTTACCGTTCTCCTTCCAGTGGGACAGCTTTGTTGCCCAAGATTATTACTAATCTGGGAACATTAAGTAATCATCATTTATTTTTAGGCATGACTGACCCTAAATCTGAAAAAAAAAACATGTAAGGGCTTTGACAAGCCCTCATTTGGTCAATTGATCGGATCGGGTTACGCTGCTCATCTGGTCCAAGTAAGAGCCAAAGTGATGTGTGGGAATCAAAAATAACTACACCCAATTCTTCAAGCTCTTAACCACCAGCACCCCGTCCCCAGATATTAGAGTCATCCACGGCAAACAAATGACTTCATTGCCCAATTGACAAATTGATGATGATTATGACATTTTTTTTATTTTAAAACCGAAAAAGGGATTGTCTGCAACAAAGTTTTATACTTATTTGCAAATTTTCTAAAGTGCCTCTGTCATTTAAAAAAAACATTATGTATTTATTGTTGATTGATTTATTTTGCACGAAGACTAAGCTCATTTGAAAAAAAAGCTTAACTTCAGTGAGTTGAAAATCTATAGAAATATTAGGCGTGTATCGCCAAATTCGAGAATCCTATTAAAAAAAATAACACAAGCTAATTCATTTAAAAAAGAATCAGGCTTACTATTTGAGTGTATAGAAATTTTATTTTCTGACACTGCTTTAAGGATTCGGGATAAAAAGTTCGCTTCAAGTTTTGCTTAAAAAGTAGTTCTTCAGTTTAGAAAAAACATTTTCAGATCGTATTTGTTAAATCCATTTATTATTAGTGTCATCTTTGCTGATGCGAAATTTTGAGAGGTTCATTTTCTGAAACGCACTTGAAGAACATTAGCTATTCTATTTTGTAAAGTCGAAAGTGAACAAACGTTGGTCAAAGACATAATCCTGGCCGTGCTGCTTTGTAGAGACATTTTATTCGTGAAATCAATAATTTCAATTATTTCTGACTGAAACGAAAACTTTAATCTCATCTAATCTTATTTTTAAATATTTTCTTTAATTTCATAAAAAAATGTCAAATATGATAAACTGGGAAACTAATGTTTTCGAAAACGAAAGTAAACTTTGTTGTAGACACTTCTGTTATTCGTGGAATATCGTCTGAACGTGGTTGGTTTCTAGGTTTTGACGAGACCAGTTTTCTTCGTCTAAAGAAATGATCTCTTATACCCCATTCACAAGGAATAAAATGGAGCCATTTAGTAGCGTTTTGACAAAATCCAAAACGACATCAAGAGCAAATATCTCATCCATCATGATTCAGCATTGATTTCACATTCATAGTTCGCCACAGATTATTTTGTTGCTACCAGCACTACCTGTCAAATCCATTTTCTCAAACATGTCGCCAATAAGCCTCCCTTCATCAAGCGACCTTCAATTTCTAATTGTTTTCTTGTGGTTTTTATTTTCCTTTAAACATAAATTTTATTATTATTATTTTCAACCTTCTCCGGCGATCGTTTCAATCATTATTTTTCAGTATTTGATTACTTTTCCTGTTTATATTACTTGTGAGAGGTAACTCTAATAAATGCAAAACGACCCTTATTTTGACCGACGTCACGCTGTTTAAAAACTCAAAATTTTTATCCAGTCTTGAATTTCGATCTTTATAAATTTATAAGATATCAAATATTAGTCTTCATACTTTGCTTTATTGTTTTACGGTATATTAATCCTAGTGAATTATTTAACACCGACAAGAGTTTTATAATAGGTTCATATGAATAGAATACGTATTCATTGAAACAAATCTGTAAATCAGGCCTTCATTGACGTATTTTTGAAAAAAGATTTTGTCAAGAGTCAACATGTATTGTTGGTAGTATTTCTTTACTAAAAATCTTTTTTTATACTCCCATAGTGTTTGAACCCAATTTGGAGGTTTAACTATTTGCTGGTAGATGGGACGATAACAGCTTCTACCACACCAGATCAGAAACTTGGAACAAATGGAAGTTCCATGCTCTTTAAAATCGTCTGATCAGATGTAAATTATCGTCATATCCAGGACGTGTAATTAGCGATATGACGCATCCATCCTCCGTCCCAGGATGTATGTTCCGTGCGATAACTGGCCATAAGTTAGTCACACCTAAATCTGCAGCTGTTCGCCTTCCGTTCCATCCCCAGGTGATAGAATATGTCAAATGATCAGTCGAAATCCTTCGCTTACTCTGCCACGTTGTGATTTCTGATCTCACAGAAGTTAAGAATCCGAGGAAAAGGGGTAAGCGTCCTCGTGCTGCATTACTCGACAACTAAAAATCAAGTAGCGGCTGGATGCATAATGCAGAAATAAGGGAAACAGACAAAAACAAAAAATAACAAGGCAGTAGCAAAGACCAGTCTATGTGGATTAATTATTATATTGTAATTCTTTGGACAGCAAAAGAGAGAGTAAAAAGAAAGAATTAAAATAAAATCCACGAACTATTCGCTGCTACTATGTGTATTTGTCATTTGAGGGAATACAGTCATTATGCTTCCCTCCCCTAAGGGTTATGCTTATAAACGGTGTTCATGTTACTAGCGTAGTAGAGAGAGAGAGAGAGAGAGAGAGAGAGAGAGAGAGAGAGAGAGAGAGAGAGAGGGATTTTCCGCGTCTTTACTCCGCGCGTTCCGGGCGAGTTTCTCGACTCTCTAACGTTCTCTGTTCTGTTCCGTGACGTTTGGAACTTGATTTTCAAATTCGTTGTCTTTTTGTCGAAAACTGTTTCAATATGGTGTGGAGTGGAAAGTGATCGGAATATTTCTTCATTAAAAATCTAACGTCAAATTCGTACATCTGGCTTAAACCACCCGCTTACGCTTTGTACTATCCTGGGAATTCGGAAACATGATTCTGTTGACTTTATGCATTCACCTGTCAACGTTAATTACTATTCACTCCTTACGAAGGTGGTTTCCTTTCAAAACTAGCGATAATTTCCTTTTTCAGTCGAACCTTTATTTCCCTCACTGAGAGAGAAATGGATAGAATAACAACAAATAAGGAGAAAAAAACAGAATTCTCTCCATTTCGCAAGGCCAGCTTTGGCATCTGGTTATTGTTAAATCGTTATCATATCAGTTTATGTCATTTTCGTGTATGCCTTGTGTTTTGCTTTTCTCTGTCTCCTGGCCACCCCACCGCTTATTTTTTTCTTCCTCTCTCTCTCTCTCTCTCTCTCTCTCTCTCTCTCTCTCTCAGCACTTCTAAAGAAAAGACAAAAAACATATACACACAGAGATATTCTCTAAATATCTATTCCGGGGTTCGAATCCGGGTTCCGTCGATACTTAGTTTAACGTGTGTGCATAAGGAATACTTACAGTGTTACAGCGGGACGAGGTTACCCCTCAGCAGAGGGGCAGTCAGCAAGACGATAACAGTAGCCAATATTAATCGCAACCATCTTCAGTGCAAACAGAGTGTTTCTACTTCCCGAATCCCTTCAGTTGTGTAGACGCTCAAATTTGGCTCCGGAACTGCGATTTGAGAATTTCTGTCGATACTGGAAAAAATACAGGAAACCTCCGTAGCTATATATTTTCAAGGTAGTCTTTATTACTGACATCCTATTTAAGAAACATCTTTCTAGAAAAAGAAATTTAAGCAGAACAGTGAAAAATTAAATTTTCAGAAAAACGTTATTTGACAGAAATAACTTCAAGCAAAATAAGAAAAAAAAGTTAATTTTGAAAACAAAAAACCCACAAAAAAACGGCCGCTTTTATCATTACAGTTACCTGCCGGTTGCCTTAGTACTATGTAATTTTTATCTTGAAGTTGTCCCGAGACTCTGCAATGTAAGATAGACTAGCTTTTTCACAGTTACTGTGCAGTTTAAGGGAGACTATGTGCGCTCATATGCCTTGCAAATACTTGTAAATATCTCACTCTCTGTGACTAAGTGTCATATATATAGTTTTCATATTTAAATGACTTGTTTTAATTGAACATTGGCACAAACCTATAAATTTAATCACGCAAAGTTTGATCAAAATGTAATGCATATTAATCGTTTCCGTGTTATTTAATGCCGAATTCTGAAGTACATTAGGTAAAGATTGGTTTGGTTTTTCCGTGAATTAGGTAGACAGGTAGCCTATTTAGAGTTTACGGACAAATACGTCAGTGAAAATGTTCCTTGTGTATTTGAATATAGTTTACTTCTTTACAGAAAGCGAATTTTTATCCGATTTTCGCTTATTGGGGCTGTTCAGAAAAATATTTTTAATGTTCAAATACATTTGTCATGACAGCGTAATTTAATCTTTCAAGCTGATATTTGTTTCAACTTGCATTAAAGTGTAGGATATTTTATGTCGTTGCTAGGACAGAATAACAGAGACAATGATTTTGAGAAGTGGTATGTGTAGATCTTGTTTCAGATTATCTACATCCTTTCATTTTTTGCCAGGTTCTCTAGTGGCAATTGCTTGTTTTGGCAACATACCGCAACCTCTTAATCGTACGAGTTTTAGTTTAAAATAGTTGGCTCACTTCCACAGTGATCGCCAACTGTAAATTTCCATTGAATATGTATGACATTTGTTGGATATGTCACTAAATTCTCTGTAGACGCACAAAAACAACTCCAGCTCAATTACTGACAATCCTTTAATTTGCTTTGATAGTTTTATCCCCGCAGCGACTCAATACTCCGTCATATGTTTGCTGTGATGTATGGAGGTTGGTGTTATTAAGTATTACCACTCGTGACCTTCAGGTCAGTTTACACAAACATGTTCTTTATTATGTTTCGTTTGCTTTCGAGGCGTAGGCCATCATGGACCTCCACTTAATCCCCATCCCTTGTTGCTCTCAACACTTTTGTTCTTGGTATCTCTCCAAAAACCATGCTCCGCCATTCACTTGCTCAAGCTCATCAAGTATGTCTCGTGAGTATCAGATTCTTTACGCGTCTCAGAATCTTCAGATGTTTCTTCCTGACTTAAGTTTTCTTTTAGTTTGCATCCTCTCCAAAACCTTGTCGTTGCTCAGATGTTCGGTCCATGGTATTCTGGGCATCTTTCTGTAGAAAGAACCTCAAATTTCAACACGGTGTTATTTCTTATCACATTACACGAAGATGCCTGAATCGATATCAATTTTATGGTGTAGATGTCGTTCAAAGTGAAACGTGCTGACAGTATCTACATTTGAAGTAAATTTCTAATTCATATATTATTTGACTGTACGATTGACGACTTGCCCGAATAGAATGATTTCCGTGTTATCGATCACTGCTTATTTTCATATTTTGCAGTTTTATAAGTTTCGCATAATTTGGTTTGGTTTACAGCATATCAAACTCAATGGATTATTTAATGCCGACAAGGTTTTAGGATAGGCTTATATGAATAGAATATGTATTCTTTGTCCGAAATTCGTTTATAAATCGGGTTTCATTGATGTATTTTTGAAAGAGGGTCTCATTGTTGGTATATATATATTTTTTTTCTTTTAAATATATATTGCTGTTATTTTTACTATAAAATGTTTTTTTATTTTTATATTTTCATGGCGTTTTGATCCTAGTTTGGGGTTTAATTATTTGCTGATAACGGAGACCCTAATTACTTGCGTTGTTCCACTACTAGTATTTCTGTTCATCTTATTTTAAACATGAATCGTTGTGCAATTTTCTCAACTTGCAAAAATGCAGCCACTTTGTTTTAGTTATGGAAAATGTAAAACTATTCTCAGTAGCCCATTTGTGTATTATCTTGACGCATTGTTGGAGTTGTATTACTATGGTATACATATGCCGAGATCTTTACATTATTAGAAAGCTGTTGATACATTATTAGAAAGATGTCTTCCTTATGAGGTTAGGGATTTAAATATGGAGTTGATTTTTACACAAAATATAGTCACCGAAATAATTCTTCAATGTGGTGTCGTAATCATCTTTTAAGACAAAAGACACTGCCGTGAGATGTTCCTTCTTAATGAAGGCTTCTCTTTCAAAGATTTCTAAAAGCACCTTGTAAATACCGGGTTAAGATTTTAGTTTCAACTAGAAATTTAACAAATTCTTGACCATTCTCTACATTGATTTGCATTTGTCACTGGTTAATGCTATTGGTCTGTAGTGTTCAGGTTCTGTGTCATCCTTTCTGAATATTTGGAATAAGTATGATGAACGACTGTCTCCACAATGCTGGGAAGTTGCCATTTGTACATAACTTATTATGAATTTTTAATGATATGTGTAATGATTTGTGGGTTAAATATTCTATGAATTCGTAATGGGTACCATCTAGGCCCTCAGCTTTATTATGGAGGCGTCACTGGAAGGGATTTAAAGAAGCAAATATGTCGCCTTCAATCTATTGTTCGACGAGCGTCATGCTGGATTTAGCGCAATTCGAAGAAATTCGCAAAGAAAGCATGACGTCGTCTACTTCTTCCGTTCTCGTTCTGCTCTTGAATTTTAAAAAAACTGTTAAAGCGTTTTCATCTGTCTCAATGTGCCAATTGATTTTATTTTTCTGTCATTTACTTTGCCCAGTAGCGATTGCTGCTGGTGGTGCCAGGGGTGGCAGTCCCGCTTTAAATCACCGAAACTGTGTATTCACCCTTGGTTAGCGGCTGATGAGGGCAAAGTAAATGCACATGTGGTCATTGGTCACATGTTGTATGTAAGAAAAAAAAATGGGCTTCCTTTAAAAAATTCATTTAGTTTCACTAGAGTGAAATGTAATTATAACCTACGACATTATTTCATTTAAATTTTAGATTTTTTTTTTGGTTTGTGTTTGAGCATTAGAAATTGTTGGCTACCATTCTTGGCAGATGAATTTTTAGACATAGTTTTGTTTAGTTAGATAGCGTTATTCATTTTGCTGGATATTTACAGTTATACCCGATAGGTATTTGTATGGTATTTGCCTGCTATTTATCATATTTTAGACATATTTTGTTTTTGTAGCAGGATTGTGTATGTTGACGTAGTTTCTCTAGCATTGTTTTCGTTTTTTTAAATATTCAGTATTTTCCGTAGTTGTTTAAATTGCATCAAATTATAGGTTGTGAGCCGTTTGTTGAATTCTCTCAAAGCTGGTCTTCTTAGCCTGATACCTTCTTTACATTTTAACATTGAACCAAGTTTTGTTGCGTTTCTTTAGCGATAATTTTTTGGAATGCATTCTGTTGCTATAGAGATAAAGATTAGCGTAAAATGTTTTAAATCCTTCGTTCAGCTAGTTTTTCAGAGCATTGAATTTATGTTCGTCCCAGTTCGCTCTACCTAATTTCCATTGGAGAAGAGTTTTTTTTCGTTATGATCTGAGTTTTGTAGGACGATTGGCAAATGATCGCTTCCGCATGTGTCTGCCAGTACCTTCCAAGAGAAATCCATATAAATTGATGGATCCCACAGAGATAAATCTATTGCAGAGTAGTTACCTGTAAATGGATTTATGTAAGTCGGCATTTTATAATTTTATAAATACATAAATCGCTGTTTATTGTTGTTTCTAATGTTCTCCCTCTTTTGTTTGTGTCTTTACAGCTCAATAGGCTACTGTGACATTTAAAGACCCCTAGTATCATAAAAGGAGCAGGGTGTTGCCTTATGATTAAATGAATCGCAAGCTTCATCTACTGCTTCATTCGGGGCTATATATATACTGAGCAGATATTTATTGGCCTTTGTAATGTCACTTTAAAAAGAAGTCGCCTATAGATTTGCTGTTAAATTTATTTTACTGTTAGTTCCACCATTTATAACTGTCAGTGCTATGCGTGTTGAGGTATTGCTAGTGTTCTTTATATTAAGTTTGCCATTTTGTTTAAGGAATGTTTTCTGAAGACAAGCAACTGCTAGTGACAAGTCTGTTATTAGCAGAAGTTCATTTATGATTGCTTTTATTCCACAGCAGTTCCATTAGATTATTTCATACATGACTGCTAAATGGGATTTAAATTAGTATTTTAAATTAGTATTTTGCTGTAATTTAATTTTCCCAGGATTTCAATATGAATATTTTGACTGTTTTGGGGTTCTGGCTTTCCACCTTTATCTCGCAGTTTGTAGGAATTTGGTTACTGTTAATTTCTGATTTTTTTTTTACTTTTAAGCCTATCTTTAGTTTTGATGGTTGGATAGATCTATGACCTTTGCTTTCATGAGAGATTTTATATTTTTTGGAGGAGTCGTTTGTTTTTGGTACGGAAGTTTTTGTATATCTTTTTTTTTCTTCATTAATGATTTCAATTCTTTCATTGCCATTCTTTTATGGTTCAGTTTGTACTATTTGCTGGAGCATACATTTTTTAAGTAGTTTCTAAATTTGGATCAGTCATTTAGTCGTAATTGCACAAATTTCTTAATGAATGCTTTGTACTTGTCAGGTTGACTGGTATTCATTGTTCTCCTTTTTCCGTTATTTATTGCATAGGAAGAGCCTTTCAATATTTTTCTTGTTTCTATGAATGAAATATCTCATTTATGCTTCATTTCAAGCATTTCTTTCTCTTTTCGAGAATTTTATGATCGTGAGTATGCTGGGTTGTTTTCCTGGCGATTAGGACTTACTTCATAGTAACATACTTCTTCCGTCTCAATTCATTTTGCCAAATTTTCTACATGTTGGGCAACTCTTGCAGTTATCCCTTTTATTTTCAAATTTTTGTCACTTGAATCACGTTAGTAATACAACAATTTGTTGTTCAACTAACTCAATGTTGCACCCTATTTTCAATTTTTAAGGATTTGAATTGTGACAAAAGTAAAGATATATGCGTCTGTTAAAATGTTTTTATTGTGATTTTCTTTGGGTGTGGCCAGAGACAACTCTTTGCTTCTAATGACTCCCTTAGAAGTGTTTAGTCTTTTGTGGGTAAAGGTGTTGATTTTAATCTTATAAAAGGACTTCATCTTGCTTATACATCAGTGTGTTTCATATATTCTACTTCTACAAACACATTTCTTAACTTTTGGGGTGTTAATCCTACTAGATAGCATTTTTTTCAATTATGAAAGGAGGAAAGTTTTGCTAGAAGAGTTTCATATAGAAATGCGACCAAGATAAAGCACTAGCTATTTATTCAGAATATGAAATATATTGTTTTTGTTGTTTGTATTGGCTATTCATAATTTCTTGTAGTAAAATTCACTTCCTGTGATCATAACATTGGGATGTGTCAAGCGGGATACCCAAGCGCCTTGATAAGTCAAGACTGCACACCAGTATACGCGTGTTGGTGAGAAACTGATAACCGGTTAAACCATTTGTTTCCATTTCCAAATTTTAGCTGGTATGTTTATGGGCATGACTAAGTCTAGATCTGTCTTCGCTTATATATAGGATAGCGATGGTGTTTTATGTCAGTGTATAAAAAGTGTGATAGGTTACATAGAAAAGAAAATATTACTGAAATCTAATCTTAACAGAAATATTTATCAAAAGTACAAATATATCTTGAAATACTAAGAAGTAAATTTATTAAAAATATCGCATTAGCTTCAACCATAACATCCAGATGATTTCAAAGTCTTCTGCATTTTAATCTTGTTTAAGTTCATAAATGCTGATATAATCCTTGCCTTAACGTCGTCTTTGGTATTACAATGAGTTTTTTGGTCTCTCGCTGAACTGCATCCCACACATAATAATCAAGTCGCTTGCAGTCTAGGGAGAGATTTGGCCAGATGTAAGGAGGTATTTGAAGAAATTGTCGGACATTTATGGTTGGATTGTCCTGGTTGTATGGTATGGTGCCGAGGCCTATTGCCAGAGATAGGCTCTTTCAGCAGCCACCATCTTAACCCAGGGCAGCATTATCTTATCAAGGTACTTGGTTTAGGTTTCTGTGTTGAGTCTGAAGCTCTCCACAACAAACTCTGGAATTCTTTAGGTAGAAAAATCGGAGTGAGTTTTCCGAGCTGTCGTACCTTCGTAATCACCATTAGGCTCGTCTTTCCGAATCTGTTGTACTCTTCAGGTTGACACCTAAACACTCAGAAATATTCGTATTTGGAGCTTTCGGCGCGAACGCCAAGCAATGCAGCCTGTATTGCTATGTATTGCTATGTAATGTATTTTGTTATGAATACGTGTCACCATCCACGCCAGCAAACAGTTGGTCACATTAGTGGAGAGTTATCCCCTGCAGAGATGTAGTCGGCGAATATTGAGGCGAAATAGGGGAACTGATGTAGGTTCCTCTTGCAAGGCCTTACTTTTCTGAAGAAACCTTGAAGACACTGTTCCTCAGGCCTATACGATATCAGTATCTAATCCTATATTTTCAAGTTGCGTCGCATGGTTTCTGCAGTTCAAAATACGACCGCTTTCAAGTGTTTTTTTTTTTCGAAAGGTTTCTTTTATGAATAGTGATCAATAGTTTTTCTTTTGTTCCGGAAGCAACATTGAAACCTGAATAGGCCGTTGATTTTCAGAAACCAGGTCAGTGTTGTTTATCATGCTTTCCCTGGTTTTGCAAATGCAATGAAATGGGCCGGCAGTACCCGAGATCAGTATTGATTTATTCGTGTTTATATTCGTATTTTGAGAAAGAGAGCGGGAGAGGTTAAGGTATTTAACATGTAATCACATTGCTGTAGTTTTATAAAGTAGATTTTTTGCAACACGCGTCAGTGTATTCAAATATTCTCAATATTTAGTATTGTGAAAGTCGTTCTAACATTTTTGGCGAGATTTACAAACTTGTCAATTTCTCAAACCAGTCGATAACATTTGAATAAAGGTGATTTGTTTCGATAAATACTTTGACAAAAGTTCTACTTCGTGGTTTAATTATTATCTTAATTTATTTTTATAGGATTTCACGGTAAATAATTTTAAAGAAATTTTCTCCTTTCTCGTCAACAAAGATTCAATTCTTTATTAATTTCTTACTCTTGAGGGTGCAACATAGAACCGGTCATGCGTAAAATTCTTTTGGAGCCAAATTCCAACTTTTTCAAGCGTTTGGTTCCGTAATTTGTTCATTGTCCTCGCAAAAGCAGTGCAAACTGGAAACTATTATTGCATATAAAAATATATGTAAAAATATTGCATTTTTATTAAATAAGTAATTATTTTAATGATTAAATTGTTTTAAAATAGGATATTTTGCATATTAAATAGTATTCTCAAAGAATTAATGAAAAATGATAGTACTAATCTACGCAACTTACTAGAACCAACTGTCCTTTGTACTTCCTGACCTGTTTGCACTTCTCCCAAAAATTTGGTTTCCATCAGTTAATATATAACTATTTTAGAGGGTGTAATGAGCAGACTAACGGATGTCACAGAGTTTTATATATAGATAGATGTTGAATCTTATCTAGATCTACAGCATTGTTAGAATTTAAGTTTTAAAATTGGATTTGATCCCTAAATTTTTCAGAATGTAATTGCATGTTTGTTGTAGGATTTTCAATATTTTTGATTTGATGTTTATGGATTTTTTATGGATATTTTAAATACTGTTTTGAAAGACTAACGCCTACAACTTTCAGTCACTGTTGTATGCAGTCTTTGTAATAGGGAGAATGTTGAAAATATGTTTAAAAGCTTAGGATGAAACTGATAAAACGGTCATCCCAAGACAAATATAACCATAACCATAATCTAAAACTAATAACACAGAAATAATAAGAGGCTACCAAAACAGTTATCACCCTACCAAAAAGACAATTGTCTGAAACAGTTCCCATTTCTGCTAGAAAATATTTAGTCTTCCAAACACAAAATCTCATACCCATCTATGCCAGCTTCCAATGACTAAAGAAACGACGACTGGAAAACAAAGAAGATAAGTGAGCCTTCAAAAGTATCAAATGCAGTACGATTTGCAACATCAAAGACAGAGAGAGTTTAATGACACCAACTTTAGTTTGGTTGGGATTATTTTGTTTAACAGTATTTCAACTTCAATGAATTATTTAATGCCAACAAGATTTTATAATAGATTCGCATTCTATGTAAGAACTCAGCTTGTACATAAGATTTTATTGACGTAATTTTGTAAAGTTACTGTCGAGAGTAAATCTATTGCTGGTAATATTTTTTAAAAGGTATTGCTGGTATTTTTACTATAAATCTATTTTTTATATTTTCATAGTGTTTTCTCCCCAGTTTGGAATTTATTATTTGCCAATAGCTGGGACCCTTAGCAGGTTCTTTAACCCAGAGTCAGAGTGGACCTCAGAAAAGTAATTGAGAGGTGGTTCCACATAAACTCCCGATCAGACGCCTTGCTGACTTTGGTTTGATTTGGTTGTTTAGGTAAGGCATTATTTGACTGTTTCATTATTTTAATGTTGTTCACTAGATCTACTGCACAATTATCTGCAGTTAAAATTGAAGTTTCTTTTGGCAAATGTTACATTTTCATTTTCTTGTTATACACCGCTGCGCATGCTGCTTCATTATTGTATTTTGATCTATCAGCAAAAAATTGTGAACGTTTCTGTTTGATTTTCTTCATTTCTCTTGGATTTCGGGATGTTTCCAGAGACTTATTTTTGGTATACTTATGGTCTAAGGTAGTATATTTGGTATGATTGAATTATGTACTTATAGTAGACGTATTTCTGTTTCCTGAATGATGGGTTCCAGAGATTTTTATATCTTTCTTTGTTGGATTGAATTTCACATTGTAGCGTTAAAGTGGTATTATTTTTGTAAGTTTTGTTTGTTTTACGGTATTTGATCTTTAAATGCCGAAATTTAATGATTTTTTTCCTTCATAAAACTTTGTATTTAAAGTCAATTTTAAAATAAGGCTGTGTGTCAGCTATGGTTATATTATTTAATTATATCTTTTAGGATCAGTTTAATTTATCTTAAAAACCTGGGATCCGTTTTTCGAGAATTTCTTTTAAGTTTGTTGTTTAGTAGTATTTTACACGGATTGACTTTAAATTGCTGCAGTTTGTCAGTGTGTGTTTTATGTTTAAATTCTCTTGGCATTCTACCCATACCGGAAGATTATTCTTTACGAATAGATTATGGTAGCATGTCCACTATGAAGCTTGGACATAATCAATTCTGTTTTAGTTTGCTGTTTCGGATTTCATTCTTCTATGGGTGATTTAATTTTGTACATTTTATTATTTGGACAGGAATTCCCTTGATCCTGACACTTGCCCATAATATATTTATTAATTGTTTGTTTGAAGTCTGTGTATGCGATTTTGGTATTTAATGGGTCAGATGTGTTTAGAGCAGATGCTTTTATTGCTGATGAACTTGCTCTATTATTCTCTGTGATATTAATATAGCTTGGTATCCAGAATATGATAAAATCTGTATCAATGTAAAGATCATTTTGAGTAGTGTAATGATGAGTAAGTTTTAATTATTTTTTGTTTCTAGTGCCGTGATCACAAACATGGTGTCATTGTATAAGTTTAATTGATTTTTATGTCGATAGCTTTCACCCCGGCACGATATATAGAAACTTTCTCTGGAAATATTTTCATTCATTTTAATTTGTGTTGGACGGATGCACATCAAACTTTATCACCATCTTTAGGTCCATACATATAGATGGACAGGTAACCATTTTCATGGAAAGTAATTCTTCATGGAAAATGATTGGCGTTTCGTTTTTGGAACTCGCTGAATTTTAATACAAAGTTTGACTATTGAACCAGGGAGGTGTTTTAGAATTGATGGACACATGGATTAGTGCTGCATTTGTTTCTTGTCAATGACATTTTTTCATACGAATACTAACTGGTTTGACGGTGTTATTTTTTATGCCAAAGAGCTTAGCATATTGTTCTTAGGTGAGTAGTTAACTTATGAATGAAAACCTAAGGCTTCAAAATAATTATATCTATCCACGGCATGAGTATTCAGTGTAGCCATGATATGCTTAGGCAAATGAGTTTCCCTGTAGGTGGGTGTAGAGCATAATCAGTGTAATAAATTTGTACGGCTTCTGAACGTGAAACAAGCAAAAGATCTCATTATGAACTTGACTCAAATCAAAAAACAAAGCAAAACTTTCCCTAGATTCATAATATTAGAATCAATAAAATAACTTTTTAAATAAATTATCCCCGTTCGTTACCCAAAGAGTCATCTCTTCGAGAATCACCCCCAAACTGTTCAGAGATTTGATTAACGGAATCATCATAAGAGAGGCAGAATCAAACGAATTACTAACACTCTTCTGCGGATGCAAAAAATCACAATATAAATATAAACTCTTACCTGCATGAACGACCAAACACCTCAAGAAGTGCGGTTCGGAACAAAGATCTGGACTTGTGTTCCATAACAGAAATAAACAATGAATTAAAGAAATAAAGTGTGATTAATGTGAGGAGAATAACCATAAATAACAAGTGATAAAAAATGCCTACATTCTGAAGTTCAACTATCCAAATCCTCCACCTGAAATAAAAATTAGCTATTTTATAACCAAAGATGAAAAATATATACATACACTCCGAAGGTGCTCAATTATTATAAATATGCGCACCTAAAAAAACTATTTACAAAAATAACTACGTATGAGGCATCGGGGTAGACGAACCAAAGCACACAGAAGAAACATGTTAGAATAAGATAATATACATAAACAGCAATGAAGAACATAAGAGTCAACGTATTGCAAGATCTGGAAAAATAAAAATAAATTATAAACTTTAGGTCACTCAGAATCTTACCTTCTTAGAAAGAAGGAAGCGTGTAGAAACGCATCAAAGATTACACCCACGATTCTAGCTGGAATGATATGTGTCAATATATATTAAGAATACAGCAAAATTCATCTGCAAACAAAACTACTCTACACAAAACCAATAATATTTCTACTATATACGTAACATCACACGATACCATTAATGAAATCGAAATAAATAAACTGATAACATTCTGTCAAAACTATTCCTGAAATTAGGTTTATATAGATAAAATGTGATATGGGGTGATAAAAACACATAAAAAAGAAAAGACTGAAAACATAATTACCTTCAACAATTTCTGCCTCCTCAACGACAAACTGAATACATGACTTCATCCAGCAACGGACACATTCACCACCATAGACCTATTCTTATGTGACCCCCAAATGCCTCAGAACACAAATAATACTAAACAAAAACACACAGCAAAATAAACTCTCAAATGTTACAAGAAACTCACCGAAAATAACACAGAGAAGAGCCCCATAGAACATTTCACAGAAACCTAATATTAATTGCCAAAAAATGTCAACGGAACAGTTCTAAATAAACCAAACAAAACAAATGGTTTAATGAAGATTTCAAAAAGAAAAACAAGAGAAAAATTACCCGATAGGACTATGAAAAACAGCCTCTAGAAAATTTGAAACAACGCTAACCGAAACCAATTAAAAATATACAAAGTGAAAACACACAAAATAATTAAAGAAGGAAAAAGAAAATCATAGCAAAACTATGTAAGGAAACTAAAGTACAATTACGAAAGCTACAATTTCTACACACTTCTTGAACTCAAAACTCAATACGTTTGTTTTTGTTTTACAAAATATAAATCTCAGAGTTATTTAAGGCTGACAAGATTTTTACAATAGATTCGTATGACTAGAATATGTATTCTTTGTAAGGAAGTACGTTTTGTAAAGAGGGTTTTGTCGAGAGTCTATTTTCATTTATCTATTATTCAGATATACAGTTTGTAGAGAAATTTGATTTTTATTGACATTCTTTTGTGGTTTATATGTTTTGGTAGCTGTTCACTACATTAAGAATTGATATATCATTTTCTTTTGCTTTCTCGAAGAGATAATACGTATTTATAGTATAGCATATTAGAGCATGTTTATATTATATAATGTTTGTCTTGAGAGAGAGAGCAAAGTCTGAACATTCGGTTAATATGTGTTCAATAGTGTTTGTCGTTTCAGATGATTGGTACACTGGTTGACCTTTATTTACCAAGTACAAGTGAGTTATTCTTATGTGGCCAGTGCGATGTATTAATGTTTTCAAGTAGAGTTCATTTTGCATATGAGTTTGATAATGAGTGGGTTGTTAGATTAATTTTCTTAAAAGCAACAAGGCCGAATATTTAGTCTGAATAAAAAATAAAGAAAATATTTGCTTGCTTTATGTGTTCTTTGTTGCATAAACCATAAACCAGTAAAAATAGAGCTTCCCTTTGGGAGGTATTTTTTTATTTTTGCAATATGTTGGTTCACTGCTTGCACATCCTTCCTTTGTCTCACATTTTACGCATTTGCCTAGAGAGGGTATTGTTAGGGTAATTTTGCAATATGCCCTAAAATTTGTTTAGGAATATGAAAGACTACATTTTTTGTTTAGGGAACTTATCAGATTCTGGAAAGATTTCGGGTTGAAAGATTTAACTAATGCATGTCGATCTGCTCCCTATTTAGTCTGGTTCATTACAGTCAGAATTTGTAAGAGTTTACTACATTTTATTTTCAGATATTTTTGATGGGAAATAAATGTTAATATTTTGTCAAAGATGATTCTTAGGGACTTGGGTTGTTCAATTTCTGGGATTTCTACTCCGTCTAATTTTAAATATGAGACATTGTGTAATTGTCTTAATTTACATTAATGTCAATATTTGGTTTTCGCTTTGGAAAAGGTAAAAATCATTCTCAGTAGCCCATTAGTGTATTTCATTAAGGCATTGTTTGATATTTCTGTGGTATTGAGATCACTACATTATTAGAAAGTCGTGCACATATAGGGAGCATCCCACCGCTGGGCTTAGGGATTTAGCTATGTAGTTGATTTTTACACCGAAGAAATTGTTTCCTTGTGGAACCCCTTCTTGATTTTGCAGTTGTTATTGCTTAGTCTATATACAGATTGAAATCTTTGATCTTCCAGGAAATTTTCTGTGAATTGAGACAGCCTTCCTTTTAGTTCATGCCGTTCTTTCAGGATACCAAATTTCCTAATCATGTGTAAAGACAAACAAAAAACAAACACTGCTGTGAGATATTCCTTCTTAATAAAGGCTTCCGTTAAAATAGTTTTTAGCTCTATTAAGTTATCCATGGTATTTATTTTTTCATAAAAGCATGTTGGAAGTCACTGATTAGCCTTCAGTTTCCGGGTATTATGTCAACATATTTTTGACCATTCTCTCCATAGCTTTATATAGGTAACTGGTTAATGCTATTGATTTGTAGTTTTCAAGGTCTGGGTCATTTTTTTCTAGGTTTTTGAATGGCGACGGTGAATGACGGCTTCCATATTTGTGGGAATTTCTTAGTTGTTCATGAGTTGTTTTACATCTTTAATAAGAGTTGAAAAGATTTGTTGGGTAACTATTTTATGAATACGTAGGGGATATTCTCTGGGCCACGAGCTGTACTGTGAGCTTTCTTTAAAGATTCATATAGGTTCTTTAAAGTGAATGCTAGGTTATAGCTCTCGTCAATATTTGGTATACATTTTAGTTTTGTTTTTCACTTTCTGTTAGAGCTGTAGAAATTCTTGGCTGCTATTCTTGGTAGATTAATTATTAGAGATTTTTTTAGAGATTTTGCTGGTCAGCGATATACTTTTTTCTTGTTATATTATAGAAAATTATCGAAGTGTTTTATAGCGTTTGTATGGTATTTACCTGCTATTGTTTTCATATTCCAGACAGATTTTCTTTTTGTCAAAGAGTAGTGACTTTTGATGTAGCTTTTTATCTAACAGTCGTTTTAGTTTCGTCATTATTTTCCGTGCTTTCGCTCGTAATTGCTTAAATTGCATCAAATTAGAGGTTGTAGGCTGATTGTTAAATTCTCTCAAAGTTACTCTTTTTAGAGTGATAGCTTTTTTGCATTATCAAAATCTCTTGTTTTATTGGTACTGAACTTTTTAGAATGCATTACTTTGCTAGAGAGAGTTCCGTAAAATGTTTGTAATCTTTGATGCTTTTTCCTTCAGTTAGTTTTTCTGAACAATGTATTTTAAATTCATCACAGTTTACTCCACGTAATTTCCAACGGAGGGGATTTTTAACGTTATGTTCTGAGTTTCGTAGGACGATTGACAAATGGTCGACTCTGCATATGTCTGCAAGTACCTTCCAAGAACAATCCATATAAATTTATGAATCACATAGGGAAAAGGTTAGTGAAGAATAGTTGTGGACACCTTGACGTGGTGTAATGGTTAGCAAGGTTGTCTCGTATGTTCACCTGACTAGTGAGTTCAATCCTCACTGGGTACCCTATAATTTTAGCCTTGTGCTATATCTAAGAGATGCTTAGAAAATCAACTTTGGACACTTTGACGTGGTTCAGCGCTTGACCAATTACGACTGAGTAGTGAGTTCGATTCTCACTAGTTGCTGCATAATTTTGGCCTTGTTTCACATCTAAGCCACGCTAGGAAAATCATTTAGGCACCTTGACATAGTGTAATGATTAGCAATCTTGTCTCGCTAGTACTTATTACTACTGAGTAGTGAGTTAGATTCTCACTTGGTACTCCATACTTTTGACCTTGTGCCACATCTAAGCCCGCTTAGAACATTAATTGAAGAGTAGCTGTCAGTAAGATTATTTACGTAAGTCGGCGTTTTATCATAAATCCTCAAGTCATTGTTTATTATTGTTTCTAAGGTCCTTTCCTCTTTCGTTTGTTTTCATCTGTTACTGCGACGATTAAAGTACCTTAGTATCATAAAGAGTGCAGTGAGTTACCTTACAATTTCATTTACTAGTTCATTTGATTAGATATAATGTGAGCAGACGATTATTGGTTTGTGTAATGTTACTAACAGCGGTCGCCTCTAAAGTTAAATTTAGTTTAGTTTAGGGTACATCATTTTTAACTACAATTGATGTAATCGAAGCCCAGTGTCATGTGTTTAGTTGTATTGCTGGTATTTTTATATCCAGTTTGTCATTTTGCTTAAGAAATATTTCCTGAAGGTAAACAACTGCCGATATCATATGAACAGAAGCAGTTCATTTATGTTTGTCGTTATTCCACGACAGTTCCATTAAAGGACATGAGTGCTAAAAGTTTTGGGGATTTAGTTTGTGTTTGAATTTTTCGATGTTTTTGGTTTGGAGGTTTTGACCGTTCGTGGGTTCTAGATTCTAACGTGCATTTCTTTCAGTTCATCAAATCGCTTCTGGGTAGGAATTTGATTACTGTGAATTTCTGATTTTTGTTTGGCTTGTTCGTTCTGTTTTTTTTAAGTTTATCTTTTGGTTTACGGATAGATCTCTGTGACTTTTGCTTTTTAGGAGATTGCATATATTTTGGAGGAGTGGTTTTTAGTTTAGTGATAGCTTTTGTGTTTGTTCTTCAATAATTATTTCAGTTTTTTCATTGGCCTTTTGTGGTTCAGTTTGCAATATTTCTTAGATGTATATATTTTAAAGTTATTTCGAAATTTGGGCCAGTCATTTCCGTCTGAAGAGTACGAGATGCTTCTAAAACTGTCAGGTAAAGCTATCATTACAATACTACACCAATCTACAATTATGCCCAAGCAACGCAACTTAAAAAAGTGTATGTAAATCAGAGTTTAAACGTCTCTGTCCTAGGAAATAAATAGCCATCAAACATTTTAGACTCTACATGTAAAACTAAAAAAAAAGAAAAGATCAAATCGACATCGTCATAATCGTCTGCCTTGATAGAAAATCCCATGGTTACAAAACCTATCTCCAATATTCTTAAACACTAAAAAAACAACACTGAACTCTTGACCTTTTGAGAATACTTTCATATGCTCTAAAAGATATCCTGATACACTGCTAAATCATAAGAGTAACTGGATATGATCTGCTTTTCTAGAGGTCACACACACACACACACACACAAAAAAAAAAACGACTGACTATGAATGCCTCAATTTTCAGTGCCGCAACAACAGCCCGCTTTGCACCTAATAACTCTGACCAGGCCAACCCATTTCATTATCCTCTCAGATTTGCTATCCGTACTGACACCCATCAATAACAAAAACATGAATAACCCACTTATCACCAGCAGGATAACTTTGACTCAATACTCAATCAAAAACAAGTCATACTATGGTCGATGAGAATAACAGGATTGATAAGGCAGCCAAGGAATCCCTCTCAACACAACAAATTTAAAAATCCCCTTTACAGACTTTAAAGCTACAATTAACACTTACATCAACAACTAATTGCAAAAGGAATGTAACGCACATCAACACACACTATATCAAATAAAAGTCATTCAGACTGTACAATATCACACTCTCAGACACTCAAGAAACAATATCATACTACAATCAAAATTCATCGCAACCACGTACTCCCCTTCTTCTTCAGTACACACTGACAAACAGTTTAGTTAACTGCATAAAACTAGTGGTACCTACACGAAAATACTTCTACAGTATACCCAACCATAGCGTCCTTTTTGAGAGTGTCGAACGCAAAGCCATTCAAGAATTATCAAAATAAACTACCCAAAGATATAAAAAGAAAACTGAATAAACATTTGGCTACAGAAAATAAAACCGAATTAAATCCTCACCATTATATTATAAAAATTATGAAAAATAAATGTCGACTGGAGATTCAGAATAATAAATGTCGGCTGGAGATTCAGAATTTGCTGACAGTAACACTACAGAGGAGTAACAGCCCCAATTATGCTAACGGTTTGCTGTGGATAGGACCCATAATATATTAGGATGGGATCCTGATGGTTGGAGGCTTCAGGTTTAGATACTTTTGATTCCCAAAACACGGTCGAAAATGTCTGATCGGACCAATGGGCTGGTCATATCGAGCTCTAGCACCTATAAATATATCAATATATCAATTTATGGCAGATTGCATTGTGCATCTTTCCTTGTTAGGTATAATTTTCTGGCCACCTCATACTTGAAACAAGCCTAATCCAGTTTTGAGTGACCTGTATAATTTGATAAATGTTTGTCGATTTACTTATCATTCAGCACGCGGAATCTATCGGATTTTTCAAATATTTTACATGCGGAATGAACGTTATTTTTATTTTTTTGTCAAAGCTTATATCTAAGAACTTGTGTTATTCCACTACTGAGATTTCTGCTTCGTCTCGTTTTAAACATGGGAGTTTGTGCAATTCGCTGAATTTGCAGAAATGTCAGCATTTGGTTTTCGTTTGGGAAAACGGAAATCCATTTTCAGTGGCTCATTTGTGTATTTTATAGAGATATTGTTGTGGTTGTCTTTCTATGGTATGCATAAGTCGTTTGGTTTGTTTTATGGCATATCAACCAAAGTGGGTTATTAATGGCGACAATTTCTTTAGGATTGGTTCGTATGAATATATGTATTATTTGTAAGAATTCAGTTTGTAGATCAGATTTAATTGATATATTTTCATAAAAAGTGTTTTTGTCGAGATTCAAGGTATTGGTGGTAATATTTTTTTAAAAAATGTCTTTTTGGTATTTTTACTATAAGAACCCAGTTAGTGGGGTTAAATATTTTGCTACAGCTGAACCCTTACAGATGCTACCACCTCAAATCAGCGTAGACCAGGAAACCTCAAAACCTCCCGATTTTATGCCTTACTGCTGGATGTAGTTTATCGTCATACCAAGGACAAATAGTTGTTTGCATTAAATTTCATTACTCGATATTTGTAGATTAATGAATAAGAGTCTTGTATATCAACGTAAAATGTATAGTTTAATTAACTATATAAAGTGTTAAATGTAAGTTTCGTATATGTACTTAAATCAGAAATAAGGAGAACTAAGGATCAAATAAATAAAATACCACGGAGGAAGTCTCAGCAGCCAAATATCGATGGTTGACTCTATCAAATGCATTGAAATAATCCTAATTGAGCAGCGCAGCTTGCACGTTGTCTTCTAAGCTCTCTAGGAACGTGCGGATCAGATGATGTAGATCTGCAATGGTCCCAACAGAATAGCGGCAGCTGACCGCAAATGTTCCATCAGGATCTTAGCCAAAATCTTTAATTCTTTGTTTAGAAGAGTTAGGAGCCTGTAATCATCTAAGTCTCACCCAACATTTTTGACCTTTTCAACATAGTGATCACACTTCTAGGGATCCGGTTGTGACGGACCCCTTACAGAACAAGTTGTTGAATACCACCATCAAAATCGGCACAAAGATGTGTGACAGCCTCAAATAAAGTAAACCATCAAGTCCCGGAGATTTCTGATCTTCTTCAACGTCAACTGAATTTCACCCTCGTATCTAACCGCTTCACTCAGTGCAAGGTGAGGAAAGTTAGCAAAATAGCTGAGAAACACTTCACCAGAAAGACCAGGCTCTTTGATAAAGCGGCTCTTAAAATGGCGACGAAACGACCCGCGCATATTCGCGGTCAACCTCAGATAGGTCACTGTGGCATATTGACCTCACTAATGAATTGACCGTCACCTTGACGGATTTCTTCCTTGCGCAATTCTGCAGACTTATTCATGGCTTCGTTCGACATGTTGTTTAACTTATGTCTAAACTACCTGACCTCGGTAGAGCTTGCTAGCCTTATTCTCCAGAGTCTGCCAAGCTAATGCTATCTCTAGGGAACTTCCCCTTTCTATGACTGAGTAGTGAGTTCGATCGACTCGGGCTGCCCTTATTTTTTGCCTTAATTTACAAATCTCTAATATTCTCTACAAATGTTTGATGCTCCAAGAGCATATTTAATCTGTATTGTTCAGGAGCCTGATAATAAGCATGTGAGGTTATCTGAGTCTGTTTACTAATGAAATAAATGCGTGTTTAGACCTGAACTTCTCGTCTATTTCATGCATAATATCAAGTATTGGTTCTTACGACTAAGCAATTAACCCCTAAACTATAATTCCCTAGAATGGTATAAAAAGTTATAGATGTACAGTTTTCTTGAGTTATTATTCAGTCAAATTTTCACTCCACTTGATTGGGACCCATTATGGCTTCATTAGACTTCAGCTTTGATTAGAAGTTGAATGTTATCACCCGAACCTTTGTTTTAAAGAAATTACTTTTTGGAACTAGCCAATTATTTTCGAAAGATTTTTGGGTTTAAAAATCATTTTTCAAATGAATTCAATTTTTAATGAATGAGCACCTGGAAGCTTCTTCAGTATCTAATTCTTCTTACCACATTTATTACTTTTAAAATCTCATTTGTCACAATCATTTTTTAATTTTCTGGTTTCAAAAACGTGTCATATTACAACACTTTTGCAATTTCAGGATACAAGATTTCTTCAGAAATTATATGTATTTTCGGCTATGTAGCAGACAAAACTTTTTCAATGAATGTTAGTTCAACTTAAGCCTAAACTCTTATAAAACTGTAACAATTTATAGTGCCAACAAGTAATCATATTTTCGAAATCCGCTTACCTTAAAAAACACAAACAAACAAATAAAACTAACAGCGTGTGCCTGCCGACATTAGTTCCACCCCTGTCTAATATACCGACTGCACCTGCAGAGCGGTAACTCCCCTTAATGGGGGCCAAGAAAATACAATACATCAAGCATACACCGGGTTAAAATACAGTCTGTATCCAATGTATAGGCGTTAGAAGGCCATGGATGAGTCAATCGATTCGAAGAGATCTAGACTTAGACATGGCTGTAAACATACCAGTTTAAACATAGTATTTGGGAAGTGCAACAAATGTTTTAACAGGTGAAGTTTATTCCATGAACACTAGTATACTGGTTTGTGTAGCCCTCATTTCTTAAGGCGATTAGATTTCTCACTAAACACGTCTATATGTAGCTCTTCAGTGGATGGGAGCTCAGGCAATAAAGTATATCACATTAAAATTATGAATAACCAAATAAAAACCTAAACAATTTCTTTCAGACTCTAAGAAAAAAGTGAAATTCCACTAATTCTAGTACCTGCGTCTCTAGTAGAAACTAAAAAAACTCTCCCCTTTTCCTTAATGAAATGTTTTGTTCAGTTGAATTATCTGTCAAATTGAGAAATAGCAATTTTCTAGTAGAGGCAGTAAAATAGGAAAAACGCGATAAAAATAAAGACTTATCATATTAAAAACCTTACCCCATTAAAGACTTAGCACAACCTTAGGAAGTCATTAAAAGCACAGGGTTTTCTTTTTCCACACCTGAATCAGTTACATCTGCTTTAGAAAGCCAGTGGGTAAGTGATTACTGTAGAATTACAACTAAAATTTGGGACACCATTACAACGGACAAATATCCTAAATTTTGTCACATCAGAAATCAATAGAAAAATAAAGAATTAGGTATAATATTGAAACAGTGGAATAATATAGTACTGCCTCATTAAGGTGTTTTAAATGCCAAAAATTTGGATAACTGCAGGATTTTTCCAACATGTACAAAATGTTACCAAAGGGATTCAGACATAACGGAAGAATACAATTTTGAAGATATGTGACATGCAAGGAAAACCATCCAGCATACTCACGATCATGCGACAGACGAGATGAAGTATAAGTCATCCTGTCGGCTGGTGCTTCAGATTACCCCAACTGCACCTCTACAGAGAACTAAGACCCCTCCCCACCATGGGAGGACCTATTTGGCGTGAGTGGCGACTCGTAATGTCTGGGGACGGAATACTGGTGGTTGAGGGTTATGGCGATCAGGGTTAGTACTTCCGATGCTTATCACCCCACTTCGACCCTACCTGGACTAGACGGGCGGTAGGAGTGGCTCTATCTAATAAATCGGCTGGTCAGGACAAGCTCTAAAGCCTATAAAAAATGAATACTTTAAAGAAACTATATCTAAATTAACTGGTAGATGAATAACAACTCAGCCTAATGTACAGGCATTAGATACCTCTAGCTGAGGGTCAGTCGGCTCGTGGAGAGATTTAGGCTTGGACATGAATGATCCTCGTTCGTTTTGTGCACTGAAAGTTTATGTAGTGCAACAAAGGTGGCGACAAGTGCTCAGAGTCTCTCGCGTGTGCAATTATACTGGTCGGTGTAGCCATGACATAAGGCGATTGGGTTTCCTCCTTGACAGGTCTCATCCGTGGGCTCCGAGGTAGGTGGGAAACACAAACAGTGAAATATAAATTGTAATAATTATGTATCAGTATAAAAAAATCCTCAAAGGATAAATTTCCGATTAAGGTTCCAAAAAAGAAAAAGGTTTTCGTACTAGAGTCTTTGGGGTGGGTGGGGGTAAAACCAGTGTCAAGACTATCCTCTTTCTTGAATCTAGTCGGATTAATTCGAAATCAGAAAGATGAGACAGCAATTTAGTGGTGGAAGTTGAAACAAGAAAACAGGGGCATCTAATAAAAATGTAGACCTTCAATACCACGAGCATTAACATTTTCCCTCGCACTGAATACACCGAGGGGAGTAATTAGAAGTAGCGTGCTCTCTCTTTCTCTGGCCACACCAGAAGAAATCAAATCTGCCTTGGGTAGCCAGGTAATCTCGGACTACCAAAGGAACACGATTAGACGAAACGATGAAAATATTTTACAAATACATACATCGTTACTTTTAACCCAAGGATTCCTTCAAAAATCAAAATAGTCTATAATGTTGAGACAGTAGAGCTATATATCCCAGCTTTTCTGAGATGTTTTAGATGTCAGAAATTTGGACATCACAGTGATATCTGTAGGGCCTACTTTACATTTTCAAAATGTAACCCAAAAGGCTCTGATCATGATGAATATGGATGTCAGGATGAAACTAGATGTGCAAATTGCCAAGATAAACATCCATCTTACTCTCGTACTTGTGTCTTCTGAAAAAAAGAAAACAGATCAGGTAAGTAAAATATAGAAGAAATATCTCCTCCACAGAAGCGAAAATGTTGTTGAAGGGTAGATTAGGAGCCCTTTGTATGCAAGAATAGTGGATAGGTCAAGTTCAAATAGCTCCAATATTACTGATAAGTATGGGTGCCTCACTGAGAGACTTGTGCACTTACAACCGAATGATTGGCTCAATTTCCAAAAAACTAAAGATACATATTACAAAGTTTTGGGACAGGCTGAACTTGAACATATAAAAAAGGAAAATGTCACTGCTAATATGAGTATAACATCTCAGATGCAGACCTCGCCTCCCAGATATGTTAAGCCACCTGCAGAACAAAGTCTTCAGGGATCACCTCTACATTCGTTAAAGTCGTTAAACAGTATCACCACAGAAAATGAAAACAACCAAGCAAAACCTAGAAGTTTCTACATAAAATTGCTTTAAGAATTTAGATGAGATAAAAGTATTAAAGACGGCTAAACCTTCTAAACTAAATCAAATATAAAACAAATAAGTCATAAATCAAAAATTAAAAATATGAATAAAATATTGCAATGGAATTGCGGTGGAGTGGAGGCAAAATTAACGGGCTGTTTCTGTTGATAACAGATCTGACTCTGGCACTTGTTTGCCTTCAAGAAAACTTTCTTAAGAGCAATAACAAAATAAATACGTATTAAATTGCCAGCAATTCAATGACAATAACGATATTATTCTTCAGGTGGTACATCCATATTACTCAGGAATGATATTCTACAAATCATATAAGCTTGAGAACTAATTTACAGGTGATAACTATAAAAATGGCGCTGCTCAAACGAATCAACATCTGCTTGATGCACATTGCACCGTGTGAAGAAATAAATGAAAACGAATTGCAAGGAATTATAAAGCAACTTCCTGCTTCCTTTAAGGAATTGTAACTGCCTCAGCACTTTAGTGGCTGTAAAGATACAAACCGAAAAGAATACGGAATTGGTTACAAATGACAATGATTTGTGTATCTATAACAACAAATCCCCAACTTATGCGTCTTTTCTCTGGCAATTACTCTGCAATTTATTATCTTTGCGCGATCTATCTATCTTTTTCTATGGAGTTTTTCCTGAAAGGTACTGATGGACACATGTGGTAGCGATCATTTTCCAATTTGCCTACAAAGTTTGGAACAAAGTGACGAAATTTTCCAATGTTGGAAATTGAATAAAGTAAACTAGCAGAAATTTTAAAAGTTATGCTCTGAAAGACTAGAAGGAGGTTACATAGAAAGAGTGTTTGAGAGAATGGGTGCGAGTTTATGTTCTATTAAACTGGCATTGCAGTATTATGTAAAACATCGTGGCCAACTAACCCAGCTTATATATCTAGATTTGAACCAAATTACTGTGATTAATTAAGTCATGCAGAAAATACCACACAACAATATGAGCATAGAACGATGAAACAACAAGTCATCCTGGAAATGCATAATTTTCCAAAGAAAAAACAACTTTTTCACATTTCTTGACACATTTTAGAAAAAACCGGAAGATTTTCACGATTATACAAAAAAGTATTTACGGACAGGTCAAAAACTGGAGACAGCAATCAACTAAAACATTATTAAAATGAAACGCCTCCCAAAGGAAAATTTGATATTCACTGCAAAGGTTTATGCCATTGAGGTGGCTCTAGACTGAGAGTAAATTAAAGAACTTCATATTTTTTCAATCTCGCTCTCTGTTCTATTACTTTTGAATGAGAACAAATCCAACAATACTATGATCATTAAATTATTGCGAAAAACCAACGCATTGAATTAAAAGAGAACTATAATATGTTGGATCCCTAGCGACATTGAAATAAATGACCTGGCAACCAAATCAATTTTAGATATGAACCTAGATACAGGGATACAGGCCCCATATATAGACTTTGAGGAGGAAATAAATAAATATATTTTAAAACAATGGCAAGGATATTTGGATAATTATCCTCAATAAATTCCATGCAATCCAGCTCAACTTTGGAGTAAGTAATACATCTTTCAGGAAGTTTCAAAGAGAGATGGTCGTAAAAGCCCGTTCGCTCATCAGCCATACGGGAATGACACATTTTTACTTATGAATGAAGTTCAAGTTTTTGTTGCATTTTTGTGGTGGTGGGGGTTAGACTTATCACTAAAACAAAAGTACGGCTAAGCAAAAACAAGAAACTCAAACCTACTCGATCAGTTATATTAGTTCTCTATATTTGTATGTTTTGGTGATATTGCAGCTAAGTGAATTTTTCTGAACAATATTAGCATAAGTATAGTCTTTAATAGAGGAAGCTGCTATTTTTCTTCTCGGAAAGATTCCCAGGTATAGTTGACCTCATTCATATATACACAGCAAAATCTTCTTGACAATTTGCGCATTTAGTATCACTAATGCACTGTAGCCCAGAGTCGTCCGGGTTTTTATGCGCACATTTCACACATGCAGCAAGTTCTCTACAATTCTTCTTTTGATGCCCATATTTCTGAGACTTAAAACATTCAACTGATTGAGGAGTTATTGTTCAACCCTCTCAATCCTAAATCCAATTTTTTGGGTGGGTGGGTATCTGGTGTAAACAGGCATAGCTCTATTTCTGACAAATCCTTTTGAGGTGACAAGTATTTCATGTGTATAAGATACACTTTAAATTGTTGAAAGTCTTCCCTGAGCATGTTATCCATAATTTTCTCATTTTTTAATTGTTTTATCGTCTTTAAATAGGTTGACATCTTTCATTTTCTTCACTGTCCTGATAGTGATGACTTTTTTTTCATTCAAGCCTGGAGATAAAATATTCGATCACTAGGAATGAATATTAATGCAAAATACATTAATTTTGGCACACCGCTGAAAGGGGAGAGGAGAGGCTGGTCAACACTCTTTCCAAGATCTAGCTAATCAGATTTACGACCCAATCACTCATTATAATATGTTCATTCATGACAAGAACCCGTTCATCAGTTTACAGCCCTACATATACTATAATACCATATATTCACAGGGGGAGCAAAAAACGGAGAAATACTCATGGCATAACATTTTTTGTTTTATTTTTTATTTACAAAAATTATCTGAAAATATATGATACGAATATTAAAAAATTGAGAAATTAGGAATGTCCGATCCCGGATAGGCGGCTAGAGGGGTACGCCGGTCAGAGCGTTCCAGGCCGGCGGGTTAGTGGTGAGTAGTTAGCTAAATGCATCATCATCTAATTCGTGTCGTGAAAGAACAAATCAACGAAATTCTCACCTTCCCTACGTACCATTTAGCAAAACCACAGCCAAAGAAACGGGCTTAGGACGATCGGCAGGGAAAGAAGACCCTGTTGAGTTTGACTAGTCCGATTCTATAAGGAAACACGAGAGGTGTAAGATAGGTGGGGGAGATGGCTTTGTCGGCGTCAGGAGCTCGTCGATCAGGGCCTGGCGGCGGCCGTCTGTCATCGAGAATGTCGGCTCGTCAGTAGCGGCCGGAGGATGGCTCTTGCTGTAGTTGGTAATGGTGGCTGCCGTCGGGGCGCGGGTTTTTTCCCGCGTTCCGCTGTCGCTGGCGGCGTCGGTCGTACTGCTTGCCTTTCGCTGGTGGCCTTCATCTCTTCGGTGGCCGGCGCCTTTGCTGTCAGGTTTTTCCGGCCTTCGTCGCGACCGGCTTCGTTCTGTGTCGTCGAACCTGAAATACTGCCACTTCCGTCGTTTCTTTGCTCACCCGGTTAAAAAGGAGACTGGTCGCTTGGCGGCCCTCTTGTTAGTACCAAAGGCACGGGCCCCCGATCGATTGATGCACGCACTTGACACTTAGTCGGGGATTGTGCTGGGTCGGGAGTTTCACTTAGACAGTACGTCTATCAAACTGTAACGCAAGTGTCCCAAGGCAAGCTCAGCCAGGGCGGAAACCTCGTGAATGCAACAATGCAAAAGCTCTATCGATCTCAATTTTCAGTACGAATACGCACTGCGAAAATGTGGCCCATCAATACATTCCGAGCGGAGAGCTTCATTCCGCCCAGAGGTGTCAGAAAAGTTACCACAGATAACTGGCTTGTGGCAGCCAAGCATTCGTAGTGACGTCCCTTTTTGATCCTTCGATGTCGGTTCTGCCAATCATTGCGAAGTAGAATTCATAAGCGTTGAATTATTCACCTACTGACAGGGAATGTGAGCTGGGTTTAGGCCGTCGTGAGACAGGTAAGTTTTATCCTACCGATCGACACGTGTGTTACGTTGGCCGTTGCCACTATTATCTCGAACAGTACAAGAAGAGCCGCGGGATTGGAGCAATGCATCGCGTGCTCGCTCGAATAATAACGGCTGAAAGCCTCTAAGTAGGAACCGCGACGGGTGCCGTCACGGTATTACGAAAGGCGTTTCTTTTCGCTCTGCTGGAGTCTACCATAGCTAGTGTCGTCGTCACTAGGAGCAGCTGCTGTTGCTGAAGTACGCGACGGCGCTCGTTGTAACCGCGTCACTTCCGTGAACGGGCCATCTTATTTGACATCCGTAATTTGATATCTCTCTTTTTACGGAAAGACGCGACCCCTTCTGACGGTTTTTTTTAACCTGGCTAAGGTCAGCTTTTTTCCTACGTCTTCTTTTACTCGCACTGAGAAGTCGAGATGTATCAGGTTGGCAGGCGATTCGAGCGACAATTTTTGCGGAATTTCGTCACTCACCTACAGCTACAGCCGCCGCGTGAACAAGCTGAATGCACGTCTACGTTTTATGCTTCCGCCGCCAACTTCAACATCTTATCGCACGCTGTAGGTGTGACTTGATACAGCCGGGCCAGGAGAGGCATCGCGACGAAAGCGGTTTCCGGTGAGGAGAGAAACCTCTTTGTATTTGGTGCCGCGCCCGATTCCGCCGGCGCTCGCCGGCTTCCTCTCGTCGTCATCCCCCCTTTTTTCTTCGGTCTGTCCCGATCCAGTTTCCGATTTTCCCGTCGCCAGGAGATGATGAGGCTTTGGCGCCTTTGTGGTGGAGAAAAAAAAACTCACGGGGTTTGCTGTTGACGGTGGGGGAGAGGCAGCCTTTAAGTTTCTTCTAACCGCTCATTGGTGAGATCCCACGGCTTGAAATAGTCACGATTTAGGTCGTCGAGTTTAGGTATCTCGATTGATTCCGGGGTTTACGTTGGCGCTCATCTCGCGAAACATGAGGAATTTTAATAAGGCTAACAATACACTCCTCTCTAAAATCAAGTATTTTGTCAACGCGCGGCATAGAAACACTAACCTCGATGTGTGTACGTGATTTGCTAAGTATGGCAGTCCCAGCATCTCCAAGGACTGGTTATCCTGCACAGACATATCTGTTGACCTGGTGCTTGCGACCACACTACAAAAGCGCTCAATCACCTTCCTATGGTTCTTACAGAGAGGGAGTACTGACAACCAGTAAAGGATGAAAGTAAAACGTGTGTCCCTTTACAGACAACTGCTGTCGAAGCGAAGTCCGGACCACCGCTCCGATCTTTGTTTGTATCTCCGACCCGAACTACACTCCAGTGATGCGGACGACACCCTTCATAGACAAAATATTCTTGTGAAGTAAAAAATAAGAAATTTCTTATTTAAAATAAGGCAGCGAAAAATAAAATTTGAATTATTTTAGCTGCAATATTTTAAGTTAGAATTTCTAAGTTTTTGACTTTACTAGAATATTCTGTTCTTTTCCAGGTTTATATTCTTAAGAATATTACTTTTCATGCGCGCATTTTTCAAAGTGATTATAAATACATACATCGTTGTTTGTTTCTCTGTGTCTTTAAAACCCCATATAGTGCAGTGACAGTCTCTAGTATCAAAGGGTGCAATAAGTTAGCTAAGGACTTGATGAATTTCAGCTTATTTACGAGTTCACTCGGTGAAGTATATTATGTGCAGATGTTTA
Organism: Ascarosepion bandense; assembly: GCA_037127315.1. Lineage (NCBI taxonomy): Eukaryota > Metazoa > Mollusca > Cephalopoda > Sepiida > Sepiidae > Ascarosepion > Ascarosepion bandense. The sequence goes on from JBBBDQ010001028.1 coordinate 2,754,549, forward strand.
TAGGCATGTATAAGGTCAATTTAACAACTTTACAGGTAAACCTATTATATTTTATTTTACTTTGTGGTATATCATTTCTTTCTAAGGTGGATGTACTACCTGCCCCTGAAAAGGCCACCGGCATGTTTATTGCTGGTATTCATTTAGTCATTTTGCTTAATGAATGTTTACTGAAGGCAAGCAACTGCCGGTGACAGGTCTGTTAATAGCAGAAGCAGTTTATTTATATTTATCCACGGTAGTTTCATTGGATTATTTGGTACATGATTGCTTAAATATTTTCAGGCTTGAGCTTAGTATGAAGTCGTGATCTGAGGTTTGGGAGTTCCGGCTTTCCTTTTCTTTCTGTTTGTCAAATAGATTTTGGGTAAATATTTGATTACTGTGCATTTCAAGATTTTGTTGGGCATGTTGTGTGCTTTTTTTAAGGGAGATAAGCTATTAAATCCTTTAAGAGTTTTTGGTGGTCGTATAGTAGATCGCTTTTATCTTTGCTTTTTAGGAGATTTTTGAAGTTGTTTTTATGATAGATTTTGTATTTTTTCTTCATTTATTATTTAAATTCTTTTGTTGTCTAAAGAACTTTTGAAACTTGGGCCAATTAACCTGTTCTAAATGTACGAACTTCAGTATTTTTGAGTTTTACTGGTACTCATTGTCCTGATTTTTCCCTTATTTGTTGCCATAAAAAGAGCTTTTCATGTATCTTTCCACGATTTGCCTTGCTTATAAATGATTGGTTTGTTTGCTTTACGGCACAGCAACTTCAATGACTTATTTAATGCCTACTAGATTTTTAGGAAAAATTCGTATGAATAGAAAATATATTTGTAAGAAATAAGTTTGTAGATCGGGTTTCATTGACGCATTTTTGTAAAGATGGCTTTGTCTAGAGTCAAATGTAAAGCTGGTAATATTTTTTATTTTTCTTTCAAAAGGTATATCTGATATTTTTCCAAAATGTTTTGCTTGTAATATATTTTCACAAATGTATTTCTTGTAATTTTTTTTTGTAGAGGCCAACCACTTTTAGTATATCATCCACATTTACATTTTCGAACAGCACAAGCACACTATTTGCATTAAAAACTATTGTCTCGAGATAGCTAATTTTGCACATAGTCAAATATTCTTAATGGATAATACTTTTTACAGGCGTGGTACACCGTTTGAACTTCACCTGCAAATAAATTAAATGTACTAGAGAATATGGATGATGCGTCGCAGAAAGTTACAAATATGGTATATAGAAATTACAGCAATGGAAATGCTGTAGATTAACACCTAAATTATTCAACGTAATACATTAGATCCTGCGGTTGTTTGTACCCAAGAAACATTTGTAAAAATACATATTAGAACTATCAAGAGAACAGCAACATTCAGGGCCTCTTGTGTAAACGTCTTTATAAATATATCCTAGAATTACATGCACCTATCGTGAACTAACTTCCACAGTCAGACCTAGATTTACCTGGCTTTTTTGAAAATATACATGCAGTAACGACTTTATCCATCATCCTAGGTAACAGAGGAGCATCCCAATAGGCTAAGGCTGACTGGGAAAATTCGTGAATTTGTCAAAACAAAAATGAAACTAAAAATTTCACACGAAACTCCGATAGTCAGAATGAAAGAATGCATCCCTGAAAACTAATAACTAAGCAGAAGCACACACTTTTTCGGTGATGGATGTAAACAAGTAAGACTGAATAATGCAGCGCTTCAAATATTTACGTTGCCAACAACCGACAACTTCAATATAAACTAAATAGATCAAAAGCTCGTAAACCAAAAGAAGTCAAAAAGATGTTTAACAAACTAAACTCGGTTACAAAACCAAAATGTTTGGGAAATATGAAATATCTGGCAAATATGAACGTATGCCAGTAATACATCTCTCAACAAAAAAAGATGGAAGTTAAACAAAAATAAGGCAAAAACCTGTCCAAATTTCTAAACCAGGAAAAGACAATTCAGACGAAATTATAGACCAGTTTCTTTCAAAAGCTTTGTGTAAAACATTTGCTAGAATGGTGAAAATGTTTTAATTTGTTATTTGAGTCCAACACATTAATGTGGCTTTTACGAAAAAAAAGTACAATGTTTGCATGGAAAGTTTATACGAGAAACTATGTAGAAATGTGGGCTCATACGAGATCTACATGAATTCGAACTGAAAAGTAAGCTACCAAAAATTTTCTTTCGAATAGAGCTTTTCAGGTTCGTCATTGGATCTATTCTGTCTAATCCAAAAACTCATGGAGTACAACAAGAGAGTATATAGCCAGTCACTGTTCTGTATTAAAATAGAAATTGCAAAGAACTCACTCAAGGTTTAAATGGATGAATATATGCCATAAAATAAAGCAATTTATATTTTTAGAAATGTTTTTCAATGGTGTGATCGGTTTAGTTTTATCCTTCTTACTTTGCTATATTTTTTAGGATGACTCATTTTTCAAGAAATATTTATCGGTACCCTTGGCATTTGAGGCAATTACAAATAAGTTCTTGATGGTCCGACCTTTGTCGGATATCTCGGCAGAAATTCAACAGCATTAAAGCAAACTGAACGTACAGCTTTTTAATTTGTGACAATTTCTTAAATATTGAAGGAATAGTTTAATTTATATGAATTCTCAGTAACTTAGTGATTTTTGTAATCCCCATTACAACGTAACCCAAGGCAATATACATTACTCCTGTGCTTTTCTCGAATCTCTTTCGAAATGATTTTATCTATCATAGCATGAGAAAGAATTCCCCTTTTGGAGAGCAAGGATATTGAAAAATATTTCAATAACAAAGAAACATAACATAAAATGTTGGTAAATATTAATTCTATGAAGACATTGCTCACTAAAAAAACCTACAGTAAAAAGTACAATTTTACAATGGCTATTTTTAATACGTAAGATGACCTTCAATAAGCTCCTTATTTTTCTTGTACGCCTCTTACCTTGATTACATTACGAGCATCTTATCTCATTGACTCTACACAATAATACTGTAAAATGAGATATTTCCCTCACTTTGGAATTGTGCACATTGGATTTCAATTAACATAATTTGTATTCAAAGACCTACCGCCAATGAGCTCGGCATAAATGAGGACAAAACGCCAATTTTAAAAGTCTATCAAAACCAAATCGGATTATTTCAACTAGCAAGAGTACATTGCAGCTTCTAGCGTTGTCGGTGTAAATCTTAAAGTTTCAGATTTAATAAAAAAAAAATTTCATTTTAGAAACTACTGTTAACTTTTCATTGGTATCTTGGAAATGAAGATTAAAACGATTAATACGTTTGTGAGTTAAAGGAAAAATGAAATTTTTTACCTAAACGGGTACATAATCAACCCAGCCTACTCAGTGCATTTTTCTGTTTCGAGTACTCAGTGCGTTCCTTAGGATTTAGATTTTTGTCAATTTTTTTAAAAAATCCAGTGCGAAATTGGGCATAGCTGTGGGTGTCATCACAATAACCAAGACTTCCAGAAAGAGCTGATATTGCTACTCACCTGTATTCTATAAAACAACATCTGTTATACTGTCAGATTTTGAACATCTGAAAATCTAGCAACGTACAAACGCATATATGGGCTAGGCAAGTTGTAATAAGATATTAAAAAATCTATATACCGAGCAGAGTAATCTACTGAAAAAATTAATTTTAATTATTTAGCACAGGGTAAACTTTCGTGGGTAAAACACTGATCCTGAGTTGGAAGCTCAAAGTAATGAAGATTTTTTATCAGTAATATTATGTGGAAATGTTCAATTAGCAAAGAAAAAAAATCAGCCATATCGCTTCGAAAACTTCTAAAAAATTTCATGCAAGAAATTAAACTGGAAGTACTGTCTACATTACTAAATTATCCATGTAACTGTATATTTATTTTACTTTTACAATATTGGCTCATAGCCGAAGAGGAAATGCAGTGAGGTTGGTGATCACTGACAATCCTAAGCCTAGCTAATCTGATTATTATTGTAGATTATATCATAAATGTGACACATGGCTGAATAGGTAGAGAATTGAGGCTGGTCTACACTCCTTATCCTATACATTACGAATCTGATTCATTACCTAATTTGTTTATTTACCATAAGAACACATCCATCACTTCCCAATCCTCCATAGTACCACTTTTTCGCAGGGGGAACAAAACTCAGGACATAAAAAATTATTTTATAAGATTATATTTAAAAGTATAATAATATTAAGTGGCAGAGAGGAGATGGATAGCCCAGAACAATCTAAAATGTAACAAAACATTCAACTAAAAAGAAACAAATATTAGTAAGACCAGTCCACCCCACAAAATTCAGAGTGGCTGCTGACCAATTGGTGGAATCAAGCGGCACACTCGCTAATGAAGAGGTGAAAGGATAAAAATGAATAATGGAATGGGAAAATCAAAGAATGTCCTCGTCAAGATAAAATAATGCGGCACAACAAACTGGTGAGGTTGGGAATCTCTAGATTTATCATAACGAAAGAACCTAGCTGATAACAGGCTAGGAACAACACTTATTCACATTTACTAAGTACACAAGGAAAGTTTAACTTAACAATAGAGGCGTTAATAGAAAACCGCCTCGTTGTGATAAAAGAGATTAAAAAAGTAAATCAAAGACTGGCCCCATTCACACAATAGTTACTCACCTTTTGCAAAAATCTATTGACATCAGATGTGATCTTCATCTTGAGCTGATGCCCAGCTGATAAGAATACCACTCATAGTGCAATATTCCCACCATTCTCGACGTCTAAATCACCATTCTTGCTACGGCTAGATATGTGAGAAACACCATCCATTTACCCCTAAAATATGGGGTTGACACATTATCATACGCGTACGCGAAATCGATGGACACGAGCTGTTCTGAAGCAACACAAGCATTCAACTTCCCGACATGGTTCCAGAAGGGACACATTTGACGACAATGGTAGAAGACGTGTGCAGCTATTTCCTCTAAGATAAGGTCACACTGATGATAGTCGAGTAAATCCGCCCCACCCCATCTGAAGAACTTGTTATTGAGACTCCAAGGAGTGAAACTCAGTTCCCGACAAGCTGCGCCGTTCACAGGGGAGATCCTTCGTCGTAACCCCCTCCACGAATAAACAATACTAGATACTAGTGCCTCCTTGACCGAGAAAGGTCAGTAAAATGAGCAATGGTCCGCTAGGCCTCTCGACACTGTCTAAAGATTTTGATTTTTTCCGGGGCCTGCGACGGCGCTCGGCCCGAGAAACGGGAGGAGTGATGGTAGTGCTAGTGAAGGCTTTCCTAACACTCCTCTCCATAATCGAATTCTCTTTCAAAGCGCAACATAGGAAAACCAACCTCGGGGGGGGGGGGCATGTCGTTGACTAGATGCATGCGTCCAACTTACAAGAGTGTGGAGAGCATACAATCGTCTTCCTATGGGATTTAAACAGAGAGGATACTGACCAGGGATACCGATTCCGTATAGAGCTGGACTGCATGCACTGTCCCTTAGTCGGCAATAGAAAGGCTCTGATGCCAAAGCATAATGTAGGGGAGACAGAGAACAGCATTGGCGAACCGACTGAAATCGGCTCAAAAGGAGGCTGATCAACTTGCAGAAATCTGCTTTGAATCCGGCGGTTTTGAGAACAGCAACCACATGCCTATGTTTGATCTTACCAAATGACTTGGACTAATCTAAATTAATCAACGCAGCGTGCTCGTCGCCATTTACCCTTTTTATGATCGTGTGGATCAGATGCAGATTGCTCTGAATTGTTCGGCCCTTCACAGCACAAGTATGCTTGGGTCAAAACAGAATCTCGGCAATCGATTGCAAACGCTTCGTCAGGATCTTGGCCCAAATCTTTAACACTGCGTTTAGCAGAGTTATGGGCCTCTAATCGTGTAAGTCTTTTTCAACTACGTGATTACAGTCGGAACCCGTTTTTGAACATCACCGTCAAAATCGGCACAAAAATGTGGGACAGCCTCATCTACATTTTATAGGGTAAACAATTAAATCCCATTGCTGACCTTTTCAGTACCAAGTGAACTTTGCCTTCCATAATGTCACCCTCGTAGCTAGCTGCTCAGTCGGTGCAAGCCTCAAAATGTCACATATACAGAGTACGCACCTCCGAGGTTTTGATATCCCGAATGTATTGATCACCACCTTAACGGATTTCTTCATTACATAATTCTACATCACGGCTTCGTTAGTAATTTGGTTTAATCTATGCTAAATGATCTGACCCTGAAAGTGCTTTCTAGCCTTATGCTCCAAGCAGTGTCTAGCTAATGCTAACTGCAGGAGATCCCCTAGCCTTCACCCGGTACAGACTATCCTTAAGCGTCTTTATCTTGTTAGACTTTGCTAGTGCGTGACCTCGGTTATAGTCGAGGGTAAAAGACAATGTTTTCCTTAAGCTTCTCCCACTACTTATTCTTAAGAAACACCCTGAACTTCCAGTGTCCATCCATTCTAGGTCTAGAATCTAAAGCCATCCGGGCACAGACTAGACTGTGATCCGAATAGCTTCACGAGATTTATTATGCAAAATACATAATTTTGGCACAAGACCAGTTTTTTTTAGGTTGGGACAAAAACTGAGCCTGATCATCAATAACTATCCTATACCTAGCTAATCCGACTTACGGCCCAATCACCCTTTACAATTTTCCAATCACCATAAGGACCCATCTATCATTAATCAATCTACCATACACCATAATACCTCATACATTCAGGGAACCTAAACAGTACACAATCCTCACATGAATTTTAAAAAATTTCTTTATATACAATATGCGTATAAAAATATATAAACATTTATACGATATGCAATGAGATCCGAATAGCTTCACTAGTGGAACAAAATTTGATCGACCCTTCTCCTTAACATACTATTCAGGAAGTTAAGCACCTGAGTAGACAGCACATTAAGGGCCCAAGTCTACATCTTTCACTCCCAAGGTTGATCAACCCGGTATCTATCAACGGGACTAAACTTGCCAGTTAGATCAACCACGTTACGATTGCCCAAACTCCTGCTAGGACCCAACCCCATATCTATTTTGTGGTCCATGATAGCATTCCAATCCCCCCACTAAAACTAAGCGCGAAGAATCCACTAGGAACGACCCCATCTCACGGTAAAAGAATACATGTTCCATGTACTCGTTGGGCGCATTAACCGCAACGATCCGAAATGAACTACTATTCACGGTAATATCGGCTACAATCAATTGCCTCCAAACCAACATGGATAAGGAACACCCTCACACCCAGGTTACATTTAACCAAAACGAAATACCTCTGATCTGCTGGTCACCGTATGCTGAATAGACAATAAAGCCGCTAGACAATACACAAGCATCAGTTGATTACGAAGCAGGCGAGCAGATTTACCCTGATCTCTTAAGCCGTTTTCATTCAAACTCGCTTGTTGGTCTCCATTTCTCAAGTAAGATCCTTACGCGCATACTAGTCAGAAAAATGCAGGATCAGGACCAGTGATGAAATGTCTAAGGCCACCAATATCCAGATCAAACGTAATCTGTTCGTCAGTGGTAAAGGTTAGTTTGAGGCCCTATATAGCAAGGGATGGAGCAGATGAAGATCAGGAGACTGTGTCATCCGGATCTTCGTAAAAATCTTTAGCAGCGTTTATGAACTGCAATGAACCTAGAAGCGTTGCTAAAATTCCTCTGTTCATCGACTTAAACAAAGGTATCTAGGGAGCCTTTCTTTGCAGGGAAATATCCCTCTCAAGTGCCTGTCTGTCCATTTTGCGTATGTGCACCCTTGGGGAAAAGTTTTTCCTTCTATTTTGGGATGTATTGGGGAAAGGGGATGACGAAACCGCGGTAGATGTGAGGAAGCCCCTCGGCTTACTAGAGTTATCGTTTCGCTCTGGCAAAGCAGGAACGGATTGAGACTTGGCTTGACCCATGTTTCGTTCTGTCCTGTTTCATGCGGCCTTCTTTAGTTTTGGAGCTTCGAGTTGTTCATTCTCTTCCCTCACTCTCTTCAATTAGGATGATCGAGGTGGATGTATTTCCTCCACCTTCATGTGGTGATGTTGCCTTTTCGGCATCTGCTGCTTTTTTACCTGCTAGCTGCTGATAGTTTTTCTGCTGATTCTTCGGGTGTTCTTCCTGCTGCTGGAGAGGATGGGTAGCTTTCTCCCGTCGCCTCCTCATTACCACCTGCTATTCATCTCCAGTTTCCGCTGGCCGGAGATGAGGTGCTGAGTTTACTTACTTCCGTCCGTCTCCTCCTCGCAGACTTCTTTCATTCTAGATTTCTGCTGGCCGGGGCAGAAATTGCTAGGTTAGACATATACCCCGCGACCAGCAGTAAGGTTGGCGATTCTTCATGACCACCAGAATCCTCTTGTCCTGGTAGATCAATACGCCGGATTATGTCCAAGAAGTCCCTGATGGTAACGTCCACTTTACTAATTATTGAAGAGATATCCCCGATGCATCAATAGCTGGCAAAAGCCCCCAATCATTCCTCCGTGATGTCAGCAGCAACCCTATACACAATGAATCTTGTCTTGCGTGTTCCAAGATATACACTCCTGATCAAAAATTTAAGACCACTTAAAAATCTTTAAAAATATTTTTTAACAATTAACATCCAAGTTTTTATATCGGTACTTAGCAGGGAAATAGTTTTTTTTTTTGCGACAGTATTCAACAGTTCGGGAATGGTTAGAAACATATCTCCCTTCAGAAATGGTTAAATGTTTCCCCTCTGTTTGTTATAGTAGCTCACCCCGTTTTTGTTTTGTGTTACCGATCTAAGCCGCTTTGTTTAAGCTAGGTTCTTTCACTTGCTCTTATTTTAGGGGCCATGGTAGTCGGCATTCCTGAAAATTTGACCAATGAAAATAAACTCAAAATATAACAGATGAAAACTGCACCGGAGAAGTGGAGAAGAACACGTATAAAAGAGAAAACAGTTAAAAATAAAATTAAACTTACAATCAAAAATCAAAGCTACATTCAAAGCTAAAACCAGTTACAGAAAATACAAAACGAAAAACACTTTAAAGATAAAATAACAAAAAAGCAAACTAGAAAAATGTTTACAATTAGACAAAATAAACAAAAATGAAACTTGCCGAAAGATCGTCCAACAACTGCAATTACTTAAAACAATTTCACAACAGTCGAAGAATGAAGCCTGTCATGGGCTCTAAAAGCTGCATAAAATTCTACTAAGAATATCTAATCTGATTCGCGACCCATTCATTAGTTACAATTTAATCATTCCTTGCAAGAACACACCCCTCTTTACCAAATCATACATTTACAAAAATACGACATATTCACGGGGGGGGGGATTAACTAAAATCTCATTTTTATTTTTACAAAAATATACAGAATTATGCGTTATGAGTAGGATAGGTATGATTATTTATTACAACAGGAAATTACAATTTTGGCACGAGGGCAAAAAGGAAGCGGGGAGTAGCTGGTCTACGATATCTTAAACCTGGATAATCAAATTTACAACCCATCCTCCATTACAATTACTCATTGACTACAAGAACTCACCCACTGTCATTTGATCTAACCTATTACATATTACAGAGGTCATACTAAAATACCCGTGGTATAAAAATTTTATATGTAAAAAATGGCTCTTTTTCTTACAAAAAATAATTAAAAATATATGAAATAAAATGAGATGGATATGAACCCAAAAACGAAAATAAATTATAACAAAATATTCAAACTTAAACACTATTAGCAGGAGCCGTCCACCCCACAGAAAAATGAGTGGATACTGTATTCTGCCGATGGATAAAATCAAGACGCTTACTAAAGCCGAGAAAACAAAATACTTATCCATAAAACTAATCGTGGTGCCATGCATAAGTATGGCATTTAAATATTTTGGATTATAACGCGTTGCATTCCCATAAATTACAGGGTATTTCGCAGTTGAGATAATGGTAATCCACCTCTTTAACTAAATATTCAAACCAAACCAAGGCCTTCATAAAAACCCCGTTCGTGCTCAGGTCGAACGTTTATCACTATGTTGGATTACTCTGCCGTTCCGAGAGCAGAGGAAATAGTCTGAACTTCGATTTCATAGACAGAGTAATTAGCAAAACTTATGAAGCTGATTAAATCAAAGCCCGTAGATTTAACTAGTATGTAAGAGCAGCGCGTTGTAATCGTCTTCATGACCCCCACTCTTTACTGCTACCCATTTTAATATTGCATTCTAATCGGACTAAGTTTATTTTTATAACAACGGGAGTAATTTACCTACCAATCTGATCGCGCTGACGTCACTGATCGCGTAAACTGTAATGAAAGTAAACCTTCAAAACACACTGTCCAGCCCTAATACTGTTATCACTAATTTTTCCTCTACAGCCTGACAGTATTCTGGAAAAACTCTTATAACAAAATGTTTTTTTACAGCTGGTTAAATTTTTACGCCAAAAATGTGACTTCACATGGACTTTCGCTGTTTGTTTTTGTTTGTCACTCACAAATTTCGTCTAGTCTTAAATAAGTCTTACGCTTTAGATAAAGTACGTGAAAATAGCTGTTTAGCCATACCAGCTCTTAATAATTCAGATTTCTTTCAATAGTATTTATTAAAATAACAGCCAAAATGGCAGAAAACACTTGGAAATTAAATATTGCTGACCTCTTATATAAGCTTTTTTTTCTACTTTTCTAGTACGCCTTTAGTTGCATTGTTGCTGCTAGTATAATATACTACTGAACGCTGCAAATGTATTTTGTGTTACGCTTTGAATTTCTTTAAGGTGCTGCTCATTATGTTTTTGTTTTTTTTGTTTTTTTTCTCTAACGCTGTTTTGAAACTGATTCTGAAAGTTCTCATCTCTAGCTGCATATTTTCTCGAGAAAGACCAATAACTAAAATTGGGAATGTCATGCTAGAAAACACATCTAGATGTTGGTTTGTCTGTCTATATGTGTCAAATATTCACTCGTTAATGAGTGTATTGGGATTCCAATGATTATGAACCCTCTTTCACTGATGTCTTGTTTACCACAGGGTCCTTTAACATGGGTTGTTGGTCCAGAATGGGAGGAAGATCTCAGCTTTCCTAATCCTGTAATTTTTCTGTATATCCCTAAGTTAATATATTCCGTATTGACAAATATACGCCATATTGACTTGTGAGTAACTTGGTCTATTTAAGTAATGGTTGAATATTGCGAGGTTTGTGGCTTAATTTCAAATTTTTCCTGAATTTGAGCATATTCATTTAAAACCTTAACGCAAACATTCTGATTTAATCTTATCCAAAATTTGTACCTGAAAATTCCTTTCTCTTATCGCCTGTTTATTGTCGTAAACTACGTATAAATAATCTGCTCTGCTTATTCCTAGTGCTCTTAGTTGGTGTAGTGAGTCTTAAACAAAGGAATGTTTTCGGTTACATTATGAAGATTTTAGAAGTCTTGTTCGAAAGCAGAAAATATAAACTGTTTCATATTTACTCGACGCTTCTAGCGAAATCCACCTAGTACCCTCACCAAGGGTTGTGACGAAAGCTTTTTTTTGTTTGCGAAGCGTCTTAGACATTATACTGTATCTTTACAGTCAGTTGTCCATTGTGCGCCAATTGGGTATTCGAAAAATGTTGTCTAAATTTCTCAAAGCAAATGGCGTCGTACTTAATCACATGAAATGACTTTCCATCGCTTCCTTATTGTAATGACCAATTTAAAACTTACCTTTCACTTGTCCCACTCAATAATTATCCCGTGTTATGTCTTTATAAGTATCTTTGGCTAGACTGTCAGAATTACCAGCTCACGAATACTGGATTCTGCTGTCTCTTCGTTTAAATTCACATTCTTTAACTTGGCGTCCATTTGTTTTGAATGACCCCGAGCTTTAAATTGAGACGCTGTTTATCTGAGGATTTTCTATTGATAAAATCTGATACAAAACAATGTTATTTTTAATTGTAACTTGTGTACACAGACCTATATCAAATCAAAAGTAAAAATGAGATCTGAATTAAATGTCAAAATCTTAACAGACTTTATGGTTTTCTCTTGAAATAAAATTAGTATTACGTCCTCGAATTAAAAGATTCTGATTTGGTTAAATGTTTTAAGCTTCCTTTTATACTCACCGCATCGTTTACACATGACTTTATTTTTTATTAATTTCTCTTAAAGAATTAATTGCTTCGGATATTTTATATGTAACTAAATAAAACAAAAATGTGCAGCAGTTACATTATTTACGGATGTACCTGTTTAGCAGATGTAGCACAATGCCGAAAGTATGGGAAAGCCAGTAAGGATCGAACTCACTACTTAATTGTAACTGGCTCTAGCGACACAAACTTGCTAACGATTACACAACGCCGGAGTGCCCTCTGTTTAGCAGATAGTATAAATATACGCCTATGCTAGTACTAGGCGTGGATCCACATTATGATCCATATCTATCTAAAACGCAACAAATATTCTAATGAATTAGTAAAGCTCTTATATGCATTTGTATTAATAATTTTCCCAGTCCTGTGTATAATGATAAACTACATCCGGCAACAAGGTCAATGATCAGGATATTGAAGGCTTTGAGGAGCGTAGAACAACTTAATTTCTCTTGTTGCTAGGTCCTTTATGACTAGAGGTTGTAGACCATGTTAGGGTCCCAGCTATGGGCAAGTAGTGAAACCCTCAGAATAACATTGAAAGTATAAATACATTTTTTTAGTGATAATACAATATATATATTTACTTGAAGTTATAAAATTGTTCAGGGTCGATCTAGATGTGATAGATTGTCTTACGTTCCACTGGTTAGGCTATTCGGACTTCAAACTCGTTTTTCCCGGATGGCGTTAGATTATAGGCCACCGAAAGTTCAACGCTGGCTAGAGCTTTCGATACGCGCTAGCTAAGGCTAACAAGGTGAAGATACTTAAAAATAGTCTATCCCGGGACGTGGCAAGAGCGGATCCTGTAGAGATAGGATTATCTAGGCAGGCCCTGAACCGTTTTCATAGCAAGCTGTACCGGGGTCAGGTAAATAGCCATAGGTTAAACTAAATGTCTAACGAAGCTGTGATCATGGGCGTAGAATTACGCAAGAACGAGATCCGTCGAAGTGGTGATCGATATATTCAAGAGTTCAAGACCCCGGAGGGGCGTACTCTGAGGTCGACCAATGATATGTTCGAGTCTTTTCGGCGGCATTTTGATAGCTGCTTCACCACGAAGACTAGTCTTTGTGAAAGTAAGTTTCGCAGCTAATTGGCTTTCTTCGGCTTTCGCCGACATAAACAGCTAGATGCAAAGGTAAGAGAACGGAGGGCGAAGTTCACTTGGCATCGAAGAGAGTCGGCAGTGGCAAGTCTCCAGGATTTGATTGTCTACCCTATGTATTGTACCGATTTTGACGGTGGAGTTCAACAACTGGTTCCCGCGATCGAGCTCTTGTTGTTCCCCATCTTTTGGGGTGGAAACAAGCATCAGGACAACAGGGATGTCAGCGACAAATGTCCGTGTCAACTGAGGGTTGGGAATGCCACACGTGGCGAAAGATCGACGATGGCTTTTCTTATGCCGCGCATTAGCAGAAAATTCGATTTTGGAGAGGAATGTTAAGAACGCCTCCCTAGCCTTACTATCACTCCTCCCGTTTCGAGGGCCGAGTGCCAACGTAAGCCTCGAAATCAATCGGAATTTTTAATCGAGTTTCAAAGTGCCTTGCTGGACATTCCTGGGTTCACTGACCTTTCCTAGCTTTGGAGGCACTTGTATCGTTAATTAGTGAGGTGGGTGCGACAAAGGACCCTCAACGTAATCGCGTGCTCCTTTTGGTCTTGGGCGCTAGCAGCCTGCTACCTCAGTAACCCTGAGTTTTAACTTACCTGGCAATTGGTTCGGAACAGTATATCAGTTGGGGTGAGGCGGATTTGCCAGACTATCATCGGTGTGACCGGAGAAGTAGGATCTGTTAGGGTCCCGGGTATAGGCTAATAGTTAACTTCCGAACCAGGGTCAAAACACCATGAAAGTATAAAAGAGATTTATATAGTAAAAGTATCAGCAATATATATTTGAAAAAATATTATCAGCAATACATTTCACTCGAGAAATTCCTCTTTACAAAAATGCATCAATAACACTCAATTTACAAACATATTTCTGACAAAGAATACATATTTTATACATAGGAATATTTCTTAAAATATTGTCGGCATTAAAAACCCACTGAGGGTGATACGTTGGATGGCAAAATAAACCACAACCTCCATGGTAGCATTAGTCGCAACTGGTCCTGGAAATCTTGCTAAAAAAATGATTCTTTCAATTTTCAGCAGACAGCCATCCTAATCTTAAGCTTATCTGAATTTACACGAATCCATACAAGCCTGTGATCTTAGTAACCTATACAATGGAAACTTAGACAACCTGAGAGTCCTACATCAATTATTAATGAGAAGAAAGTCCAGATAGCTAGAATGAGCCACCGAAGTCGAGTTTCTTTTATCTATCCAAGTCCACATTATCTCTCGGCTGTGCTCATTACGATAATCAACAAGATCAAACTTGTCTATAAAATCCCGAAATGGCTTCACATTCGGGTTGTTAGTCCTCGATTCACCCCACTATACGATCTATATCGGGATCAAAGACGGCATTCTAATCGATCGCTAAAACTCATCGATCTGCTGAAATAAATAAGGCCTATCCGCATAGCCATAAACCTCAATCAAATGAAGAGACTTATCCTTTATGGTAATATCCAGCACGCAAAATCTGCACATCAAAGACATGATGAGCAGACGCTACACTCAGAGACTGGCTCATTTACTAGGAAATACTTCTCGAGCGTCCAACGTGTTGAATAGAGGACACACTTAATATCACAAGAGAGCCTCACCCTGCAAACACGGAACCCAGACCACGGGCATTCAAACTAGCCCACCAGGGTGCTATTATCAGTCGAATTAAGGTTGGGAATCTGCAAAGAACATGCCCCATGAGCCATTTTACTCCTGATGGATCCATTAAGAGACAGGCCACTAATATACAAGGGAAATGTTAAAGATAGTGTCGAACAAAGAGCAGGGCTTCCCTGAACAAAACTGATATAAGTTTTTCTAATGCCCTTATCCTTTGAGATAAAAATATAAAATACTGCGGCGAAGAACTTTTTGGCTTTTGGGATATTTTTATGGTCTTCAACGTCTTTTCCGTTAAATTTCTTTAAAGTTTAATAAAATTTTTACATTTTTAATTTTTCTAGATTTTAATTTTTATCTGCCTGCTCAGGTGTCATTTAGCACACGTTCACTCCAGTATTGTAAGGGGGCTTAGGTTTTAACTTTTACTGTGCTAGTGATGCTTTTCTCGACTGACGTCTGATGGCTAAAGAATGCACCAACTGCACCTTTGCAGAGGGGCAAAATACCTCCCCAACCAAATGGGGCAACCTGTTTGCCGTGCGTGTGGACCCATGATATCTTGGAAAGGGATCTTTGCGAAAGATTCGGCGGTCAGGGTTAGGTACTTCCGATTTTCAACACACCATTTTAGCTGGATCAGATGGGCGGTCAGAAGGGACCGATCCGATCAATCGGCTGGTCAGGTCAAGCACTAACACCTACAATGATGCCAAATTGAACTAGTGGATGACTAACAACTAAAACTAATGTATAAGGGTTAGAAGGTTCTGGCTAAAATTCAATCGTCTCGTAGGAGCGTTTAGGCTTGGATATGGCTGTTAACCATTCGGTTTGTTCACTGAAACATTGGTTAGTGCAGCAGATGTGCCGACAGGTTCTCCCAGCCACTCACAAGTGCGAGTATACTAATCCACCCTGACCGGTCAAGGCTTCCCATTGGCTGATAAATAAAATTCGCGTAGGCTCGTGAAATGAAAATTTAATATTTGATTAATTTTTCTGCGCGGATTCAGCGGCGCACGGACGACTTTTGGTCATTTGCCTTTTTGTCGTGAGAGGGTAAACATCCGGTCCATCGTTTTTGCTCGGTCCGTATCACCGCAAAACTATCTTTCATTTGAAGTATTTAAAAACGAAATGTAGCAAAGTTATACAACTTCTGCTTGTAGTGGCTCATACTAAATGGGGAGCAGATCGGTATAGACTGATAAAACTATATAAATCGCTACTCTGTTCCAATCTGACTTATGCTGCATTACTTACATTGTTCGGACTACTGTTCTTGTCTTTTTTGCTACCCTTACGACGTTTGGGCTGTTGTGCGCTTCAGGTTCTAGGAATTTCGAACCCTTTATTTCAATCACTGGGGTATATTATTCTTATTCCTTGTGCGATGTCACTTCTAGTAGCCATTTAGTTATCTTCTTTTGACATAACACTCTAAGTTATTTGTTCACCACTACTATAGCCTAGAATTGAACTTATAACTCTTTGGGTCAAGTCACTGGAACTAACCAACATCTTTATCCACTGGGCCATGTGTTCTCCCAATGCAATAAAGATAATCGTCCGAAAGAATGCTACCTCATCTCAAAAGTATAAACAAATTCTGGATTATGCTAGTTTTATATATTTAACCAGAAAGTCGTACATAAAAATCCTTAACGTAACTTATAATCAAGTGCTTGGAGCTTTTAGAACATCCTCGGTAAGAGCTTATATACAGAAACTGGTGAAACACTTTCACAGCTATGTATTAAACTGGCACTGCATTACTATGTAAAATTTAAATCGTGCCCAACTAATCCAGATTACATGACTACATTTGACAGAAATTATTGTGATCAATTCCGTCATGCAGTTAATATCCTATGACCATATGGAATTAGAATGAAACCTATTACCGAAGAATTAGGTACTTCACTATCTAATATCCAAGAAACAACGGTATCGAGTATTCCGCCATGGACGATTAAACATCCTCAAATCATCCTTGCAATGCATAATTTTTCAAAGGACAAAACCCAAACCTCTCGCATTTATGGACACATTCCAGATAATACTGGAAAATTTCCATGATTATACAACAGTATATGAAGACAAAATAGGATGTGCAGCAATCAGCCACAAAATTATCAAAAAGAAACGCCCCATAAAGGGAAGTTCGATATTCACTGCAAAGGC
The DNA here is from genome assembly GCA_037127315.1 of Ascarosepion bandense. NCBI lineage: Eukaryota > Metazoa > Mollusca > Cephalopoda > Sepiida > Sepiidae > Ascarosepion > Ascarosepion bandense. The sequence continues at coordinate 2,771,679 of JBBBDQ010001028.1, forward strand.
TAATACCACTGAGTTGGCCCTTGACATCATTTCTCAGAACAAACTAAAGAACTTAACTTTTTTAGACTCATTCTCTGTCCTATCAGCTTTGCAGGGTAAAAAAAAACTAACAATCTAACAATCTAAAAATCATTAAATTATTGCAGAAAATAAGCGCATTAAACAAAAAAGAAAAATATGATATTATGTTGGCTCCAAAGTCACACTGAAATAAAAAGTAACTCTAAAGCAGACCTGGTAGCCAAATCAGTTTTGGACATGAACGTGGATACTGGTATAAAGGTCTCATATAGAGATTTTAAGGAGGAACAAATAAATATATTTTCAAATATGGCAGAAGTACTGGAGTTATTATCTACATAAACTCCATGCGATCCAAACCCAATCTCAGAGTAAGTAATATATCTTTCAGGATATATCGAAAAGTGGAGGTCTTTATAGCCCGCTTGCGCATCGGCCATACGAGAATGACACATTTTTTCTTTCTTTCTTTCTTACTTACTAATGAAGTTAAACCGGTGTGCCAAGCTTGTAATCAAGTAGAATCTATAATCATATCTTGATAGTGTGTCCAGAACTAGCTATCTCAATGCAAAAATTTTATAATACTGACTGCATGCTTGAGATGTTCAAAAATGTAATTATAAATAACATATTGTCATATCTAAAATTGGTCGGCCTCTAAAATATGTAAAACAGAAATAAACATATTACCAGCATATATATATATATATATATATATATATATATATATATATATATATATTACCAGAAAAACATTTCTGAGACGTAAAATCTTCCAGTAATACCTTTTTTGAAGAAAAGCAAATATTACCAAAAGGTCATTTGACTCTCATTAGAGCTGCTCTCTTTACAAAATTTGTTAATGAAACATGATCCAAAACTTGATTTATAAACTGATGTTTTACAAAGAATATATATTCCCTTCATATGAAGCTATCCTAAAAATTTTCGTAGCATTAAATAACCAATTGAAGTTGATCTGCCTTAATACAAATCAAACCAATCCAAATCTATACACATCAAGTGGTTCATGATGCTTCTATTTTCTCCTAAAAGCGTATTTGTAGCCTCTTATTTGTTTCCAGGTACCAATTTAACAAGTTGTTGACTACTCTCTCCATAAATTTGCATAGGCAACAGGTTACGTGTTTTTTATTGTCTGTAGCATCCTTTACAGGTTTTGGAATAGGGATAATGAATGACTACACATTTCTGATAAGTTTCAATTTGTCCATATTTCGTTATACATTTTTAATAACAGTTTTAAAGATTTGTTAGTTGGTAAGTGTTGCGGTTCGTAGTGGATATCACCTAGTATCGCAGCTTTCTTTAAAACTTCATTTAGTTCCTCTACATTGAATAGTAGGTTATATTTCTCGACATTGTCGAATTTAAAATTTTAGTTTTTGTTTTCTTTGAGGTTTAGAAGCTGTTGGCTACAATTCTTAGTAGATTAGTTTTTAAAGATTGTTTTGATCAGCATATCCTCTCTGTTGTTTATTTATCAAGATTTACCTAATATTATAAACCATACAGAGTTTAACTGAAAAATTGAGTTTCCTGGCGTATTTTTTCAAGTTTTTCTTTATTTCCAATCATTTTGCTCGCATTTGCTTAAATTGCACCAAATTAGAGGTTGGAGACTGTTTGTTAGTTTTCTCAACGCTGTTATAATTTTTGTAGGGTGTTTTAAGTCTTTGATGCCTTTTCCATCAGCTTTTTGCTTTCAAAACTAAAGATTTTAAATTCATCCCAGTTCGTTCTGCCTAATTTATAGAAGAAAGTTAATTTTACTAAACGTCACTTACATGTGGCAAAACGCTGAAAGTTTCAGGTACCCAATGAGGATCGAACTCACTACTCAGTTGTGACAGATGGTAGCAAGACAAGCTTTCTAACCGTAAAACCACGTCGAGGAGAAAACTGTTTAGAACGACTAGAAAGTGATCACTATCGCACGTAACTGCCAATACCTTCCATGACAAATCCATATAAATTTATAGATCACATAAGTCTATAGCGGAGAGGTTGCTAAAAATGGATTTATGGAAGTCCATGTTTTATCATTATAAATGCACTGATTTTTGATGTTTATTATTGTTTCTAATGTCCTTCCATTTTGGTTCGTTTTTTTAGCCGTCACAGCAACAGATTGGGTTGTGAAGTGCCCTAATATCATAAGGGGCGTAAGGAATTGCCTTATAATTTTTTCAATTTCTGTTCCATTTACTGATTCACAAGGTTGGATATACGCTGAGCAGATGTTTACAATATTTACATTAATTGGACAATTGTCATCATCTTTGCTGCCATTTGTACAACTCCTTGAGTCAAGTCACTGACACTAACCAACGTTTATATCCACTGGGCAATATGTTCTTAAGTGTTGAGAATTCAGTACAGGTTGCGGCAGTGGTGAACAAGTATCTTAAAGAGTCCGGTTAGGTGGAGATAACTCATTACTACCAAAAGGAATGAGAATAATATACCCTAGTGATCAGAATAAGGGTTTCGGTTCGAAATTCCTAGCACCTGAAGAGGACCGGAGCGTACAACGGCCGAAACGTCGTACAAATGGCAATAAAGATGAGGACGATAGTCTGAATAATTTAAATAGTGTAAATAATACCTCATCCCAGAAATATAGGCAAATACTGAGCAGATGTTTATTGGTCTGTGTAAAGCAACTTTAACATCAGTCATCTGCAAAATTGTTGTTAAATTATTTTACTTTGAGGTACATCTTTCCTAATTAAGAAAGATGTACCGTTTGACGCTCGAAGTCAAGTATGCAGTTGCATTGCTTGTATTCTTTTATATTTAGTTTGTCATTTTCAAGGAATGCAAACAACTGCCAGTGACATGTCTGTTATTAACAGAAGTCGTTCATTTATATTTGATTTTATTCGACGTCAGTTCCATTGGACCATCCTATACAGAATTGCGAAATTATTTTGGGGTTTTAGTTTATGTTTTTGCGTTTTCAATTTTTGAAGTTTAGAGGTTTTGAATGTTTGCATGTTCTGGCTTTCCACCGTTTATCAAATCTATTTGCTTATGAATTTTGTTGCTGTGGGTTTTTTTTTAATTTTTTTTTATTTGCTAGTTCTCTTCTTTTAAGACATAACTTTTTAGTTTGTCTTTAATAGATTTTGTGGACGAATAGGATATTGCTAAGAAAGTTTCTTTGGATGAGGGTTTTGTGTTCGAGCTGTAGTTTTGGTATCTTTTTTATTTCAATTCCTTCTTTGGCCTTCTTCACTTCAGTTTGTACTATTTTCTTGAAGTATAGGTCTTTTAAATAATTTTTAACTTTAGACCAGTCATATAGTCCTAACTGTACAAGCTTCTTAATGGAGTGGGTCTGTTTTTGTCAGGTTAGCTGGTGTTTATTGTGTCCATCTTTGCCGTTATTTTCGTATAGAAAAGAGCTTTTGTGTTAGTTTCGACTACTTGTTTCGTTATTTCTTTTATATTTCACTTTGACAATCTCATTTTTTCCAGAATTCGAATTATTTTGAGTATGCTGGATATTTTCCTAGTAGTTACCACATTTATTTTATTCTTTTGCATAGGATGTAGATTTATTTAGCCATATTTTCAACATGTTAAACGACGTCTGCAGTTATTCATAGGATTTCCAAAGTTTGGGCATTTGGAGACTTAGTGGAACATGAATATATTGTTACGCTGACTTAACATTTTCTCTTATTTTTATTTTTTTAGTGATTTCAGGCCTGACACAAATAAGGATATATGTGTCTCTTGCAATGTTTACCCATTTTCTTTTGTGATTCTACGGTAATATACGTAATTTCCTCACGTGGATCCAGAGATAATTATTTGCTTTTAATAACTGTCTTAGAAGTATTCAGTCTTTCATGGGGGAAGATTTTTGTTTTGATGTTATGAAATATCTTCTTTCTTATATATTTACGAGAAGAATGGCACTTCTCAATTTCATAACTGATTTGGGGCTAATCAATATGAGTAACACTTTTTCAATCAATAAAGTCTTACTGGAGGAGTTTCGTCTAAGGACATGCGCACAAGAAATTTTAAATCACCTTTATTTCTCTTTCCGAATCGGTTTAAAATATATTTTGAATTTCTTGTTTTGATTATTATCAATTTATGCATTACAATTCCCTTCCATTACTACCCACACACCTCGGAGCCCAACAGTGGGACGTGTCAAGGGGAAGACTCACTCGCCCTGACAGATCAGGGATACACAAACCACTATACTCGTACTCGAGAGAGACTCCGAGCACATGCTAAACTATTCGATGCACTTCCCAAACCTTAGTAATCAGACTGGAATATTTCCAATCATTTCTAAATTTTTAATCAATTGGCCATCAGCCATTGCCTAACGTCCATAAATTGGATAATTGTATTTTTTTTATCTTAGTGCATATTGGTGGCATATTATTTTCTTATGATACTTACTAATGAAATTTAACCGGTTTGCTAAGCATGAAACAATTGCTATCAATTAAGCATATTTTGACAGTGTCCAGAACTAGCTATCTCTAAATAAAAAAATTATAATACTGACAGTATGTTTGATCTGTTCGAAAATGTAAATATAAAATATATAAAAGTGGTCGGCCTCTACAAGAAAATATAAAGCGGAAACATATATTTCCAGCAATACATCTTGAAAATTTATTAGCAGTAAGACATTTTTGAGAACGAGAACACACACAAACAAAATAATTCCAGGAATGTCTTTCTGAAAAAAAAAACCAGCAATTCATTTACCACTCGTTAAAGCTCTCTTTGCAAAAATGTGTTAGTAAAATGTGATCTAGAAACTGATTTCTTACAAGGAAAATATATTCTATTGATACGAATCTATTCTAAAGCTCTTGTCGGCATGAAATAACCAATTCAGATTAATATGGTGACTTCTCTAAGCGCAACTTAGATGTGGCAGAAGATCGAAAGTATGAGGCGCTCAGTAATGATGGAACTCACTAATCAATTGTAATGATCCTAGCAAAACAAGCTTGCTAACCATTACACAACGTCGGGCGTCTCCATTCAGGTTGATATACCGTAAAACAAAAACTAAACCACGATAAAAGAGGTGCTGTCGGGTTATTCTGAAGCCCCAGCCAAAAGGGGTTTCTATTAATGCAAATCTATTGTAAAAAATATTTTTGCCATTAAATAATTAATTGAGGTTGGTACGCAGTAAAACAAACGAAACCAAACTATCAAGGAATATTTTCAACCGGATTAGAAAGTGATTACTAACACAGGTTTTGCTGTGTGTCGCTCAAGTATCATCTAAGTGCTTACGGCATATCACGTTGAATACACCGGTTCTCGTTCGATCACCGAAGTTAAGCAACGTTGAGCCTGGTCAGTACTTATATGGGTGACACTTGGGAATACCAGGCGCTGTAAGCGTTCAGTGACGGTTGTGCGTAGTGGTGCAGTGGTTATCGGCTTGGAAAGAGAAATCGGTGAGCCGAGTTCGAATTCCAGTTGAGTACCCTGCATTCACTTCAGCAAGGTATTAATCCGTCACTTCTCTCCAGTTATGAGTTAAATAACAGGATGGGGTCTGGAGGCAGCCAATCTCGTGCTGGTATCACAATAAAAACACCCTTGGTAGCCCTGGCGAAGCATCAAGTATTCAGCTATTTGACGAGATTATGAATTTCGCTGCAAACTGCGCCAGAGTTCCAAATGCACAGGGAATACTGAAGGGGTGTAGTGAGTTTTATCTCGGCCAAAGGCCGCAAGACGACGACGACGTACTGATCTCGGTGCTATTATACAAGGATGAATTTATCGCTGAGTATTTTCCAGTAGCTCGGTTGAGAAATGTTTGGAAAAAAACTTTGTACACCAGTAAATTTCTGAATGTTTTATTTTTGGTTTGTGTTCCAGCATATGCAGCTAATATTTGAAATCGTGAGAATATTTTAATTCGTGGGGTCGTGTCATGGAATATTCATGGACATTTCTTGTATATTATCTTTGTTGTGAAAGGTTCCTTTAAGCTGCAAGCATCTGGAATAGAGGCCTGTGATCGGGAGATTACAAGTTTTGAGGTGCGTGGAACCACCTCATAATTGCTAATGTTCTCTGGTCACCCTGATCTGAGAACAACAGCTACTGCTACTACCTGAGGTAGTAAAATATTTTATGGTTCTAACTATGAGCAAATGGTGAACCCCCAAACAAAAAAGTATAAAAATTGTGAAATACAGTCAATATATTTTAAATAAAAAATGAACAATATGCTTTTGTAGGAAAATGACTATACACTCTATATAAACAGTGATGATATAGCAAACATACTTAAAATAATAAAATAAGCAATGATTTATTGCATTTCTTTTGAGCTGAAACAGGTTTCGCTATTCGCTTGATTTTTGTTGAAGATTAATAAAACGAGCCAATTTGTTTTCATTTTATATTATTAATGGAATGTTTTGGATTTATTATTGCTAATCTATACAAATTCGAAAACATGAACGCATTATCTTTCTTTACCCAATATTATTTTATTTTAAGAATCATCTGAACCAAGTTATCAATCAGTGTTTTGTAATTATCAAGTTGACTTGCTTCGAATACCCAATATTCCCGGATGGAAATTTTCTACTCTTTTGTGCCTATGTAAATTCTTTTTTTTTTCTTTTGTATTTCTCATAGATTTTTTTTTACTGATCTCTATGACAGATCCGTCGCATTATTGAAGTCACACTGGTTGCATTACTTACACGTTGATCGCCCTCATATTAACGGAGATGTTTATGCACTAGTGGGCCTTTTTTACCCACATTTCCGTTAACTTGTATAACCACCATAGTTTTTGAGGTCAGTGTGTAAAGGAATAATTTGAGGCTTTTGCTATGTCCACGCTTGTGTTTAATCAAATGCATTTCTTATCTTAATCTTTAACGTTTTTGCTTGCTTGTTTACGTCGACTTTAACCAGAATGTTTGCCGGTTTTTATTTAACAGTATCTGCGAGGAATCTAAACAATATTACTTTTTTGATTAGGAATTGTCACAAGTAATCTTGAATATTTATTTGGAGTTAGTGTCAACATGTGATGACGTAGGGGCTTTATTATATGCCATGTTTTCAATTTTTCATCCGCAATATTTGTGCTTTCCACTCGCCAGGAATTATAACATTGAGAAATGTCAAAGGAGGAAACAGTCTCTTTGACATAAAAGGGACACACGGACATCCTAAATTTCGAGAATCTGCAAGTAGCCTGCTATTTTTCAACCAATTTTAAGTATAACACTTTTTAATTATGTAGTCTAGGCCTTCAGAATACAATGTCTGCATTTCTGCTGAAGGGTAATATTCTCTAATGAGGTCACATGTCTGCAGTGGGTAGCGACACGTAATGACGGGATCCTGATGCTTGAGAGCTTCAAGAGTGAGTGTTAGATACGTTTGATTCCCAACATAACATGAAAGACTGAACCTTTCTAAGGAAGTCATTAGAAGCAAAGAGATATCACTTGCCACACGTGAGGAAATTATATCTGTCGTATGAAACCATGGGTTTAGTGATTACCGTAGAATCACAATTAAAAGATAAGTGAATCCACTGCAACAGACATATATCTCTTTACTTTTTTCATAATTGAAATACCTAGAAAAAAAAAGGATACCAGTATGTGATTTATAGTGTAACGGATTTCAGACCAGAATGAAAAATCGGAGAACCGAGTTCAAATTCCAGTTGAATTCACATTTCCGGACAACTACCTTTGGTGAAGGTATTATTCCATCTCTTTTTGAATCTATGTATTGAACAGCAAGACAGATTAGATTATATAACCTTAGTTTGCAACTAGTACCAATCTACCGCAGGAAGAAATGGCAGCATACTGTGGGATACTTTTCTGCCAAGTCAGTCATGGATCAAACGAGACATGATCGCCCAACCGTCTAATATGTATGGCACTTGACTGACTGACTGTTTGAGCCAGTTGAATAATATATTTATGCTCTACTAAGTTGCTTCAAGCGTCAAAAACTTTCACATCGTATGGGTAGCTGGATGTCGCGCAACATGTAGAAAATGTAGTCAAAATGGAACAAGAATGACACTATGAGTGGCATGTGATGTTAGGAAAACCATTCAGCATAATCACAATAATGAGATTTCTGAGGAAAAAGAAATAATCGAAATGAAGTATAAATAAAGTAGATCCTTCATAAAAGCAAGACAAAGAAAAGCTCGATGGAAATATCTTCCTACGCATAAATAACCGATAAAATGAATTCAGAAGCTCATGCACTTAAGACAGAATGACTGGCCAGATTTTTTCGAAACAATATAAAAGACACAAATGAAAGAATTGAAATATTAAAGAATAAAAACCCCAACTCAACCAAAAAACACTCCTTCCCAATCCGCTATCCATCCACCAAAAACTGATAAAAAAGCAGACTCGAGGGCTTACTTAACCAAAATTCAGAAATTCACAGTAAATTTTTGGCTTAAAATCGATTTGACAAACTGGTGGATGGTGGAAAACCAGGACTCACAAAAAGCCAAAACCTCAACTCAAATCATAACCACATATTAAGCTAATTTCCGAAAATATCTAACAACTATATATCGAAAAATCCAATAGAACTGGCTTGGAATAAACGCAAACCTGAACATTCTGCTAATAAAAACTTGTCACCGGTTCTTGTTTGTCTTCAAGAATCGTGCCTTAAGCAAAATTACAAAGTGAATATAAGATGATACCAGCAATACAATTACGCACATGGAACTGAGTATCAAGCATTTGGCGGTACAACTACCATAGTTAGGAATGATGTACCTCAAGTAAAATATATTTAATAACTTGACAGGTAGCTACTGTTAATGTGTCGATAAAAATCAGCTCAGTATATATCCCACCAAATGAAAGAGTAAATATGAAGCTGAAAGTCATGAAATCATAAAGGAACTTCCTGCACATTTAATTATTTTCAGCAATAGATGAGATTCTGAAGACACAAACTAAAAAGGAAAGACCATAGAAGCAATAATAAACAACGACGATTTATGCGTTTATAATGATAAAACACCGACTTAAACATATTCATTAATTAACAGCTAATCTGAAATAATATTTTCCTGCTTACTCACTTAAGACAAAATATGGCACAAGACTTTTTTAATGTGAGTAATCACGGCCATATAGCTCGGGCAAAAAACTATTGTCTAATATTCCCCAGACGAGACTACCCTTAGGTGGAGCCTCGACTGGATTATTCTCTGCCCGAAGGCAGAGGGTCCGACAATGTCAGAATTGCGTCTGAGCGCAGGTAATAGCTAGCTGACAATATGCAGTTAATCTGCAATAGACTTATCCCTATGTGATCCATCAATTTATATGGATTTCTATTGAAAGGTGCTAGCAGACACATGCGATAGCGACTACTTGCCAACAGTTTTGCAAAACTCAAAACGTAACGATAATAATCCTCTCCATTAAATTTTAGGCAACGCGAATTTTCACGGATTTAAAAAACTAGTGGAAAGAAAAAAAGCACTAAAAGAAAATCAACAGACCTTGGTTCAATGATAAAATCTAAGTGTCTATTAGACTAATAATAGCAGCTTTAAGGGAATCTTAACCTACAACATGATGCAATTTAAAGAACTACAAATAAAACCACGGAAAATAAAGAAACGAAAAAGAATTCTAGAAAGTTGCATCAATATACTATTCTCATACAAAGCAAAAAATCTGGAACATGCAGAAAATTATAAGCACCCTAGGATACCACGATAAATAACACTAAAAAAAAAACAAAAAAAGATCTCCCTGAGCAATAAGCCAAAACAATCTAAAAAATAAACCTGCTAACAATTATAGCCAACAATTTCTAAAGTTCAAAGAAAAAGTGAAAAACTAAATCAAATAATGCCACTCACTAAATGAATCTTTAAAGAAAGCCCACACTACACCCGTGGGTCCAGATATCTACTACGAATTCACCAAAGTTACCCAATAAATCATCAGAAATGTTATTTAAAATGTATAACAACATATGGACAAATGGCAAATTGCCAGAAATGAGGAGACAGACATTCATCATCCCTTTTCCAAGACCTGCAAAGGATGACACAGACCAATAGCATTAACCAGTTCCCTAATTAAGATTATTAGTGAGAATGAGCAACAAGTTGATTTGGTAATTGAAAATTAAATGCTTAATCAACGGCTTCCAATCTGCTTTCAGGAAAAAAAGACAAAACAACGCCATGGACCACGTCATACGCCTCGTATTTTTTGTAAGAGAAGCCTTTATTAAGAAAGGACATTTCACGGGGGTGTTTCTTGATTTAGAAAAACGTAAGACACGACATGGAAATTTGGTATCTGGAAAGGCCTTTATAAATTAAGCAAGGCTGACTCTATTCACAGAGAATTTCCTGGAAGACCGAAATTTTCAAGCCTGGTTAGAAACTTCAGTGACCCTATTCTGCATAAAAAATAATTTTATAGATAAATCCCTAAACACAGGAATGAAATGCTTCCAATATGACGACAACTTTCAAAGGTACAGATCTCGACATATGTATACCATAGAAAGACAACTGCAACAATGCCTCAATAAAATACAAACTGGTTTTTACCTTTTACAAAACAAAAATCAAATGCCAACATTTCTACAAATTAAGAAATTTGACGGTGAATAGATAGTAAAATACCAAAAGTTCCTAATCATCATCTTTGACAAAAAATATATATATATTCATTCACCATCTAAAGTATTTGAAAATAAAATGTAGTAAAATCCTTCAACTATTACGTGTAGTGGCCCGTCCTGAATGCGGAGAAAATCGACAGAAATTAATAAAATTATGAAGATTAATACTTCGCTCTAAACTATTTACGCTAGTTTCACATATAGGGCGGAAAGAAAATGTTTAATCAAAATCCTCAATACCACCTATCATCAAAAACCTCGGAGTAGTTCTTTTCAAACATCCTCATTAGAAATCTTATACAAAGTAACTAATGAAAAACCTCCGCATTTTTATTCTGTAATATATACAAAAATGTTGGCACATGGCCGAAAAGTGGGGTAGATGGTGGTTATCCGTACTATACTATACCTAGCTAATCCCATTCACGACCCAATCACTCTTAACAATTTCTCTATTTGCCACAAACACCCATCAATTACCTTACAATCTTACACATACCATAATACCACATATTCACAGGGAAATCTAAAAAGGGAATAACAAATCCATAATATAAAAATTTATATTTATATACAATAAATCTTGGCCATACAGTACAAAATAAAATCATGCCGTACTATCTTATAGCTGTAACTTTAAATTTAATTAAAGCGATCTATTCAAACAAAAATGAAACTTCTATACAATCCCATGAAATCCATTGCTTAGGAGTTATGGTCCACACCTTCAAATATACAACAAGCGACTGCTGCCTGCATTCCACCAAGGGCAATCAAAAAACCTTAAATCTTTCAAGAAGTAAATAAATTTCAGGGTATGTTGGAAATCTGACATAATCCTGCACCCATTTATAATCAGACATGCCAAAGTATGGAGACAAGACAGGATATGTAGCACCCAGCCAAAATATTTAAAAAAACAGCGCCTCCCAAATGGAAACTATTCTTATAGCGGAAGCATATGTAATAGAGCTAGTTTTTTCGAATTCAGTGTTCTACTGGCTTTGAAGGGAAAAATCCAACAGACAACTCGTTATAGAACCATTAGGCAAAATTAGCACGACTACTGATTTCTTAGTCACATCGTAGGGAAAGAGAACAATAAACCAGACTTAGCAACCGAATTAGCTTTAGATATCGATGTAGACGCAAAGATCAAAATCTCATGCACTACCTTTTGAAGAAGTCTTTAACAAATATATTCAAAATGAATGACAACGATTCTGGGACAATAATCCACGCAATAAAATCTTCGCAATTCAGCCCAAACTATGAGAACGGACGTCGGATTTCCAAAACTCTCGAAATAACAAAGTAGTATTGGCCGACTTACACAATAGCCTTACAAGAATAACCAACTCATACTTGCTGAACAGTGATCAATCACTATGTCAAGCATGTGAAACGGTATGCCCTCTTAAACATATATTAACCGTATGCTATAATATAAACAGCACGTAGGAACTCTTCGAGAAAGCAAAAGTGAAGGAGATATAATTTCTTAAAACAGGATATTTATTTCGTAAAAATACAAAATTGTATCACAAGGCCGAAAAAGGGGTTGGTTAGAGGGTGGTCTTCAGTATCTATCCTATACCTAGCTAAACACTATCACATATTACAATTAGCACATTCACCACAAGAACCCGTTCATCACTTCCCAATCCTTCACATACCACATATTTACAAGGGACACCTAAAAAGTGGAAACCCATGACAATAAAAATGTATTTATATACAATAATATAGTATATACTATAAAACATTTGATGAAAAATGAAATGATGAGAGGGGGACAAACTCAAAAACAAACTAAAATAAAACAAAAAAATAATTTTAAAACTAAAAAAATAATTAAAAATAATTTTAAAACTAAATTTAAACAATGCTAGTAAGACCCGTCAATTCCACAAAAAAGTGTCTGCTTAATTGCGCCAATCGGCGAAATCAAGAAGCACACTCGCTAAGGGAGAGGAGGGAAAAATAACTAATGGAATGGGAAAATAGAAGGCTGACCTCGCCGAGATAAAAGGAGGCCGAAACAAACTGGGGAAGTTGGGAATCTCGACTTGGATCATAACGAAAGATAAAGCCGGGTACAGGCAAGGAACCTATTCATTCACATTAACTAGGTACACAAGAGCGAACTACCTTAACCATGGGAGGGTTACAAAGGAATCCAACACGATGCAACGAGAATATCTGAAAGAGAAAATCAAGGTTAACTCCGTTCACAAGCCTCGCCACATTTACCCACCTTTTGCTGAAGTCTGTCAAAGTCAAACGTTTCCAATCATTTCTAATCCTCATTTTAAGCTGATGCTCAAAATATCGGATCAGATCCTGATGTGAAAGACAGTCTGAGAAAAGACCAGCCTTGAGGCGAGCTTGTGGCTCATCAAGTCCGGCATTCCAAGACTCCCATGACACGGACGTTGGACGCAGACACGTTTGTCGAAGTAATGTTTGCGTGCTCACCAGAGAAGGAAGAATAGCAAACGCTCGATTGCCTTCCCCACGTCGTTTACAATGTGGAAATACAGACAGCTGGTAAAGGATAATGAGAAAGACGTATGTAACACACGCCTCAGCTAAATCATTTAAGGACAAATTCCTTCGACGACAAATCTCAACCGACGCCCCGACCTTTGCCAGTACTTCTGACCAATTTTTCTCCAACTGGAGGTCGGGCTCAAACCACACTCCAAGAATGCAGAAAGGGCCGTGTGTCCAGTCGAAGGACCTCGAGAGGGTAGCACGCTTCCAGGCATCTAACTGCAAACGACTTGTTGCGGTCAATCTTGGCTCCTCTAACCTGTTCGTACTTTTCAAGCGCCTTCTGCACCACCTCAATGTCACTCCGAAAGGACACGAAAGTGGTGGCGTCATCAGCGTACGCGGAAACCCTAGCTCGAGCACCACCAGGGACAGCGATTTCACGTAGGGCCGGAGTGCACGCCCTGTCCCTGATCCGGCGAAGGCGAAGGCGAAGGCGAAGCCCCAACGCCAAAGCATAAAGTAAGAGCGACAGTGGACAACCCTGTCGGACCGACCTAGACAGAGCTAAAATGCTCGACAGCTTCCCGTTCACTTCTACCACAGCCGTTGGGGATTGATACAGGAGGTTAATCTGGCGACATAAGTTGGTTTCAAGTCCAGCGGCCTACAGGACAGGCCCCAGGTAGCTCAAATGCTTTGGACTGATCTAAATTGATCAGCGTGACTTCTTGGTTATCTTTTACACCTTCTATGATCGTGCGAATCAGCTGCAGTTTGCTTAGAATTTTTTGGCCCTTCACAGCACAAGTCTGCTTAGGTCCCAACAGAGAATAGGCAACTAATTGCAAACAATTCGTCAAGATCTTAACCAAAGTCTTTAACTCAGTATTTAACAGATTTATGGGCCTTTAACCCTCTAGTACCCTCCCAAAATCTTTGCCTTTTCTCAACAGCTTGATGATGCCCCTGGGGAACCGGTTGGGGATGGGCCCCTGCCGGAACCAGTTGTTGAACAGGACAGTCAAAATCGGGACAAAGATGTGCGACAGCCTTAAGTACAATTCATAGGGCGAACCATCCAGACCCGGCGACTTGCCTTTGCCGACCTTCTTCTTCGCCCCCCGTAATCTCTCTATCTCTCTCTGCATCAGTCGGCAATAGCCGGGGAAGTCAGTCAAATAGCTGCGAAACTCCTCATCATGGAGACCAGGCTCCTTCGTAAACAGGATCACGAAATGCCGCCGAAACGTCTCGCACATGTCAGTTGACCGAAGAGTATGCCCCTTCGGGTCACGTACTTCTCGAATGTACTGGTCTCCGCCTCGACGAATCTCTTCCTTGCGCAGTTCTGCGGCCATGTTCACAGCTTTGGAAGACATCTTGCTTACCTATGTCTAATTGCCTAACCCATGTAACGCTCGCTAGTCGGACTCTCCAGGGCCTCCTTAGCTTCGGCTATCTCTAGAGGATCCCCACCAGCCTTCGCCCGGGAGTAATTAGCTCTAAGTGTCTTCAACGTTGCAGCTTTATCTAGTTTAAGCCGTTGGCTGAATTCCGTGGCGAAAAACCTAATACTATTCTTAAGGCTCTCCTACCACTTATTCCCAATGATTCCCCAGTTATCGCTCGCTGCACTACATTAATTAGCCTGCGACGGAAGTCCCACCTGTCCAGTGAGGACATGTTGGACTTCCAGTAACCAGCCATTCTAGGCTTAGTTTTTAAATCCTCCGGGCACAAACGATTTTTTGGTCTAACCAGTGGAACAATCTAAAAGATTTATGTCGGCTTCACGAACTAACGTTCTATCCAGGTAGCTAACCACCTGCGTAGAAGGCCAACTATGTGCCCACGTCCACATCTTCCCACCCGGGTGATCGACCAGGTATCTATCGACGAGCCCGTAATCGTCGATCAGATCAACTAAGCTGCGATCACGCTCCTTCCCGCTAGTTCCCCGAGCTCTATCCCACTTGGGATTCAGTATGGGATTTCAATCTCCCACTAACACGAGTCGCATTGAATCTATCAGGAAGGGCCCCAACCGCCAAAAAAACGAGACGCGCTCTTCTCGGTCAATGGGCGCATAAACCGCAATATCGGCCACGATCAACCGGCCCTCGGCACCGACATGGACAAGATTCACCTTCGTGTCCAGGGTACGCGTGACCAGCAAGAAAACATATCGGGCCAGTCGGTTCCCATATGCTGAATAAACAACAAAGTCGTTAGACAACACACAGGCATCGGCTTCGGAAACAAACTGAGTCTTTTGATTTGCGGCCACATCGACGTCGAAGGACAAGAGGACTGGAAGCAGGCGGGCAGCCTTAATTCCCTAAGGCCCCTCACATTCAAGCTGGCTAACTTAATTGGCATCCGTCAGATCTGCAAAAGTAAAAAGAGAAAGATTACTCTAGTCACATACAGGATAGAAATCTCTGGCAGTAAGGACCCCGACAGATTGCCCAAGGTTTACAGTTCCAATATCGGACGTAATTCGTCTGTCAAGGAAAATACCGCCGACATAAGTAGGGTACGTTAGTTTTAACGCTCTATATAAAGAGGGATGGAGTAGCATGGGAACCTTCCCTGCGCAACATTGCTCCATTTTCTTTAAATCCAGGGTGCTACTACGGGCCATCCGAATGTTCTTGAAGTGTTCTTTGGCCGCGGCCAAATGATTCCAGACCATGAGGTTGCCCCCGGTGTTCCTGATGAGCGTAATTACACCGGGGGCTCGCGGAAAGTTCTTTGGATCTTCCGTAGATTTTCCATCTACGGAGGTTAATTTTAGTAGGGGCCTCATTAATTTCCTCCGCTGACTGGATATCTCATTCTTCACTGCTTTCTCATCCACCCTACAGATGGCCTCCCCATTATGAAGGTATTTCTTTGTCTTGGGAGGGGCAGGAGAGGTGGGTGGAGATTTGATTGGGGTGAAGGACAGAAGTGCAGGAAGGGGGTTGAAATTTTTTGAGGGGAACAGGTGAGACTGTGCCTTTTGAGCATATGTTGGCCTTTCTGGTGATGTAGGGACGGAAGCTGGTTTTGTTGGTCCTTCCCTCTTTTCCGTCCTACTCGGCTGCGAAACTTTCTCCCGCTTATCAGTAGTATTCTTTTGCTCTTCTTCGTCTCTGCCTTTCTTTAAGGCGATTGCTAAGAGATTGCTGCTGATGTCCGCCATCCTTTTTCTGATGCTGTCCCTCCTTTTGCCGATTTTTCTTTTTTGGGGATTGTTTCACGCCTTTTTTTCCTTGCGGAACATCCTGCTATGGAGGTGGGGCTTTCGTATTTAGGCTCTTCCGCCCTGTCACCCTTTTGTGGGGCACACATTAGCCAAGTGTCCCGATGCACCACAGATCCAACAAAAGGGCCTTCTTCCTTCCACTACGACGTAAATGGATTGTCCTCTACAATATATCTGGTATTTCACCAAACTTGTTACGGGTTACTGTCACTGGTATTGTAACATCACCTGTAAGTAATTCAGCCTTGCTCACTACAGCCACCACCTCGGCCACCTGTCAAAACTAGGAAAAAAGGCCCCTAGGCGAGCCTCGGTTATGTCCATGGGCATCCCATGCAAAGTCACTTTGGTCTTGCGGGTGCCCATATATTCCTTCTGGAGGCGAAGATTACCGGTTGTCAATGTGGTTCCGGCTAACTGCCTTGCCTCCTCCTTCGTCGACAGCAGGATGTCCCACATAGCGTGGCTTCTTCTGGCCACTATTTTGGCCTGTATGTTGAACTTTTTAGTGGCTTCTTCAATGGATTCCCTGCTAACGCGCAAAAACTTTTGGGCTTTTGCGTCTTTTGGGTTTTTGCAAGGAAATGATGCGTATTTCTACAGCGTTCAATGCCCCTGGCACCGTTAACAGTTCATATTCGCATATGTATTCCCGGTACTTGCCTTTTATAGAATCATAATATGCCTCGCCCTTTTTGGGAGGCGTCACTCCTCCCCATGCCGACGTGGACGACACCGGCGACTCGGTCCCTTGTTATACCCTTGAAGAGGGTATGGATATTTCCCTGTGTTTCTTGTTGGTAAGAAATTCGAACTACGCAACGCAGCGCAACAGACGAACAAAAAAGACGAGTTCTGAAATGCTCTCTTTACACGAAAGAGAAAAATAACAAACGCGACAACAAGGGTAGCGATGCACACCGCACAAGCTAATTTCTTAAAACAGTAGGCTTCTACCAAAAAATATAAACCAAATAAGACTATCAATAAAATGAATTTCTATAAAAGTATGTATCTGCAAAAGACACATTAATCAAACCAGACTCTCGACAAAAATCCTCTTTACAAATATACATTAATGAAACAGTCGACAAACTGATTTCTCACAAAGAATATATAATCTATTCATACGAATCATTTACAACTATGGCAGCTTTGTGTTTTTTTTTGTACTAATTGAAACATATCCACCACTTTTTAGCATGTAAATAGGCTTACAACGATGGATTAAAAATGTCTGGAATTCAGAATGCTCTACGTGTTTTATGCCTTGTGACTAATCTGTTGTTCAAATTAGGACTCTTCGATCAGCCATATAGACAAAGTATAATGAAGCGAGATATTAAAATGCATTACTTATCTTATTCAATCCACGCCCTGTCAGCTGGGGCTTTAGAATACTCCGATTGCACCATTGTAGAGGTGTAAGAAGCCCCCTCCTCCAACTGTTTGTCGTGGGAGACGACTCTTGATGTCCGAGGAAAAGATCATCGTGGTTTAGGATCTCAGCAGTCAGGATTATTACTTCCAGTTCCCAACACACCACTTTGGCCCATACCGGGATGGTAAGCTCTAATTCCCGTAAAGATAGCAACTGAATACTTTAGGAAAACTATACGTAAATGAACTTGTGGATGACTAACAACACAACCTAATGTATAGGCTTTATAAGGAGCTGGATAAGGATCAATCGGCTCATAGACATTTAGACTTGGATATGACATTTAACCATTCAGATTGTTCACTAAAAGTTTGGGTATGACAATAGTTTGTGGCGACAGGTTCTCCGGATCTCTCATGAGTGTGGGTATACTGGTCTGTGTAGCCCTGATCTGTCAAGGCGATTGGGTTTCCCCATTGACAGGTCACAATTGTGGGCTCCGAGATATGTGGGAAACACAGGCAGTTAAATTAAAATCTTAAAAAAAGCGATATCTTTCGAACTCATTTCCGAAATAGAAATAAGCACGGACTTCACAAGTTCTTTTTTTGTTGTAAATTCTTTGGCGGGGTGGGGGTAACTGTTGTCAAGACTGATGCCTTTCCTAATTGAAAAAAGTTATATCTACTCGGATTAATCCAAAATAAATCTTAATGGTGTAGGTTGAAACAAGAGAACAAGGTCAGTCTTTAATGAAAATTGAGACCATCAACAACGTCAGTATTAAAACTTTTCCCTCTATGAGACTGAATATATCGAAGGAGTTATTAGCTCTCTCAGAAGAAATCTCATCTGCTTTGGGTAGCCAAATAGTTTCCTACAACCGAAGGATCACGATTAGAAGAAACGATGAAAAACATTTACAAATACACACATCCTCACGTTTAATTCACCAAAAATTCCACGCAAAATAAGAACAGGCTATAATGTTGAGTTATATATCCCGGCTCCTCTGAGGTGTTTTAGATGTCAGAAATTTGTACATCACAAAGATAGATGAAGGATGAGGGAGTCGACCTACATGCGAAAAATGTGGCCAAAAAGCCTGATCATGATGAAGATGAGTGCTAGTAAGGGATTAGATGTGCAAATTGTCAGGAGAATCATCCTTCTGGAACAAAAAAAAGAAATTGTGCAAGTTAAATATAGCAGAAGCATTTCCTTTTTCGGAGGCAAAAAATCTATAAGGTTCCATGAGCAGCCCTTTCTAGGTAAGACAATTCTAAATAATTCCAATCTCACTGACAAGTATAGAGAGCTTGCAACCGAACAAATGGCCCAATTTAAAAAGAAAACTTAAAAGATTTCTTTTATAAAGAATTGAACAGACTAAACATAAAACTCTGGTAAAAGCGGATAACCTCATCTCAGACGCAGACTTCTTCTCAAAAAATGTTAAGCCATCTGCAGAACAAAAGTCACAAAGATCGCCATACGTCCAGCAACGTTCTTAAACAGTAGAATAAGTGTATCACCAAAGAGAAACAACCAAGAAAAAATTAGAAGTGTCTACTGAAAATCGCTTTGAAAATTTAGTTGAGATGGGAGTAAATAGCGAAAAAAACACAGACGACGAAAACTTTCAAACTAAACCAAATCAAAATCAATTAATCCATAAATAAAAAAATACAAGTATGTATAAAATATTGCAATGGAACAGCCGTGGAGTGAAGGCAAACATTAACGTGCTGCTTCTGTTGATAAAGGATCTGACTCCGGCAGTTATCTGCCTTCCGGAGACCTCTCTTAAGAGGGATGACAAAATAAATATAAGAGATTACCAGCAATATAATTACATAAAAGACACTGGCCTCCGGGCATCTCAGTCTGAAATGATATCCACAAAGTCAGATAAATTTGAGAACTAATCTACAAGCGATTGCTATAAAAGTGACACTGCACAGACCAATCAATATCTGCACGGTGTACATTCCACCAAATAAAGAAAACGAAATGCAAGAAATTATAAAGCACTTCTCTGCTCTCTTTATGTTACTAGGGGATTTTAACTCACAGCATATTCTGGTGCTGTAAAGATACAAACCAGAAAAGAAAAGAATATTGAATTGGTTATAAATAACAATGATTTGTGTATATATATATAACAATGAATCTTAACTTATGTGTTCATTCTCTGGTAGTTATCTTATAATTGACTTATCTTTGTGCAACCCGTCCATTTTTATGGAATTTTCCAGGCAGGTACTGATGAACACATCTGGTAGCGATCATTTTCCAATTTGCCTCTAAAATTGGGAGAAAAATGACGAAAATTCTCAATATTGGAAATTAAGTAAAGCAAACTGAGAGAAATTTACTCTGAGAGACTAGGACCATGCATTAAAAACATAACTCTGTTTACAGAAATCCTGGTCTCTATTGCAAAAAGAAGCATCTCTAAGTAACACTAAAAAAGGAAAAGATAATGGACCTCGGATGGATGAATGCAAAAAAGACTATCAGGCTCAAGAGAAGGGCATTAAAGTTTTTAGAAACATTCCACAACAGATAACTTGCTAAAATTTAAGCAACTTCGAGCAATAGTCAAAATTAACAAACAGTAATGCTGAGAAAATTCCGTCAACAAACTTAGTTCAGCGACAAAAACTAAATCTGTTTGGGTTATGATAAATACAATAACTGGTAAATATCATACTAATCCAATAAAACGCCTGTGCATAAGTATTAACAAAATAACAAGCAAAAGAGAATATCGCTGACGAATTAGCAACAACCATCTCAAAAATATTTTTAGCCAAGTATGGCAGTCAACAATTCGCTAATTTCAAACAAAAATAAAAAAAAAATGAACTTTAAATCCAATAAGGTTGAGAGCTTCTATTTACAATAGATGAATTGAATGAATCCTTAACAAAAGCCCACGATACACTGTTGGACCAGACGATATTTATCATTAATTTCTAAAGCTGCTTCCAAACAAATCATTGAAGCTGCTGCTAAAAGTATTTAAGAATATATGGATAATTGGACACTTCTCAGATGTATTGCGACAGTCTTTTATCATACCTATTCCGAAACCTGGGAAGGATAACTCAGAACCTGAAAATAACAGACCGATAGGTTTAACCAGTTGTCTATGTTAAATCATTGAAAAATGATCAACAACAGAATGACTTGGTACTTAAAAAAGAACGGCTTAATCATCGATTACCAATGTGCATTTAGGAAAAATAAAAGCACCATAGTTAACTTAGGGCCACTAGAAATCTTTGTTAGGGAAGCGGAACATCTCACGGCAGTCTTTTTGACTTAGAAAAAGCTTAGGATACCACATAAAAAGATTTGCATAAATTAGGCCTAAGCGGTAGACTGAGAAAATTCATAGAAAGCTTCCTAAAATTTCCAAGTTCAGTATGAAATACACAATCGAAAGTGCAAGAACAAGAGGAAGCAGTCCCACAAGGAAGCATTCTATCAGTGACGCTTTTGAATGGGGAACACATCTGCATACTATAAAGATCGCTATTCTGTTTCAAACTGGATTATGCTTGTTCTATATATATATAGCCGGAAAGGCATACCTTAAACTCCTCAATGAAACTTACTATCAAGGTTTCAGACAAGTGCTCCTGGCTTATGGGACATGATTGGTGGAGAGCTTATACACAGAAGCCGGTGAAACACCTCCATATCTACGGTAAATTAAACTAGCATTGCAGTATTATGTAAAACTTAAATCGTACTCAATTAATCCAGCTTACAGCTCAACATTTGAATTAAATTATTGTGAGCAATTCATCCATGCAATTAATGTCCTACGACTATATGGAATCAGAATGAAACCCATTGCCGATGAATTAGGTACTCGTCTATCAAATATCCAAGAAACAACAGTATCCAGAATTCCACCCTGGACGATAAAACATCAAGTTATCCTGAAAATGCATGATTTTCCAGAGAAAAAATCCGCTTTCTCACATTCCTGGACACATTCCAGAAAATATGGGAAAACTTCCACGACTACATAAATATATACACGGACAATTAAAAAAGGAGACAAAATAGAATGTGCAGCAGTCAGTCAAAAAATTGCCAAGAAGAAAAGCCACCAAATAGAAAGTTCGATTTTAACTGCAGAGGTTTATGCCATTGAGTTGGCTCTAGCCATCATCAACGAGAACAAACTAAGGAACTTCTTAATCTTTTCAAACCCATTCTCCGTCCTAACACGATCCTGACTATGACGATAGACTGCATCTACCAGCAAGGCTTCTGATTGGGACGTTGTGAGGAGCATGGAACCACCTCTTAATTGCTTTTGTTTCTAGGTCCACCCTGACCTGGGTTGGTAGCACCTGTTAGAGTCCCAGCTATGGGAAAATACTTAACCCCAAAACTATGGTCAAAATATTATGAAAATATAAGAATAGACTTTTACAGTAAAAATTTCAGAAATATATTTTTGAAGAAAAATTAATATAACCAGCAATACGTTTTTGAAGAAAAAAATGTTACAAACAATACATTTTTGGATAAAAAATATTACTAACAATAAAAGTTTGAAGGTAAAAATATATCGGACACGCGACCTGAAGGACTTTTTCAAAAATAGAAAACAAGAAGATGAAAAGACCCAAATTTTTCATTAAAATCTAACTAAATTAATCTTATTACTATACCATAATATTTAAAATACTTCAAAGTCTATCTTTGGAAAGTAATGTAAGAGCCTCTTTGCATAGATATCTCTGATAATAAAGATGTTCATTGGACTTGCTTTCTAACCAGTAGTATTGTCGGCATTAAAATAAACTTCCAAGCTTTATATACCGTAAAACTCAACCATATTAAACCACTCCATCCTAACAGCCTTAGAGAAAAACAAATCCAACAGTTTAATCATCATTAAAGTAGAAAATCAGCGCATTGAACAAGATGAAAAATGTGGTATTATGTTGGGTCCCTAGCCGCACTGAAATAAAAGGTAACTCTAAAGCAGCAAACTAAATTAGCTTTGAACATGAATGTCGATACAGGAAGAAAGGTCCCATACACAGACTCTAAGGAGGAAACAAATATATTTTTTTTAAAAATGGCAGGAGTACTGTGACGATTATGCACATCATAAACTCTATGCAATCCATCACAGACTCGGAGTAAATTATGTATTTTTCAGGAAGTCTCGAAAAAAAGGAGGTCATAATAGCCCGCTTGCTCATCGGCCATACGAGAATAACATATTCATTCTTACTTACTAATGAAGTGTGCCAAGCATGTAAACAGGTTTTATCAGTTAAACATATTTTGACAGTGTCCAGAACTAGCAATGTCTAGACAACAATTTTATAATACTGATAGCATGTTTGATCTGTTCAAAAATGTAAATATCTAAAAGTAATCGACTTTTACAAGAAAATATAACTGGATATATATATATATATATATATATATATATATATATATATATATATATATTACGAAAAATTCTGAAGAGTAACGAAATGGAATTAACAACCAACATAATTAATTTATTTTTTAACATTATTTTTAGTCGATATTCAAATTTGAGTAGATATTCTATTTTTTATTAAATTATATATATATATATATATATATATATATGTATATATATATATATATATATATATATATATATATATATATATATATATATATTTCTACCACCCTGATTATTTATGAGAAATTTCTTTTGAAATGTGTTATTCTGTAGGAGTCGAATCTACAACCCTAACAACATACGGACAACCATCCAGTGGGTCTTAGACCTCTTAGCCGCGAATGATTCTACAGTCTAATCGAAGTTAAATCAAACCTTATACACATAATTTTTGATGTGTTGTAAATAATCATCTCTGCTCTGAAATGTAAACAGACAATGTTACGGAAAGTTCCTATGATTCGTATTTGAGTTGGAATCTATGCTAAAATTTTGTCGGCATTAAATAAACCTTTGTAGTTGATATGCCATAAACCTGTTCAAACTCCTGGTGCATCCGCCTTTTTTAGTCTGGTGTGAAATATGAGAGTACTGTCTATTCCAGCATCTTAATAAGAAAGTGATGCATTGCAATTCACATGCAGAGTATAAATGGTTATGATCGCGAATATTTTCGAGATCGTGGGCCCGTCATGCGTCGCCAACAGTTGACTTTCTTGGCAGGAGGATAACTTTGTATATTTTAAGGGAGTCATTAAAATCAAAGTTGTCTTTGGCCAGACGTGAGGAAGTCACGTCTGCTTTAGGAAGCCAATGGGTCAGTGATTACCGTAGAATCACAATAAAAAGTAAAGAGAAACCATAACAGACACGTATATCCTTACTTTGGTCTCGTCTCAAATACCTAGGAAAATAAAAATCGGGTATAACATTGACCCAACGGAACAATATATTCTTGCTCTACTAAGGTGCTTCAAAAACCAAAAATTGGAACATCATAAAGATAGTTGCAGGTGTCACCCAACATGTGGAAAATGTGGCTAAAAGGATTTAGAACATACGGAAGAAGAATGCCACTACGAAGTAACATGTGTTAACTGCCAGGAAAACCATCCAGCATACTCGCGACAATGAGATTTCTGGAAAAAAGAAAATTAAATAATCGAGGTGAAGTATAAAAGAGGTATTGCATTCATTGAAATAAGACGAATGCTGAAAATGTACTTGAAAGGCCCTTGTTATGCAAAAATAAGCGGAAAATTAATACAACGAATACCTGCCAACTTGTATTATAGGGACTTCATTGAGAAGCTCATACACTTGAGACCGAATGGCTAGCCCAAATTTTCAAGCTACTTAAAAAACATATACTCCAAGAAAATGATGCAAAGTGAACCACAAAAAACAACTGAAAGTATTAAAATAATGAAGCAAAAACAAACACAAAAACTACTACACAAAAACGAACTACTTCTCCAAAAAATACAAAATTTTATACAAGAAAAGCTCACAGGGATATCCATTCAGCAAAAACATTAAATACAGACTTTACAGATTGTTTCCCAAAAGAAAAAAAAATCAGAACGTATGACGATAAACTATATCCAGCAGCAAGGCCTCTGATCAGGAGGTTTTGAACAGCGTGAAACAACCTCTTAATTGTTGTTGTATCCAGGTTCAAACTGACCCGATATGGTAGCATGTGTTAGGGTCTTAGCTATGGAAAAATATTTAATCCCCAAACTGGGGTCAGTCAGTCAATCAAGTGCCATAAGTGATACACGCTTGGGTGATCATGTCTCGAAATAAACATGACTGACTGGGCAGAAGATTATCCCGCAGTAGGTTACCATAACTTTCTGTGGTAGACTGGCTGCGAGCCAAAGCTATAAAATCTAATCTTCCTTGATATTTAACCCATAACTGGAGGGAAGAGATGGATTTCAGTTGAATTTCCCAAGAGTATTTGCGCGTAAGTGAATGCAAGGAATTCAACTGAAATAAACTATTAAAGTTTAAAAATAGATTTTTCTAGTAAAAATACGAGCAAAAAAATTTTTGATAAAACATTTTTTAGTTAAAAAAATATTACCAGCAATGCATTTGACTCTTGATAGAAACCATTTTATAAAAATACTTCAATGTTACGCGCTCTACAAACTGATTTCTTACAAAAGTACATATTCTCTCCATATGATTTTTATCTTGTCGACATTAAATAACTCATTGAGGTTGATTAAACAATTTAGTTACCATGTCTACACAATTATGTATATGCACAAAAAGCTGAGTATTATCTACCATGTATTAAATTGTGAAATCAGAATAGCATAAATCATATTTTCATTACTTCAAAAATCCCAAATTAAATTTCGTTACTAAATGACCCATAAGGAATTGATGTGCCATTCAACAAAAAATAAATCCTACACGTATTGTCACTCAAGCCAATTTATCAGTGTGCTCTATTTAACTCATAAGAGAGTGAAGCGACGGATTAACCCCTTTTCCAATGGCATTTGTACGAAAATGAGAGCTGAAAGTTCGATTAAAACTTATTTTCTTGGGTTACTCAACCCGCACTTCAATATTAATTCATGCATTTTAATAGATCTGAAACTAAAATTTCCGTATTAGTATTTTACAAGGGGTCACAAAGAATCTAAAATTACTCCCTGTTTGATAAATCAGATCAGAACAGAAAATAAACTACATTGGCGGATTCCAGAAAATGTCATAATTGTTTATGATGGAGATAGAACCATGGGGATGGTTAATAATATTTTAGACTATAAATTGTTAATAAGCGAATCGAATAATATTGGAAAAATAATTCTAACAAGAAAATTACGTAACGCACATCATCATTAAACGTGATACACATTTTAATAGGATCATAGGATAAAGAACATGTAGAAACAATTAGTGAATCTTACAGGTTTCATTTTTATTAAAGCTTCCTCAAAAAATGAAACCTGAAAGAAAAGATCCTATTATTTTCATTTTTGGTTTGTCGTTTGGTTTGTCGTTTGTCAAGTAGCGTTTGTGTGTATAATTCCCGTGTGTGCATTATATATATATATATATATATATATATATATATATATATATATATATACTATAAAAAAGTAAAAGAACAGGTAGATTAAACCAACTATTCCAGCATTACATTTTAAGGAGTGCTCGATACAAAGTAGAGCTTAATATTGTATTTTTTTACAATGGTTTATAAAACCATTATATCACTACATAAAAATTTTCATATTTCAAAATAATACTGTTCTCCTTCAGGTTATTATCTAAGTGCTGCCTAGATGTGGCTCAAGGCGGAAAGTATGGAAAACTAAGTGAGGATCGAAATCACTACTCAGTTGTTACTGGTTCTAGCGAGACAAGATTGCTAACATTACTCCACGCCGAGGTGACAAACTGTTCTTCTTCAGGTAATAGTTTAAAATAAATGATGAAAATGATTTATTTAGAAAACATAAGATGAATTCATGGTTATTAAGAAACTGAAGAGGTAGTAGCAGAAGGTGTAGGTAAAGAATATGTTTGTATGTGTGTCAATATTGTTCAAACAGAAATGAGAATTAGGTAACTATGGAGTTAGTCGCGAAAGGAAGTAGAATTGTCTTGCGTCTAGACATATCACTTTTTAATTTTGTCTGGGTAAGATACAGAGTGGGACCATATATTATTTAAATTGGTAGACAATATTTTTTAACAGTGGGTTGGATTGTTTAAAATTTTATTTTGTACTACCTCCTGAGTAAAGAAGCTGGAATGCTTAGGTTAGAATTATAAATAATGATGGTATACTAAGGTATTTTGTAGTTAATAAAATCAAATAAGTATTGTGTGGGTCCTCTATTTTAGTAAAATAATTTTTAATTTGTAAGTTATACTAAAGCATAAGTTATAAAAGAAACATTTAATTAAATTTTAAAGAAAGATATTTTTCTGGGTAAGATATATAGTGGGACCATATACTATTTAAATGGGAAGACAATAATTTTTAACACCAGGTTGGATTTTAGGTCTTTTCAAATTAGATTTTATACTACCTGATGAGTAAAGCGTTTGGAATACTTAGGTTAGAATTAGAATTATAAATAATGATGGTATACTAAGGTATATTGTAGTTAAGAAAACCAAATATGTATTGTGTAGGTCCTTTCGTTTAGTTAAATAATTTTTAGTTTATAAGTTATACTTCAGTATATGTTATAAATGGAACATTTTATTTAATTAAATTTTACAGAAAAATATGTTTCTGTGTAAGATATATAGTGGGACCATATATTATTTCAATGGGTAGAGAATTTTAAACTATCAGCTGAAGAATAACAGTATTGTTCTGAAACATGAAAATTTTTGTGCAATGATATAATGCTTTTATAAACCATTGTAATAAAAAGTTACAATATACTACGCTCTCACATCCTGATTAGGCACTTTTAAAGAATGGTAGACTTTGAAAAACAATAAATACTCTACCCTCTACGCATCGTTCATTAGAACACTCTCAGTTACTGGCGTATATGGCATATCACACGCTAAAATCTGCTTTCTTCTACCGAGCGCCTATAGCTCAGAGGTAGAATTGCCGACTAATATTAATTCGGACGGGTTTCAATCCTGGCAAAAGGCAATCGAATGTCTAACCGTACTGATGAGCTGTGATACAACGAAACAGATCTACTTGCGGATGACATATAAACGTTTCATTAAAAATGACAAATAGTGACGTTTCATTAAAAATGACTTATCATTAAGTTTTTATATAATTTTTCATGAGTTCGTATAACTTTTCTTTTCGGAACTCAAATTATATAAGAGTCATTTAAACACACATCGGGACCTTCCAGGACCTATTCGTGATATCCTCGTTGGTAATACATACATAATAGCATCATCTGCATGCAAAATAAGATTAAACAATAACATTAATATGTTTTACAAAACTCAAATGCACAATAACTACAGACAGTACGAATTTTCACTTCGCAATATCATCCGAAATTATGCAACAAAGACTAATTAAAACAAAATTATTAAATTAATTATCTATTAAAAAGATTTTAAACTGCCAACCTCATCGTCAATAATAATAATTTACCAGCAAAATCCAAATGGTAGAGAACTAGTGTCGTTTACGAATTTATATGTCCTTTGAAGAACTCTGCTTCTCGTCTATTCAAATCTGTTAACAATTACATTGACTACACCACCACAAATTTGGCGAGAAGATTGACATTGCACCTATCTCACAGCAGTTCAAGCCGATCTCATTTAAACACATATCAAGATCTTCCAGCACCTATCCGTGATATACTTGTTGATAATACATACATAATAGCATCAGCCACAGAAAAGAATATTAAAAATAATGGAGGCATTGCAAATAAAGAATAGGAATTCTACACTTAATAATATCAAATATAAGTATGGTAACAATGTGATTACTCTGTTCGGAACTTTATATTCGCAAGACACAAAATTTACACATGATTATTTACAAATAAGTTAATTCTCGATAATGGTTAAAAGTATAACTTGAAAATACAAAACCTTTGGACAATTTGAGTTCTGAAAAGACAAAAATCATAGGAACACATGAAAGATTATATAAAAAAAACTTAATAATAATATCTTGTCTATCATTTTTAATGAGACCTGCATAAATGAGAGATTGTTGCCCAAATACACTATATATATATATATATATATATATATATATATATATATATATATATATATATTATAAATCACATGCAATAATAGCTTCTCATCTTAGTTACAATACTCGATTACAGTTTTGTCATTGTTAATTTTTAGTTATCTGTAGGCATGTCCATAAAGATTTCGACCATTGTATTTAGTTATAAGTTCCTGATTGCTGGTTAAAACGTGATATATTCATTTTTCATTTGAACCAAACTGCATTCCCTTCCCTTCAACATTCAGCGTCTCGTTTTTAATTTAATTCTCGTTGGTGTTATTTTCTCTTAAGGATATTTATAATTTTATATTGAGTCTGTAATGGACTGAGAGTCATTCTTTATACGACTAAGCTATTGAGGTTTTGCTATCAATATTAACATAACGTTTAATAAACCTAAGCGCTTACGTGTTGCTGTCAGTGTACACCTCCGACGTTTCTCTTCTGTGTGAGGTCAAAAGAATTTAATTCTTAATATTAAACAAGAACATTTGCACCAAAGAGGTCAAATTCAGTTGTTAAAATTCATAACCATCTTCTTGCAAGAAGGTGAAATTTAGTATTGCAATGCTATTAAAGATAAATTCTCTTATAAAATTCAATTATCCTGTACATTTCCTAAACTTTATAATTGGGTTAGCCCGTTGTTGTATTGTTAAATAGAACATGCATGATGTCAATCTAGGTGAATTCAAATATTTCAACATTGGTTACAGTATTCTAATACTTTCAATTGTGCATCTTTGCACTTGACGGGGATATTTCTCTTGCAGAAAACTTTGCAAAACCCACTTCTGTATTCAAGGGTGATGGGTAAATGAGCTTGAAGAACCGAGTGTCAACAGTTTAAAGTAATTTATGTTTAAAGGATGTGAGGATAGGGTGATGGAATACGGAATATAGGAATGAGATATTGCAAAGCCGAGTTTGAATTACAGTAGAGCTCGTTAGAAGCAATACAAATATCAAATGGGAAGTATTAATCTATCACTTTACCCTTCATCAAGGGGTTAAATAGCAGATGGTGATTAGACCTAGTTAGCAACCAGTGTACCACAGGATATATATATATATATATATATATATATATATATATATATATATATATATATATATATATATATCGACATTAAAGTCAACATTCAAAGACGGTAGTTTATTACGTTAAGTGAAATCGTCAGGCCATCTATTACATTTAGCCTAAAACAGACTGTTGTTTCTGGGTGTTCAATGTCCACTTTTATATTTGCATATATATCCCTGATATTGAGCACTTTAACTTATAAATATAGCAGACCTTAAAACGACATTTTTACATATTTCCTCAAAGACATAAGCTATACCCAGTATCTGACAAAGAGCATTTTAAACATTAAAAAATAGAAATTTTTCGAAAGAAAATAATCGAAACCAGATTATAAAAAGAAAAATCGCTGTACATAGTTTCTGAATGTAAATGTTTGCTCTAGTTATACATTCTATTTCTTATCTCATTGAAATATGTCAGGTATTTGGATTTATGCCATACAAAGATAAAGTCAGTAAATGTTTCTTTTATTTTTGACATTTTCCGTTTAATTGGATACTTATGATACATTCATCTTTTCTTCCTGCTTTTCTATGATTCATATAAGATAGAAAATCTTGCAGATATAAATCTGAAGCCGTAATTCATTGAAGATCTCGTCACGTTGTTATAGAAAAACGAAGCGCTATTAATAGGATTTTTTCTTTTCTTTTAACACTAGTTATAGGTATTTATAGACTTGGCTTCATCTGTTACAAATGTGAACACCCAATACAAACTGAGAAATAAGTGTCTGCTAGATTAATTTGCTAACTATGAATATATGGTGTTGGAAAACACCGACGAAATTATTTATGAAAGTCATGGATATTTTTAAATTGAAAATTTAATGTCTATATTTTTATAATGTCTCTTTCTTTATTCTTAAGCCACTGTCGGTATTTTATTTGTGGTAATGTTGACTTTGGTTCTATTAACAGATTTTTGTTATTACATTCCATTTGTTTGGAATATGTAAAAAATAGAGAATTATTTGAAGAGAAAACTGAATAAAATCGTTTGAATGGAGCGAATAGTAAAACACACTAACAAATAAAACCATGGAAAAGAAAATGATTTGACTGAAAATTAAACAATAGAACTGAACAAAAATTTAAAGTATTTTGCGGTTGGATCAAAGAAATTTATAAAATCAAGGAAGACTAATCCAGGGATTAGAAAATCTTAGAATAACAACTAAATCTTTAAAAAATTCTACTAGCAGAGATTAGTAGGTCCTACTGATATATACAGCAAAGACCATGAAATACTAGAATGTGATACATTTGATTTTAAGGATACAATTTTCTTCCTTCTGACAAAACCTCTTTTAACACAATTGCAACTTATATTAGTTGTTAATTTTAACTGAATTTAACATCATCATGCAGGAAGTATAACGGTTATTAGTTCCGCAACGTAGAGTTATAATTTCCGATTAGTTGTATTCATGTTCGCAAAAATGCTATTAGGAAAATATAAATTCATTTCTTCTTCATCTTTCTGTAGTTTCAATAGTCCGGTGGATTTGATTCATTATCGTTCTCTAGCAGATAACTATTGCAAATTAAAACCATGGTGAAGGCAAGGACAAACTTTCGACAAAACTGAAAAGTCATGGTAATTCATAAAATTACTAAAATAAATCCAAGGAAAGCCATGACCCCTTAGTACTTGAAGGGTTAGGTTATTAAAAATGCCTTCGTCTAAATACATAAAAAAAAGTATGAGTAATATTTGAATATTAACATGCTAAATCAAATTAAGAGAAATTATAATTTCTATGCGAAATCTTTCCAATTTCACTTCCCGTTAAAATTAGCCACTTAGACCACCTAGAGTGTAGTAATGTCGATTGCTGCTATTTACAGAGTAGCAAGCAGTCATTCAAGGAATTAAAACAATGCACATCAGACCTAGAATAACCAACATCGGGAAAAACTTTAAAGTCGAATTTAAGCATCACGTGCAAGAAATGATCGATATTGTTTAGTCTGGATAGAAACGTGAATAATAAATAACATCACAAGATCTCTCTCACATTTAGTTACCAACGCCTCGCGGTTCATTTTCTATTTATTTATTTTAAAGGAAACTATGAACATGTTGTATATACGCTTGATATGTTAACTATACAGGGTGCAATAAATTAACTGTCGTCTAAATAACGCAAAAATGTAAATAACACTATCTAATTTTAACAGATATTTTTGTGTAATTTCGGTAAATATATTTTGAAATACTAAAGAGTAAATTAATTCAATAAAATTGCTATTGGCTTCAGTCACAGCCTTTAGACGAATTCGTAGCCTCCTGAAACTCTTTTGGGTGGTCTTCTTGCTTAATTTTGTAAATGCTGCCATAATCTTAGCTTTCAGTTCATGTTTTGTGTTACAAGAAATTTTGTTGAGCTCTCGTTCAACTAAGCCCCACACATAATAAAAGAGGTTGCATCCTGAGGAGTAGCTGTCCAGATCAGTGGGTTCTTCCTGTGTGGCATGGTGAAGAGTCATGTTGCCAGAGATAGGGCTTTCCAGTAACTGATCTCATGATTTAGGGCAGTACTACTTCCTCAAGATATTTAATGTTGGCCTTTGTGTTGAGTCTGAGTATCTGTAGGAAGCTTAATGGATGCATAACGTCTCCATTAATAGTGATACATCTAAACACGTTCGTAATCACCATTATACTCATCCAACTCTTTCCGAATCCTCTGCACTCTTCTCAGATTGACACCAAAATACTCTGAAATGCTCGTGTTTGTGATTCCGCAGTGAATTCCAAACAGTACAGCAAGCCGTTTCCAAATTTCTGGCGGAGTGAATTGTGTCATGGTGCTCTTTTTCTCACAGTCAGTTCCCAACTATACTGTGCAGCTGACAAAATCAAAAATAAACAACGCACGAAATTAAAAATATAAAATGACGGCAATTTACCCCTCGCACCCTGTATATAAAAGAATGTAATTCGATACATAAGATGCGCTATGAAAAAATTGTCCTAGAAGATAGCAAGAAGGTAGTCGGACCACTTAGCTTCTTTATTAATCTAAATGCAGATATGAAGATTGATCGAGGGTTTTGTAATAACCGCCTCGCAGGGTATGCTCGTTGCTAACTAATAAATCAGAATATAGCGTTAGTTTGGAATATAATCATTTATTTTACAAAACAATTTTAAATCATAATCGTTTCCCTTTTCAATACTTTTAAGCCAACACCTCTCTATAGGTTAAAGAGTTCATATATATATACGATGAAAAATGCAACTTAAAATTCCCCTAACAATTGCCAAATTTCGGATTTCTTGATCGTCCATATATTCTAAAAGGCAAAGGAAAACCAATGTTTGGTGTTGTTCAAATTTTTCTGATTCGACCAGAACTTGAATATGAAAATTCAATAATACTCCTGTTAATAAGGAGTGCCAATTATTGGGATTTAATCTTACGAGCAATGGCTTTCGTGACTCATCTTTAAACTGTTGCTCTACATGTAGCGATCCATAAATGGTGCACATATTACCTTCTTCTTCTATCTGTACAAACTATCTCAATTTTGTTATTCTCTACCTGAAACGGCTCCCAGGCCTTTTACAAAGAGAAAATTACAGTACAAAAAAAAGAAATATGAACTATCATAGTCTTTTGTTATTTGAACCTGATTATTAATCAATTTTTCACTTGAATCTGAAATACATTTACACATGTCGAATTACATATATTTAAAGATGAGCTATTGCGAATGGATGGTGAATGAGTTGAGGGACCTAGCAAAGGGAGAAAACTGTTAAGTAATAGGAAGTTTAGGAGAGCCATGATCGCCCATGACCTGAAGGGATACGGCATATAATAGATCTTAATTTCTCAAATAAAAATGAGTATACAATGACGTTCGACATGTAAGAATCTCGAGAGACTTGCATTTGCCTATAGGCAGGGCAAATTGTCCACCTATGGAATATATCGCCATGTATATATCAATATTCTTTCCTTTTTTTATAATGCATAAACCTGCGTATGCGATTATATATTCACCCGTTAGCGCATGCGCATTTCCCCTGCGGCGTTCTACTTTTCTTCTCTTTCTATCTTTGCGTCTTCTTATACGGTAGAATAACGCGCGAAGGACTTTTCCTAGTTTCTACTCATCCAGTAACCAAAATCACTTCCTCTTTCGTTCCTTCCCATTCATTCAATCACCTCTCTATTTGTTCATCTTTACGTTTGTTTCTTCTCTCATTTCAGTTTTCCCCGGATAGAACGGAATTTTGAAAACACTACTTTCGTCTTTCCTTTAACTATCTATTTAATTCTTCTACTGTACAAAAGAGGAACAAACCGAATGAGCATAAAACTTTTACAGAATGAATAAGACTCTCTAATCTCTGTCCAACAGCAGCTTAAATACCTGTAATATATATTATCTCAAACGTTATCTTTAGTGTATGAAATCAACGCCTGGTATTTGTTTATAATTTAATGTATTTACGTGGTCTGATGGCTTACACACTCGAAAATTTGCTTTATAGCATGTTTCCTATATTGTAGAAGAACTCTACGAGTCTATTTCCATTAAATATTCTGAAAAGTGTAGGCTAGAAGACGCAATAAACATTGTTTAAAATTAAAAAGAAATTAAAAAGAAATGAAAAAAATTAAAAAAAGAAAAAAAAAGGAGAGTCTACAAAAAATAAGTCTGACGTTATAAACTTGCCCGATAAAAAATAATATAATATCTCTAAATATCTCTAGTTAAATAATATATATGTAATGATTAAATAATATATTAACTTTCTACTTGTTTTCTATCTGTACTTTTATTTTTTTATTTTTTTTTCGAATGGGCTGGCCGGTATACAAAATAAATACTGTTAAAATTAAATAGAAGGTCTACTCAAGCAAGGGTATCCAGTAAAATAAAGATTAAGTAATAAAAATTTAATATAATGAATTAAAATTCATAATTTAGAAGTTATAGATGGTCACGTATACACATATATACATACGTGTGTATAAATATATGTATGCGTGTGGATAAATGTATATATATCTATACGTGTATGTATAAATATGTATGTATATATATATATATATATATATATATATATATATATATATATATATAAGTGTGTATAAATATATAGTACTTGTGTGTATATAAATTTGTATAAGTATGTGAGCATATTTACATACGTATGAGAATGTGTTTATATGAAATTCTATGTGCGTATATATATATATATATATATATATATATATATATATGTATGTGTGCATATACATATATGAGTATACATGTTCGTGTGTTTATATATATATACACTATATATATATATACTTATATATACTTATATATAATATATATATAAGTATATATATATAAGTATATATAAATAAGCATATATATATACTTATATATAACTATATATATATACTTATATATAATTATATATATATAGATAGATATACTTATATATAACTATATATATATATACTTATATATAACTATATATATATACTTATATATAAGTATATATATATACTTATATATAACTATATATACATATATACTTATATATATATTTATATATATATATTATATATATATACTTATATATATTATATATATTATATATATATACTTATATATAGTTATACTTATATATATATACATACACATATATATATACTTTTATATATATACTTATATATATATATTTATATAGAGATATACTTATATATATACTTATATATATATACTTATATATATATTTATATATAGATATACTTATATATATACTCATATATATTATATACATATATATATATACTTATGTATATATACTTATATATATACATACTATATATATATATACTATATATATACTTATATATATATATACTTATATATATACTTATATATATATACTTATATATATATATTATATATATATATATATATATATATATATATATATATATATATATATATATATATATATACTTGTATATATATACTTGTGTATATATATATATACTTATATATATACTTGTATATATATACTTGTATGTATATATATATATATACACTTGTATGTATATATATTTGCTTTCGCTTCTATGTAACCCTTCACTCTCTGCTTATGTATCTTCCTGTATACCAGCGGTAGAACAGCCTTGCTTGTGTATATATATATATTATTATTATAATTATATATATATTGTGTATATATACTCTACAAATAATTATATATATGCATTATAATTATATATATATTGTGTATATATACTCTACAAATAATTATATATATGCATTATAATTATATATATATTGTGTATATATACTCTACAAATAATTATATATATGCATTATAATTATATATATTGTGTATATATACTCTACAAATAAATCTATATATATTTTGTACATATATTCTATAAATAAATATATATATGCATTATGATTATATATATATTTTGTGTATATATACTTTACAAATATATATTTATATATGCATTATATTCATATATATTGTGTATATCCTATAGAAATATATATATATGCATTATAATTATGTATATATTGTGTATATTTACTATATATATATATATATATATATATATATATATAATTGAATTTGTTTTTAAATTTGATTTCATTTAAACTGTGAAACGAAATTTTCTATGTTTTGTGATTTTATCTCATCATCAGGCACTATTGATATATTCTTGTGAATACGCTTGTTATTTAAAGAGTTGATATGGATGGGAGACGACTGAAAAAATTATGTGCGTTTAATTTACCTGATCATAATCTTTAAAATCTCAAAATATAGGTTATATGTTTAGGGAAATGCAGGTTTTTTTCTTTCAGCTCAAAAAAGAAAATGTCACCTTAATGTTGACATTATTTCATTACATTTATTGAAATATTTTTATTCTTAAGAAATTTAATATATAGTTTTTTTTATATAGACAAAAGGTGCATGGTTAGTTTAAAGACTTACATATTCCAGCTTGTTAAAAATGTTTCTACTTTATTGTGGGAGTTTTATTTGTTTGTTTCGATGCCAAAAACATCCCAGTCGAAATATTTATATACAGAGTGACGGTACCGCTATTTAGATCGAACTCCACATCTAAAATACTATACTACTTTTCTATTCATGTCCACCTCGATATCAAAATCGAGGTTCTTGAAGATTCTGAAGAGTACCTTTTTGATTTGGTCATTTTCATTCATTGCTATGAGTCTGTAATCTCGCTACACCCCAACGTCGTCTATATGTACCAATTGATTTAATTTACTTAAAAGTTCTACACCATCAAACGACCTTTGTGATACGTCAAAGTCGTCCTCATTGGATTTCTTAATCCAAATCTTACCATCGTGAAACAGAACCGATTTATGCCATTTCAAAATTACCTCACCCCTCTTTGGTGATATATTAATTTAGTCCTTAGCATATTGCAAAACCTCCAGTGTGATTTTTTTTCCGTCATCGAGGGCAGATGTCTTTAATGTTATATTTAATGAACACCTTCTTCTTATCATCAATTCCGTGGAACCAAGAGATAAATTTCACCGTACCTTTCCAATGGTTTGTATGCAACCAAGCGATAATAGGTCAAGAAATGTGATTTCGTTCAACTCAATTTTCAATTCGGAGATGCAAACTAATATAGGGAACATACTTATTTATATATAAGAAAAAATATTTCCCCAAGTTCTCTGAATTACTTAAGACCTTTAATAAAAATGCAAGGAAGTTGAGTTACAGCTACACCATTAACTTGGATAAAGCTGTGAAAAGATTAAATGCCAAAAAATACAAGGGTATCACAGAGAATAAAAATGAAGGTGATTCATGTAACTGCAGGGAAACAATATTTGCCCGCTAAGCGGGGCTTGTAAAACTGAAGGTGTAGTGTATAAAGCTGAAGCGTAAAATTCAAATGGACGGAATAAGTTTATATGATATGTACGGCTGGCAGCTTTAGGCAAAGATGCTATAATCATAAGTCTTCATTCAGGTTAGAAAAACACAGAAACTGTACCAGGCTCGCCAGCCATGTGTGGCTGTCGAAGGAAATGAGCAATAGAAGATTAGAATAGAAGTGAGATGTAGTAAACTCAGGAAAGTCCGTCCGTATAGTGCTGATGTCAAAGTTTGCGGGTTGTGCCAGGAGGAAAAGGTGGCTATTGTCACACACCAGATATGTTATTAAATGAAAGGTCTGAAGTTATGATAGGGTGTAGACATTCAAGAAATTATGTTTAGCGATATACGAACCTGATGGAGAACGTTAGTATGTGTTTACCTCCGCTTTTGAGGAAGTCTCGGTAGCCGTGAGCGTGAGGAGTTCCCCACCTCTTTCGTCAGGGGTAGGCGTAAGGTGGTTCCCCTTCTCTTCGATCTAGTTTCTAGATGATTAATGCAGCGTGTTGCGATTTCCAAGCGCTTGCAGTTGCCGCCTCACTTTAAAACTAAGTTATATAAAAAATTGTTGTTTAAAAATTGTTAAAAAATTCCAATAAAAAATCTATTTTTGTTTTGCGTAAACGTGAGTAGATGCTTTGTGTGACATTGTAAACAACATTGCGTTTGTTTTTGTTTCAAAATTACGGGAGAAAATACTTACATTTTTGTTGACTAAATGAATTTTATAAATTTTCGAAGAGTATTTAAAAATGTAGACATTTAATTTTAGAGGAAAAACTTAAATTAATGCCACACGAATTACAGACAGCTGATCTCTGCATGAAATATTTAGTGAAAAAAGCTTTATTTTGTTAATTTTATTTTCTGAAGTATGAAATATTAGATCTGAAAAAAAAACATTTAAATAATTAAATTAACCATTGGCACTTTTTTTACATATTTTGTTTTTGTTTGAAAAAAAAAACTTTAAAAAAAAATATTTCTTTTGTTTCAAAATCACGGGGAAAAATATTCACATTTTTTTGTTTAACAAATAGATTTTTGTTGACTAAATGAAATTTTAAAACGTCAGAATAAAAGTTAAATATAAAGGCTCATTTTTTTAGTCGCGTTTGACATGTGTGATTTGATTTCTGTAACCTAATCTAGCAACCATTATAGATCTTATATGTTTTACAGAGCAAATGTAAACAATCGGCTCCGTAGGCCAAAAAGTGCGAAAGGGAAAATTGCTGAACTTAAGCTCAAAAAGTATGTGTCGACCTGGCTTCCCTGTAGATATGTGTCCCTAGAAAGTTTGAATGGCGTAGCTTAAAAAATCTAGGCGTGCATGGATTACAGTCACACACAGTCACAGATTGCCTTTTATATATATAGATTATAAGTATATATATATTATAGATATCTACAGGCATGCACACACACATTTTTAGAAACAATTTCTACTAATTTTGAAAAATCTTTAATCCTCAAAGTTATCCCTATCCTTATCACTATCCCTGTCACTATCCTGAGACTTTTGACATCACGCTCCCAGCTGTACAGTTCTCTGGGTGTAAAAATCACGCGTCTTGAACGCAAAGCAATCTCTAAATGCTTGCCGCAAGTCCTCCTCATTTTCGAAGGATTTTTTACTAATGTAGTTGTCTAAAAAATGGAAGAGGTGGTAATCTGTTGGTGCAAAGTCATATATATATTTACTCTATATGTATTTATATACATATATATTTAGAGCGCTCCTCGTGGGTTATCCTACCACTTTATGTACAGGGTACTTCTTTGAATTCTTTTATATCTACACCGCATGCTTATATATATATATATATTTGAAATAATTTGTTTGTACGTTATTTTTTATCGATATTCGTATCTAAGTAGATATTCTGTTTATAATCAAAAAGTATTATATATTTTCGAATTCAGAGCGGAGATGGTTATTACGATGAATTCGAAAATTGTGTTATAGGCTTAATTTGACTTCATTTAGACTGATCGTCATTCGTGATCGAGAGGTCTAAGACGCACTAGATCACATGGTGGCTTTCCCTATGTGGATAGGGGTCGCAGGTTGAATCCTGCCGAATCACATACATTTTCGTAACAAAAATTTATCGTATATACTCAGGCCGGTAGAAATATATATATATATATATATATATATATATATATATATATATATATATATATATATTATACTGTTTGATTATAAAAAGAATAGATACTTAAATACGATTATTGATCAAAAATAATGTTCAAACAAATCATTTCAAATTGTCGGTTGTTTGTAACCAATTGC
The DNA here is from genome assembly GCA_037127315.1 of Ascarosepion bandense. Classification (NCBI taxonomy): domain Eukaryota; kingdom Metazoa; phylum Mollusca; class Cephalopoda; order Sepiida; family Sepiidae; genus Ascarosepion; species Ascarosepion bandense. The sequence continues at coordinate 2,812,050 of JBBBDQ010001028.1, forward strand.
GTTAATTTTCATTAATTTCCGTTATATATATATATATATATATATATATATATATATATATATTCGATCCATATATTAAGCTCATAACATTATATATATGACCACGTAACTGAACAATATTTCCCTGCCTGATGATGGTGCATTTGGCACCGAAACATCTTGTGCTGCAGTCAAATATGTTATAATAATGACTCTTATGACACTTGCAGTCACATATGTTAATATTATAACACTTACTGTCTCTCTGTTTCTGTCTCTGTATATATTAAACACAATCATTTCATCGGTTAAACTGATTTATACCAATAAGCATATATCACTCGTATAACTATAGTAATAATAGTCCTATTAATAAGAAGAACGAATTGCTAATATATATTTAATTCCTGTGTCCTGATAGATTACTTTGGTTAATTTTTGTTTTCAGAATTCTGGACGTAATTGTATGCATTATGCGTAAAAATGCAAGATCCTGACAGCGGAAATATAACCAATGGAATTGCATAACTACTTGCATAGTTGCCGTTTTTTGTCGTATGGACAAACGCACTTTAATTAGTTGTACTTGGGCTTTCTCAAACCACATACACACACACGTAATACTTTTCAAAGAGTTCAGTAGATCAGCTACCGCAGCCAGACAATCGGTTCATATAATTTGGTTATAGTCGTTAAGTTCAAGCTTTGTACAGAACCAACGACACTTTTCAGAAGAATTGAAAGAAGTGAATGTACCAACATTCTAACTGGAATTCTAACTCGGCTCGACCATTCTGAACCGCTATTCCTTTCAACACAGCTTATCCACACACACACACACACACACACACACACACACACACACACACACACACACACACACACACACACACACACACAAATATATATGTCAGAAAGGTTATTTAAACATTCACCAGAAACCAGAAAATACTCCAAAATATATAAATAAATAAAAATCCTTAACAAAGATCTTTAACCAAACTTGATATATTCAAACAAGTTTGATTAACAATAAACGACAATATTTATTTGTGTAATTTTTCGTCGTATGTTTCCAATTCCCGGATAAGGTGCTAAATATTGTACTCGATTTTGGGGATAAACTGTTCGAAGATCATATTTTGTTCAAAAGCTTTCAGCTTTTGCAGTTAACATCAAGAACCGATATGGTGTCTTTGTGTAGTTAGAATTTCTTTCTCGTCATCCTTCTATACTTTGGGAAGCTGGATGTTTAAAATGGTAGCGGTATGCAAGGAAACAGGAAACAGCGAACCTTGTGTTTTTCCAAATTGACGACTGCTAGCCGAAGATAGTTTCTTTTTATATCTGGAGAAGATATATTCCCAAAAAAGAAATATATTTGTATTTATATAGAATCATTTTTTTAAGTCGAATAAATCGATTTTTCTTCTGTTTCTTTTGCATGTGAAATAATTCGAATTTTTTTATTATCAATGGGCTCCTTGAACCTTGCATATCTTAGATTATCAAGAAAAAATAGCGATGCACTGGAATTAAATTCTGTCACGATACTTTAGCAGAGATTCTGACTTCAGATTGACGACAATGACGCCATTTTGGAGCTGATTTTTCTTCTGTTTTATGTTGAATGATTTGTTTTACAGAGTATCAAACATTTTACATTATTTAATGCTAAATATTAATGTTAAATACTAATGTTAATGTTAAAACTTGAGATTTTCTATTGGTTAAAATGTTGCTGGATTTTTAAAAGTTTTGCTTAAAATCGACAAGAAAAGTTAAAAATTTAACGATTACATGTACATATATATTTACATACAGATTATATTTAACTTCACATATTTAGCAAACGTTTGAAAGCAGCGGGAAACTGTATTTTTAAAAGTTCACACTCTTTTAAAGTACTATTTAATTTGACATTTATTTTGTTGTTCTGTAATATTTTTCACGAACGAAGTCAACACATTCTGTCAGCTTTATCATGTATCTTTGGAAACATATCATAGACATTAGAGTTCTTCATGTTTTAGTTTATATGAATTAGTAATGAATATGTATCTAATGTGGAGTCTGGTAAGAGAGAAATGCCTCTTCCTTTTCTTACTTTCCTGTAACTTGAGCGCCATTCTCACATGTGGAGTTTAATATTAATTAGCTTTTTAATTTTTTTTAAAGATATGTGTTTCACAGTTCTAGCCACTTTCTCAATATGTATTTATTAATGGTTTGCTTAAAATCTGTGTGTGGTATTTTGTTTTTTAAAGGATTCAGTTCTAATCACGTTTTTTACTGCTAATCAGCTCTGCTATTGCCGTGGATGCTAATATGACTCGGTATCCGATAGAGGTTATCGTTCTTTATTTGATATGGGGTTAATTCTAATTAGTATATTTGTAGTTAGTAAATAATTCATTTTCGTTTTTTTTTTAAAGCTGTAAGAACAGACAAGGGTGTATAATGATAAAGAATTTCTTGTATTTACTAGAAGCTATGATGTATCTTTGCATATATTTTGTGTTGTCTATTATTTGTGTCATTGAATTTGTTTTGTTTTATCAATAGCAGCTCCGTCCATCTTATCTTTATCTTTGGATCGATCAATGTGTATTAGTAATTTTTGTTTAATTGAGGTCACCTAAAGCAAGACAGAAAAACCACTAAGACACAAGGAGTGTGGAAGGTTTAGGAAACAGAAGTATTACTAGAGAGCATGAACAACTAAAGTAATCAGGAGGACAGTAGATAGCGATTGACATTGCAGTTAAATTCTTACAATTAAAGTTGGCTTGAAAGCATGGAGCCGGAAGAGGGCTCCACAAGCAAAACGTGCAAGAAAAGCATAGTACTTACGGTTACAGTTATTCAACTCAAATGTAAATTGATGAGACTTCGTCGCCATTCTAGTGCTGCGCTTAAATTTTAAAAATTCTAGGTACCATACCGAAGAGCTCACCCGAACAATTACCATGAAAGTATTTATATAAAAGACACAGGGAGGTAACTATACGGTGGTGATAAATTGACTGAAGCCGAGACTCCAGATCAGTACCAATAATATTGCTGAATCTTTGTATTTTATCAAGAAGCTCTAGATAAATAAGCAAAGCACCGAGGCATCCTTGTGGAATATAGAAGGATTAGATTTTGTTTATTTTGCGATATGTTTTAAAAGCGAAGGTAAATATGATATCAAGAGCTGAACACTCATCGGACAAGCGAAAGAAAGATTTTAAAAGCTAAGCAAGGTGCTGAGAAACATAAAGGTTTCGTTCGAAATGCAGAACATATGCCGGATTGCTGGGTAATATCTATTCTTTCATATGGGAGTGAAGACTGGATAATCTCTCCACGATTGAGGAAAAAACAAAGGCAATAGAAATAGAATACAGTAATAATATACTAATCATATTCGGTTATTAAAAGTATATCTACGCATTAAGAATCTACACAATGAAACAGCTCAGATCAAACGATTTTGATATACACTAAGAAAAACAATAAAATGAACACTAGTGGCATGTCTGCCATTTTTAAAGAAAAGTGTATTAGAGAAAGACACATACACACACACACACACACACACACACACACACACACACATATATATATATATATATATATATATATATATCTCATTTGTTAGATATTTGGAATTGGTTTTACTTATAATTGATATTTACTGAACGTCTAACACACACACTTCTATATATATATATATATATATATATATATATATAGAGAGAGAGAGAGAGATACTCATCCGCAGCCAGTCCTTTTTCGCAATTCATCAGTATGTTTAGACATCTGGTTGCATTCAGCCAGGATTGAAACCCTTAGATATTGGCACTCGGTGAAGGAAGGCTGATATATATATATATATATATATATATATATATATATATATATATATATATTATTTCAATGTGACATTATTTAATTTCTCGTATTCAACAATTCACCTTTATTTCTAAAATTTATTATTGCCAATTTTTCCTCCTGGTACAATCTGCAGCAAATATCTTTATGATTCTTTCCTGATTTTGCCTTCCTTGAAATTCTTTGCATCGCACAGGGGTTTCTTCCATAGTATTCTTTAAACTGCCACACACAGTTCGCCAGCCTTGTATGACTTCTGTAGTTTTCTAGCCCTAACAAAAAAATTTGGTTATAATAGAGCTTTTTGAACGGTCTTCGGATATTTTTCATCCATCTACTACCTCTCTTTGATAGTAAACAAGTCCTGTTTCTGTCTTCAATGCGGTTTTTCTTCTCTTTCTTTCTCTTTTTTCCAAATTATTTTATCCTCTTTTTCATTTACTCCACACTACCGGTGTTAGTATATTTTGGGAGTGAAACCATGGTAGCTTAGTACGTACTCTAAAATTTGTAAGTTTATTTCTGCTCTACTTTCTCTCGATAGTATTGAGCACTTTTTGTTGTTTAATACTTTTGGAGGTGGTTATTTACTGCCTTCCATCATATATATATATATAAGGAACGAAGAAAATATATGCAACGTTCAAAACATTAATTTAAACTGTAATGAATATTTATTATAAATTATACCTTAAAAACTACAATCTATTACAAAATTGTACATTTTGTTTAACATTACTATCATTATTTCTCTTTTCCAATCTTCTCATTTTTTTTCAATTGGAGTAGATAGACTAAACTATCGCCCGGTTCACACTCCACCCACATCTGTTGAACAGGTGAAGAGCCTCATCCCTTGTTCCTTGTTTAGGATGTGGTTTCCGGCTTTCTCTTTTCCAATATTTTCACTCCTATGTATCCCCCTGCACATCAGTGGCGTTACCAACCTGCTCGGGGTGATATGATTAAAAAAAACTACTTGGTGAGAAATTGTTCTTTCAATATCGAAACAAAATGTACAATTTTGTAGTAGATTGTAGTTTGTACATGTTCTATAGTATGATTTATAATATATAATCTAAATACATCACTACCATTTGAAGTTCCCGTATTTTTAATATGCTCTAAATTACATAATAGTCGTTCGCATTTTTTCTTTATAAGGAATGAGTATAGCGTTCAGTTTATCATTTGCGTAAGCTGTTATCTCTATAGATGATATATGGATAGATGTATAATTTCTTTTTCTAACAAAAATTGATGTCGTCGCTCTCGAAACTGCTTTTGCAAAGCGTTCAGAATATTTCTAATGAAAGTCAGTCAGTTAAATGCCATATGGGATACATGCTTGGGCGATCATGTCTCAAAAGAGACATGACTGACTGGGTAGAAGATTTCCCGCCGTAGGTTGCCATTACTTTCTGCGGTAGACTACTTGCCAAACAAGGCTATAGTACCCAGTCTATCCTGCTCTTTAACCTGTTATTAAGTCTGTTAAAATATTTCCAGCGAAAAACCGATTTTCAACTCTGTAATAATGCTTTAGTTAAAAAACTCTCTAATCCTTTGCACACAGTTTACATATTCTACCCTGGATTAAATGTGTCCCTAAGATGGAACGACAGTTGTATATAAGTGAGATCGATCCTTACTTTCTAGGTCATAAATATAACTGGCTTTCAAAGCCTGGTCAAATAAACAAGTAATACCAGTGAAAATATATATGCATACAATTAATCTTTTTAAGCGCAGGTTCGATATGAACTAGTTTGAATGTGAGAATCTTTGTAAAAGATTTTTTATGGGAATATTGTTTGTGTGTGTCGCTTCGCTTCAATTCCAAAAGATGTTTGGGCTTCATTCATCTATCGGAACTTTATCTACCGGAACTTGATCTATCCTCAACGAATGAAATTTATGCAAACATTTAGTTAGAAAATTTAGAAAAATAGAACACGTTCGATACAATCGTATGGGAGTCTGATGTTAAAGTTGACTAGTCCCCATTCTTCTAAAAGATAAAAAGTAATCCCAGGATATATTTCGATTAAAATTGGGTTCCAATAATTAGTGTATTCACATACCGATTTTATTTTGTTCATATTTATCGATCTCCTCAAGTCTGTTCTGTTTGCATTTTTCTCATGATCTAGTTTTAGTTGTATTTATCAATACATCAACTAAACTTAACTCGATTTAGCACATAACTTAATAGGTAGACAATAGTTTCTCCCCACCCTCATTGGAATCTTCTACGGAGTATAGAACCACAGTTTCATCATGCTAAGTGTGGCTGCACTGGTTTTTGTAGTCTTTTTTTACGAGATATAATTTTCAGCCAAACCCCCTAGCAGGTTCAATGCAAAAGTGCCCTTCTATCAGACAAACAAGAATCCGGTTTGCCATGTTATTTAATTTATTACTAGAGAAGAAAAGTTGAGTTCAGTCAAATTTTAGAGTGGAGAAAACCTGTCTTCAAAATCAGACTTTTGAAACCTCACTCTGGTTTGGACAAAGGCTAGTATGATTGATATAAAAATTAAATCCTCCAAATATCCTGCCAGCACTGATATGTATATCGTGTGTTCATGCGTGCGTGTGAGTTTATTTCACTCTTAGCATTTTTAACTTAAAAAAATACCAAGCAAGAAATTTGTTTTTCTCTTTTCTCATTTCCAAACCATAAGCAACCATATTTTGCTTTATTTTGATCATAAATGTTTTCGGTAAGTCCATTGTTTTGTTTACGTGACATTGTTCGAACTGATGAAAATGATCAGCAGTGTTGGTTTTATCATTAAAACCCTGTCAATGTTCTCTTTAACCTTTCTTGGATATAGAATTCATCCAGAAAATGTAAGCTCCGACTACCAAGGATTCAGTCATACAAAGATAAAAAACGAACACGGACATTAGTTTGAACGCCAAATACAATAATAATGGTTCATGTTGGTATTCTTTTTATCGTCACTATTTTATTGTACCTTTCGTTTTTGCTAACGTTTATTTAATAATAAACTATCTCTCATTCCCCTATTTCGATTTGTATAGTTTTCACTTTTCCTATTACTTCAAACATCTACTTTCACTTTCACTATTGTGCATTCTTCTTTTTTCAAATCAAAATATCAGCAGCATCGTAACAAAAGACGCTCGTGCGATGATCACATCCATACGTATACAATTCTTTTCTTACACTGCAGCCATCGCCACCAAGAAAACAGAAAACAAAACAAAAAAACTAAGCAAAATAACAGCACCGATAACAATACAAATCGGGTTTATCAATGTCTTGTCTTTCTTCCTCTCCCACCTCACCTGTCCCGTCATCGCAAATTCTTATCTCTTCCTCTACCAACACCCCATCATCCGCATCTAATGGTAAATAAATAGCAAAAAAAAAAGAAGAGGACAATGTAGCTGAGTATATTATGAACATCATCACTACCACGAGAACCGAACACTGACAATAAACACAGGAGCAGTTCTCTGTATTGCTGTGTGAATATTAACCTGTTCTGGCAACCCACTGACCGTGAGATCGTTTCTCATCGGCTACCCTAAATATTGAAATTGAGTGCATTTGCCAGTGGCGTCAAATGAAATGCAATGTATAATCCAATCACGAATGAATTTCTCACAAAGAATGACAACTATTTCTACTACTGTATTCGCTTCAGTGCTAATTACGACTGCTACGGTCATAAAATGCTTCTGACTACGACTTTAGCGAATTGTCTTTTGTTTTTACTTTTCATCTTCTGCACCGATTTGCAGCTTCCCTATTTTTCCGTTCCTTTTTTTATTTGTTATCTATTTTTGCTTTTTCTCACTTTTATCAACTTAAACCACTATCCATTTTCTTTCATTTTTTCTCTCTTTCTCTCATTTACTTTTTACTTTTTCTCGCTTTTTCTTTACTTTCATTTTTCCCGTCAATTTTCATTCATTTTCCTATCGCGTTTTTTCAATCTAATGTTATTTGTTTTCTGATGCATATCCTTCACACTACTTTTTCCCTGTCGCTTATTCTTCACCCTCTTTATTTTATCCTGTCAACTTTTCTTTCTTCTCTTTTTCCTGATTTCCTGACGCTTTTTCTTCGCCTTCCTTTTTTTTTTTTTGCTCTCGTTCTTTTTTTTCTGTTAATTTCAAATCGCTGTCACTTTTTCTTTCTCCTCGTCCAATTTTACGTGTCGACTTTTCTTCGTTCTGTTTTCCTCTTTTACGGTCATTTTTCTTTACTTTCGTTCTTTCATCCGTGTCATTTTGTCTTCGCCCTCGTTCTTTGTTTTGCTGTTGCATTTTTTGCTTTTGTTCTTTTTTTAACCGCTTTTATTCGTCCATGTTCTTTTTTCCTTTCTCATTTTCATGAAATAAAGAACAACTTGTTCTTTATTTCATTTTCCTTTTTAAACCCTTGTTTTTTTTCCTTCGATAATTTTTGCCCTTGTTCTATTTCTCTTGTCACTTTTTTCGCCTTCGTTTTTTTTTCTATCACTTTTTTCTTGTTTCGTTGCTTCATTATTCCAGTCGATATTTTTCGCACTTATTCAATTTTTTCCGTTGCTTTCCTTTTCGCCATTGTTCTTTCTTTCCTGTCATTTTTTCGTCCTCGTTCTATTTTCCTGTCACTTTTTTCTTCATTCGTTTTTGTTTTTTGTTTTTTTGTTTTTTTGTTCCAGCTGATTATGTTTTCACCGTCGTTCATTTTTCTGTCATATTTCTTTTTCGTCCTCGTTTTGTTTTCTTGTTCCTTTTATCTTGGTTCATTTCATTTTTGTTCCAATCGATTTTTTTTCGTTTTCGTACATTTTACCTCATGATTTTTTTATCGTCGTTGTTTTTTTTTTTACCTGTCGTTTTTATTTTCGCTCTAGTTTTATTTTTCCTGTCGGTTTTTCTTCATTCCCCTTCGTTATTTTTACGTCACTTCATCTTCGCCCTCATTCTTTATGAACTGTTTTGCTCGTTTTTTTTCTGTAGTTTTTTCATCGTCCTTGTTCTTTTTTTTTCACTTTTTCATCGTCCTTGTTCTTTTTTTTTTCACGTTTTCATCGTTCTTGTTCTTTACTTCTTGTCGCTTTTTCTAAGCTCTTGTTCTTTTTTTTCCTGTCGATTATTTCTTGGTTTGTTTCTTTTTTATTCAATTCAATATTTTTTTCGGCCTTGTTGTTTTTTTTACCTGTCACTTTTTTTTCGTTTTAGTTTTCTCATTACAGTCGTTTTTTCTTAACTCATGTCCATATTTTCTGTCACTATCTTTTTCGCACTTGTTCTTTTTTTCCTGCCGATTTCTTTTTCGACCACATTCTTTTTCATGTCACTTTTTTCTTGGTTCGTCTCTTTTTTGTTCCAGTTAATTTTTTCGCTCTCATTCATTTTTTCCTGTAGCGTTCTTTTTTTGTCCGTGTTCATTTTTTCCTTGTCGCTTTTCCTTCACACACGTTCTTTTTTTACAACCGGTTTTTTTCTCCATCGTTCTTTCTTCCTTCCTCTTTTTCCTCACCCACGTTCCTTTTTTTTCCCCTGTCGATTTTTCTTTGCCATTGTTCTTTCTTCTGCAGTTTTTCATGGCTCAATTTTTTGGTGATTCAATTGTCTTTTTTTCGCCCTCATTTTTTTTTAGCTTTTTCTTTGATATTGTTCCTTTTTTCTGTCACTTTTTATTCACTGACGTTCTATTCTCCTGTCGAATTTATTCGCCCTCGTTCTTGTTTTTCCTGTCATCTATTGGCTCGGTTCTTTTTTTGTTCCTGTTGATTTTACTTCACACTCATTTTTCCCTGTCCTTTTTTACTTCACATAGTTCTTTTTTCCAGTCGCTTTTTCTTCGCCCTTATTCTTTTTTACCTGTCAGTTTTTCTTCACTCTCGTTCTTTTTTCGTATCTGTTTTTCTTAACCCTCATATTCCATTTTTGTTGCTTTTTTCTTTGCTTGATTCTTTTCTGTTCCCGATAGTTTTCTTTACCAATGTGTTTTTTTTCTGTCACATTTTCTTCACCATCGTAATTTTTCTTAGTTCAAGTAATTTTGTTCCAGTTTTTTCTTCGCCCTTATTATTTTTTTTTTTGCTCTCTTTTTCTTCGGCCTCATTCTTATTTCATGTTGTTTTTTCTTCACCCTTGTTTTACTTTCCCGTCGTTTTTTCTTGCCTCGATTCTTTTTTGTTCTAGTTGTTCTTCACCATCATTCCTTTTTCTTTAGCTTAGTTCTTTTTTTTCAGTTGATTTTTCTTCACTGATGTTATTTTCTTTGCTTATGTTCCTTTTGTCTTGTCGCTTTTTCTCGGTTTGATTCTTTTTTGTTCTATCGCTTTTACTTTGCCGTCGTTCTTTTTTTCTTGACTCTTTTTCTTCACTCTCGTTCTTTTTTCTTTCACCTTTTCTTGGCTCGATTCTTTATTTCCTATCGCTTTCTATTCGGCTTCCTTATTTAACCCTCGCTTTTCTTCTTTTTTCCTGTCGATTTTTTTTTTAATTTTACTCTTTTTTTATCCTTCCACTCCATTTTCTCTTTTATTTTCACTAATCCCTTCCTGTTGCTTTATTGTCACTCTCCATTTTTTTCCCTGTCGTTTATTTTTCGCACTCGTTATTTATCCCGTTGCTTTTTTTTCATTTATTTCTTTGGCCTTCCAATTCTTTTTCCTTTATTTTCACTTACCTTTCTTTTGATTTCTTTTTCTTAGTGATCCTTTCACTCTCCGTTTATCTGTATTTTTCCTTTCAATTTTTTTGTTTCTTTAATCTTTAACCATTTCTTGTATGTAAATTTTAAGTGAAACTTGATATTATATGACTGTTTGTTTTTTATTACACTTCCAAAACTTTTTATCTCTGAACAAATTATTAGCTCAACTCATTCTTATAATGTAACAAAATCATTTAAATTAAACTATCTTTCTCTAAACTTTGGATGTTTTCAATTTTCTATTTGACAAGTACGACAGTATTTCTGAATGTAATTAAAGTACCTGTACAATAATTATTGTTTGTAAATTAGTACAGCGATCTATTATTATTGTGTTCCATTTCGAGATACTACGCCATTATTATTTTTTTATAATCATTTCACTCTAAGCCAGAATTGCCACTGACGCGCAGAGGGTTACATAATAGATAAATATAACGAACCCGAATGGAAATGGAACTTTGCATTCCAACTCCGAACCGTTATCCATTACACAATGCGAACATCTAAGATTATGGTACCGGGTATTTCCAAGTGGTCACCCATCTAAGTACTGACCCAGCTCGAAGTTGCTTAACTTCTGTGATTGTACGAGACCCGATGTTTCAACGTGTTATGGTCGTAAACCAGAATGCATAAGAATACTCAATAGGGATTGGGTCTAAAATAATGGGTTTAAAAATAAAAGCCACTCACAACTACAATTTCATTTTTAATCACGAATAAATAAATTTTTTAGAAACGACTTATGGGAAAAAGGGTACAATTAATTTTTTTGTAAAAAAAATGTGTATTTTTTAATAATTTCAGTGTACATGTAATGCACATAATACTAGTTCTAGATAGAAAATATAAATACAGAATGTTATAATTTAATTTTTTTAATTTAATTTCAAGTAATTGGTTCATTTTTTAAATAGTTTGCTGACAATATACGCATTAACAGATAGTGCCAAAGTTTGATAGAACATTTCATGCAGTTCACTCTATTAAGAGCAATCGCTTGTGTTCACGAGACGATTGTTAGAATCTGCCAATAACTGCTTCTGCATCCAATTCATCTAACAATTCCTTTTCAATGGATAGCAACTTTCATGATTCTAAATTCCCTTCAGACAGTGAATTTCTTAATCTTGTCTTTATGGTCTTTAGCTTTGAAAATGTCCACTCACATTGAACCTAAGTAATTGATGTGCAGATGCATTTATAAGGTTTTATTACTTTTATTGATAAAAAAGTTGTCTGTGTTTGTTTTACTATTCTCATTTTATTTGATATAGTGGGAGAGACATATGATGAGCCCACTTGCCATCGGGAAAGATGACACCCTGGTCAGTCTGTCATGGAGAATATTTAAATTGCTTATATTTATATACTACAAGAACAGGAGACCTATATTATTATGCAAAATAACTCGACTGTTGTTATGGTCTGAATAAAAAGGTATATGATATTTTCTAAAATTTTAATCTCATGCGCAATTCGTTAATATATTCGAAACTATTCCTCTGATAATTTTTATCTGTATATCTACGTATTTTATTTAAAATCTATTCTGTCTTTAATAAAATCATACTCTTCCCTATCATTTTCTGCATATATAGGCTTGCTCTTCTATAAGCGGTGCTGAAAAAGTAGCTCCTTGAACAGTAATAATTCAACACAAAAAAGAAAACAAAACAAAAAAACAAAACAAAAAAAACGATCAGATTCTTTAATCTTTCACCACTCACTCGTCTATATTTACACCCTGCTTATTGGCTTGGGTTGGTGACTATTAGGTTCATATGAGGTTTAAATGACTGTGTTGCGCAAATCATTTCTCATTCTTCTTCTGTAAACATGTTCAGGCCCATATTTTCATTTTCACTTTTTTTTATTCATATGAAATGATTATTCATATTCGCTGTAATGTCTAATGTGGATACATAGTCACTCAGCTTGACCTGCCACAGTTGGCAGTTACGAGGTTCTACCTAATTATAGGAGCTGTTAGAAAACTTCGCTTCCTATTATCTATTATATTGTAGATGCTCTAATGAAACTTATATTGCGTTCTACAGTAGGTTCTGGTTTTATCGTTAGATTGCCTTAAAAGTAGTTAGTTGATACAAAAATTACAAAATCTAGCTTTTCATTGCATTCTGATAGCTTTTATATCATTGAGAATTTTAAATAGTTTACTTTATTAATTTTAGCATTAGAATGAGAAAATAATAAGTAAAATGGGAAGATAATAAGTAAAACATTTCAGAATCTTATGATATTCATTTTATTTTAAGAAAGGTAAAAATGCAAAATAAACTCTAAAACATTATTTTTACGTTTATGCTAGAGCGAATGGTCAAATGTGTCAGTAGTGGTTTTCAAAGTTTAGAAATTTCTGGTTAAGAGATGTTTTATGGTTTAAACTGTTCTTCAGTATGATAGCAAATGCTGGACAATGTCGTCAAATATGAAGGAAAAACGTGAAGCAACTGAAATGTAGTTCTACAGAAGGATGCTACCGATATCATGGATTGTGCATTTGAGTAATTTCTGGAAAGAATGAAAACGAAAAGGAAATTAATACTGAGCACCAAGAAGAGTAAGCTAAAGTTCCTGATACATGTGATGAAGAAGAAGGGCTTGGAGAATCTGATGCTCACTGGTCAGATAGAGGAAAAGCGAGACAGGGGAAAGTAGCTGATAACCTATTTAATGGGCCTGAGCAGGTGGATGGCAGAGCTGGTTTTGGGTTGGGTAACAAGAGAAATCGTGCTAAGAGCCGCCATGGATAGGGAGACGTGTAAGCCCATGATCGCCTACGCCCTGTAGGGAAATGGCACATAGAAGAAGAAGAGTGGTCAACGATCAAATAAAGACATTTCTAAATCAATGTCATTCAATAAACACAAAATATGCAAATCAAGCATTGGAAATCTTTTTGCAACATCTTTGAAGACTTCAGTCAGTTAAAGTGCCATACGTGATACACACTTGGGCGATCATGCCTCGAAAGAGACACGACTGACTGGGCAGAAGATTATCCCGCAGTAGGTTGCCATTGCTTTCTTCGGTAGACTGGTTGCCGACCAAGGCTATAGAACCCAATCTGTCCTGCTATTTAACCCATAACTGGAAGGAAGAGACGGATTAATACCTTTCCCAAGGGTATTTGCGCGTAAATGAATACAATGGATTCAACTGGAATTCGAACTCGGCTCCCCGGTTTCTTGTTCTGAGCCGAGATCCACTGTACCACAACGCACATTTGAATACTTAAATGAATAAAAAAACATAGCGGACAGTATTTCTGTTTGCAGTTCTTTATTTAAAGTTAATAAAAATTGTTTCGTTTTAAAACAAATTAAAACGGGTGATATTGTAGATTATGAGTAGAGATCCTCCACTGATCATTTTAAAGGCCGGTATTTCTTTAAAGAAGGTCACGTTTTCTATATGTCGGAACAGGAAGAAACTCTTCTACGATAAATTTCTTCCAAAGAATCAACATCATTCTGTTCCTAATAAAGTAAAATAAAGGCACCAATTGAAGCGAAGCAGAAATTAAGAATAAAAGCAAAAGGGCTTTATAATCAAGATAGCACTGGAAAGGTTTTCTTTGCTGACCCAGAAATTTGTGTGAGAAAAAAGTTCTTACAAAAACGCAAGGATGCTGACTTATGCGTCCACTGATAATAGTCGAAACTGTTTTTCTTTTTTTAGAGGGTGCCATTAAAATAAATGGGAAAAGGTTTTATGTTTGCTTGAAAGAACAAATAATGCGAGACGGAAAATCGAAATCGACCTTCTCCTCGCTATTATATGCGCACGGAATTTTTAAATCAATACTTCAACGATAGTTTTTTTTAAACGGAATGTAATCTGCTGTTGTGATAGTAAGAAATCCAAATTCATTTATAATTTTTTGAGTATGCTTTCGTCATAACTTTTTTTTTGTTGTATAAGAAACATAAATGTTTGATTTACTTACTTGCTCATGCTTAAAATCGGGAACTTAACGTTCCAGGCTCTCTTCTAAAGAGATACTGAGAAATTTTACCCGTAAATAGTCTTCTTGAGATTTACTGAATTTAACTTACGACACATAGACAAATAAGATTAGGAAGATTATGCGTGAACATTCAAAATATGGCCTTTACCGAGGTTCGAACAGTGACAACAATAGTAAAATATGCAATGATTTCAACCACAATATAAGTCACGCATTGTCACTCTTCCTAACAAACAGAAGTTTTATAAGATTTTAATTGTTGTTTTATTCATTAATGCAATTGACAATTTTTTTCCGTTTGACGCCGTTTTATTTGTTGAAGTTTTTGAGATGAGAAAACGATTTTAAAATAATTGTGTTGTTTTGGCGCGAACAATTTTTTATTCAGTTGATCTACCCCACTTTTTAAACTTATTTAATTGTAACCTATTACTGTATACTTACTTTGACGATCTTACAGCAGCATATATCCACGTCAAAAGAGACTTCCTCTTCTCATTCGCTCCTAATCCATTTCGAACGCGTCGATCGAATACAAGATTTGTGTCGTTCTATGAAATCTAGTGAAGAACCCAATACGGAAACATTCTTGACTTCATCAAGAGTGTAAATAAGAAATAAGAGCCCCAGTTTATGTAATTTCTTCTTAGACTATGCCCTGCGCATTTAAATGTGATGAAATAAGCACCGGCCTTTAAAAAATTCTATGCTGCACCCCAAATTCAATGATCCCGGTTTCTCTCCCAAGGCCAATATACTGATGACGATGATAAGAGGGGCTATGCTGATGAAATAAGTGTTCTTAGTTGAGATAAGAATGATTATGCATGAAAGACCAGCCTCATCTATTAAGTATTCCAAGAGATAGGACTTAAGATAAAGGTATTCAAAATAGAAAACAGTAAAGCAGCCTACTCTGAATCCATCATAAAAAGACAAAATGAGATATTAGTAAATACTAAACATTTCAGATGCCTTTATAAACAAAATAGCTATTAAGACTAAAAGACACACGTTTGTACCCCCGTTTGAACGTAGAAAGATATATATGTGCCAATGGTAATGTTAGTCATTTCTCTACAATGAAACATTTGGCATTCATTTACCGAGCAGCCAGTACTGTTTTTTGGTTGAAATTTATAAAATCATTCTTTTAAGACACTACTTAGGAAAACGGGTTTAAGAAGTCCAGTAGCTTTTATCGCCCTTTCCAGTACTGACAGGGTTTTTTCCGAGCCTTCTATTTGAAGTGGCGTGAAATATTAACATCTTGATTATTTCATTTTTTCCTTCGAGTCACATGTAATATTTATATTTCTGATTATATAACGCTAACTCACAATGCTCAAAGAAAGATGATCTTTGCAAAGACTATCAGGTTTTACTCTTTTAAAGCTTTTTCGAGTTTTCAGGTTGATGTTTTGCGATGTTCGGGGAAACAATATTGGGAACAGCCTATTGTACGTTCATTTTTCCTTTCTCCTATATTCAAGTTGTTATAACTGGTTCATAAGCGGATATATCTTAAGTGTTTAGTATTTACTAATACCACATTCTGTACATTTATGGTGGCTTTAGTGTAGGGATTATCACTATATTCATTCAAACTCTCAATCATAGTTAATGTTTTGGAAAGGTTTACCATGAGTCTCATTTCTTGGAATATTTGATAGAGGATGGTGGTTTTCTGTTTAAGATCATTCTTATACTAACTTTGAACACCTGTATCATCAGTATATCTCTCTCCTCATCATCAGCACATTGGTCATGGGAGAGAAAGCTGAATCGTTGCCTTTGAGATGGCGTATGAAACGTTTAAATGGTCAGTTACCATCTTATCATATCAATGTTTGCAAATGCGCAGTGCATATTATAGAAAGATTGCAGTTCTTATTTCCTCCTTGTCTTGTCATACACCTAACGAGACCTGAAATATTTCCATATTGAGGTCCTCGTTAGATTCTGTTGATCGATGTATTCAGTGGATTCGAAACTTGAAAAGATGTTTCTTATAGGTGAGAAAAGGATGTCTATTGTTGTGATCATATATAGCCGTGAGATCGACGATTCAGGTATAGGCTTTCGTATTTGAGGGGTGAATAATTTATTGAATTTCAGTTGTTTGATGGTATATATGACATCTTTGTATCTCTTTCCAGAATAAAGGTTGTGTGAAGCTGAATTTCATGGAACGATGAGGATCTATTTAATATAATATTTGTTAATACTTTCACCATAATTGATCCATTTGAGATAGCATTGGATGTGTAAGGATCTTGGGGTTACATTTTTGTTTCCATAATGCATTAATGCGTAATAGACCCTACTTTTGAGGGTACATTTTGGATGCATAAAATTCACAGAGAAAGTAAACTATTTTCAAAAGTTCAGCTTCAATCTCGGGTGATTATTATTATTCCTTAGTTTTTGAATTATTTAAAAAAAATCTTATCAGTATGTTCATGAAGATTTGTTTGCGGACGAGCATTTTAATGATTGGATTAATATTTGTATATGTTTTAGTTCTACGGGAATCTTAAATTTTGTCTGGTCTGGGTTGAAATGCAACTCAATGTGGTTTTTTAGACCAGGACATTTGTTGTTTCAGGGTTGTTTTGTTTTTTCTTATATTTTAACACATTGTCTATGCTGTTTGGCTGGGTATTAATTTCGTTGATAAATTTACAGAGATAATGGCTTCTCAAAGCATTAAATTTTTATTTTCTTTGTTGATTATTTGGTATTTTCCTTTCCATTTCCTCATCTTTTGTTTATTTATTTAGTGCGTCAGTTTTTATACTTAAAGTTCTCATTCTATTGGTGTATCATTTTCTTTCTATACCTTGAGATGGTCTCACAGGCTTCAGCTAACGACGATGGGATAAGATCATTAGATTTATCTATGTTTTGATCTAGATTTACTGACATCAAATTGTAATTTAATTTAGTACTAAATTCTAAAAGTACCCTTTTATTTTCAAGGGCCTCAATCTTATACTTCAGTACTTTCTTTAGTTTATGTGGGCGAAAGAGAACTATTTTGTTGGCTTGTGTTGTCAGTGTAATTACACGTAATCTATGATCTGAATTAAAGTAGGTGCTGTATACTCTCAAATTTGTCTCAAACAGATGCATAAGTTCGAGATACAGAAGTCAATTCTTTTCGTTATCTGGTTGATGCCATGTAATGCAATGTTTTATGAGATATTTAAATCTTGTTTAAGGAAGGAGTAACTTCTTGAGTAACAAAAGTTTAGCAAGGTTTCTCCATTATACTTGAGGCTTCCATTTTAAAGGGTGATGTCTTCTTACCATCAAAGGAATCGTGGCATGCAAAAAATGCTTGAGACAGCATTAAAATCCTCATTAATGCACAGTTTTCTGAGGTGTTTTTGTTTTTTCAACTATAAAAATTTTAACTAATCCGTGAAGAATTCAACATTTTTCGAGACAGAGCATTTTTAGTTTTCATAAACTAATATCACTCGGATATTACAGCCATGAACAACAATTTCGACAGTATCAGTATTTCTGACTGGTATATTGACTATTACAATATCTGATTTGCATATAGCTCCATGACTTTTCTTTTGTGAACATTCCAAGATAATTTGTATCCCGAATGTGCAATGAAATCGCAACCAAGTTGACCAATCCCTTGCATACAGGCAACATGAAGTTTTGATTTCGTTCCTTTTTCTAACAGTAAGTAGATCCTGAATTATCTGATCCTGACTGAACGTTGAGTTTTCTTACATTTATTTTGAAGAATGGGATTTTAGTGACTTTTTTATTATTTGATATGGGAGGTGGCTGACTACACTTATTTTTAATTTTCTTTCCTTTCAAAAGGAGATTTTTTTGAGGTCATCCTGGTGTGCGACCGAGGGGAGCATCTTTTGGAAACCTGCATGATGCACGGTGTGGTATTTCGTTATATTTTTAGGCAGTGAAATGGAGTCAAAAAGGTTGGATTTGTATAAGAGTTTTTCTCCTACACAGATGACCATGAAGATAGCTATGAAGTTCTATCTACCCATTCTGTCTTATGTCAGTTTATTCATCTCACATATATATATATATATATATATATATATATGTGTGTGTGTGTGTGTGTGTGTGTATTTGTGTGTGTGTGTGTGTCTGTGTCTGTGCGTGTTTTGGGGATGGATCACGGAGAGTTATTCCGTTACGTACTGCACGGTTTTAACTTAAAAATTGTATTTTTTAATCCTTTACATGGCTTTTTTTTAAAAAAACAAACTGAGTTGTGTATATCAAAGGTGGGATGAATTTCACTTTTATTTAAATGTCAGAGAGCAATTTCAGAAAAAATATTACAACATGAAAGATTTACACATTGAAATAACGCACGTTAGAGGTGAATATATATATATATATATATATATATATATATATCGGCAGCATTTTTCCATTAATGCAGGTTTCATTGAATAATATAGACAAGTTTTGTTTATTAATTTTGTGTAGGATCGGTTCATACTGTCTTATATACTTGATGGTGATATCGTTGAAAGACAACAAAAAATCACAGTAATTGTTGATTTTTTTATCGGGTCTAAGCTTTCAGCTCACATAAGCCATTATCAAAGAATAAATATTAACACACAGTAAACATAGAACATTTAAGTTATTAACAATAAAGTGAATTAAATTGAAGATACAAGTCCATCCCTATCGTGGCGGATGGCCGAAGACAGTGACAAAATGGTGGCATTGTGGTCTCTGGTCCGATTACAGGCATTTGAGTATGTTAGTTGAGATATCAAAATTTATCGCATTCAAACCAGGTTTAAGTTGTTTAATGTAGTTAGCTTCCAGGATTTTCGGTTTCTGTTTATTATTTTCTTGTCTAAATATATATGTGTTTTCACCGAGCGTTTTTCTCAGAAGTGTGCATTGATAACCGTGTTGTTTTAAATGTCGGAATATATTTGAATCGTCATTTAAGTGCAACGTAAGACGCCGTGAGAGCAATTTAGTCGTATGGCCAATGTAGATATTATTTAGTTTGTTAAAGATACATTCTGGAAAGAGACATTTGAATTTATAAACTACATTGGTTTTTTGCAAATCGCTAACGGTGTGGGAAGAGTCGTTGCGGACGAATGAATTGGATGTAGTGGATTTAGCGTAATATATGATAAACTTATTTTTTTGTTAGGGTCTGTCGGAGAAATATTAGTGTTTATGAGTTTTTTTAGGATATTTTCGTCTAGTTGGTAGTTGGAGTGCATCTGGCTACGATATAAGAGAGTGATATGTTTGGGATTGGTTGGGCTAGTATCATGTGTTGTTTTTTTTCCGTGTTAAGGTTTTTAAGAAAATGTCGTATTAGGTCTTCAACTATGTAGTTGGGAAAATTATTGTTGATGAGTGTCTGTTTTATGTTTTTTAGTTCACTGTAGAAGATCTGTTTTGTAGACGAATTGGTTTTTGCGCGATATAGTAGATTTTTTATAATGGCTATTTTGTAATAGTGGGGGCATTCGCTAATATAATTGAGTGTGGAGGGATTTTTGTTAGTGGATTTTTTATACGGTGAGATAGTGAATTTATTGTCATCAGTGTTAATTAGTATGTCAAGGAAAGGAATTTTGTTATCATTGCTAAGTTCATAAGTGACTTTTGAAACTGAGTTATTTTGAAACTGTTTTTGAAGTTGTAAGATTTCATCGGTATTTTTAATTAATAGCAGGATATCATCAACATATCGTAACGGACCATGTAGTGTGATGCGATGACATTGTGACGCAGAAGAAGTGGATGCATTGTCCCTGCAATGTCGGAGGGGTTTGTACCTTGTAGAAAACATAAAATTGTTATGGTATATGATAAGTTAGAAGTTGCAAAAAAGACCCGATTTTTGTTGGAATACACTAAGCGTTTCAGAGAAATAAACGATCGCAAAAAGGAATATTTTTCATTAGTTTTTGCAGCACCTTGTTTATCAATTGATTTGCATAAAAGAGCACAAAAGATCACCTAAATTATGTTTGTCGTTGATTTTTAATGAACCCTGTACAATGATTCAAAACATTTTTGTGTATATTAAAGGTTCGGATTTTGATCTTCAAGTTACCCGATTTTGGTTGAAGGCGTCTCGGAGGACAAGAGTTTGTAAATTCTAAACGTTTCGGTGATTTTTGCTGTAGCATGCAAATTGATTCGACAAATTTTGCGTACATCAAAGGTTCATGATATGATTGACAAGTGACCCAATTTGATTGAAATCGGACCAAGGGTTTTGGAGGAGTAGGGTTCGTTAGAATGGAGACACACAAACACACATACACTGGCATATACATTTATATATATATATATATATGTATGTGTGTGTGTGTGTGTGTGTGTGTGTGTGTGTGTGTGCGTGCTAGGAGAAAATTCTTGCTCGCTAGTCAATATGGATATATTAAATGTTTAATAAAATAAATTCTAAAAATGATATGATTTCACAATTTCATTTTGAATATCTAATAAAGAATTAACAAAGATTACCGAAAGAAGAATGTGAACTTTTACTGGACTTAGAATAATAAACATAAAACAAACTTTCAGACTTGATGTGATGTATGGTGGATCAGTTATAACGAATTTATTTTAAGAGATAAGGAAGTTGAACATAAAATAACGTTTCGCCCAATACTGCACATTGCTACAAGACCAAAACATTAACCTGAAGCCTCGAGTCATGTTCTTACATATCATCGGATCGAAACTTTCAATGCATGGCGCCAAACCGGTTTAAAAATTCTGCCTTCTATCCATTTCTAAAATAAGATTTGTGTCTGTGGATCTTGGTTAAGATCATTCTCCTTCGAACATTGCGCACTGGCGCTACGCAATCACAATTTTTCTAAATAACAGGAGCTACACCATTTAGAGACTTTCAACAGCAGCAACAATTACAATGGATGTCACATGTAATGCGAAGAGAAAATAATGATATAATCAAGATGTTTATATTCCACACTACTTCAAATGAAATCTTGGGAAGGAAACCCCCATCAATATTAGAAAGAACGATAAGAGATACTAGACTTGATAAACCTATTTTACTGAAAAATCTTTATAATAGAAATATTTTATAAATTTCAACTAAGAGCAGTATTAGCTGCTCAGCCAATAATAAGGAAGCGGCTAATATAACAATTGCCATTTAGTAAATTCCAAAGATATTCTATAATATTTAAGTTAGTATATTATATTTGAAGCCCCAAATAGCAAGCCTAAGTGTCCCTCAAAATAGGTAGTTGCTGAATGAGATGTGTGATATGAACGTAAGAGTAGATAGTAAGAAGTGAAGATTACGAAGAAGTGGTGGATATATATCGAAAAATCCGTGATTTGAAGAAGTTAAAACTGGAGGATTCGGGAAAGCATACGCTCGGGAGTATCTTCAGTAATGTAGTAGTTTTTGGGAAGAAACATTCGGAGTGGATCGTCCCTTTTACCAAATGAATACATAAGAACTGAGGGGGGATTTATCCTATGTATGTATCCTCACAGAGCTTCCCGAACACATAACTTTTTTGAAAAGAACTGAAAAACTTGATATAATTAATTATTAATCTATCAAAGTTTGTGTTTTGGGGTTCTCCTTTTTCATAAAGATGGACTCGTCCAGAGTATACTTATACTACTGCTATATAAGCAAAACTGGGAGAATACCGCGTTTTCACAGAGAGTAACCGGAGAATACGAGAGTTCAGAGAGAGATTAGCAGTCAGTACATTATAGTTCATAGGAGCTCTGTGCTCCACTCACCGAGAAGATTATTACGCAATACCTGTCAACTTCCGACGCGGATATAATATACTACGGCTTCACTTCCAGAGACTTGTACATATACTTTTTACTAACCCGCATTCCTGGACTACTAATCTTCATTCAAGTCTGTATCCTTACGTTAATACACTTATTGTTTATTTCAATTACTGGTCGTTGTTCATTTATTTGTGCGGGCCATTCCCGGGATCCACAACAGTTTGATTCTCCACAGTTGCGGATTAAAAAAATAATATTCCCTGGACCCTTTACTGCACGAGGATAGATAGGGACCTCCACGAAAATGCGATACCTATGTGGTGCAGTGGATATCGAATCGGAACGAGAAATCGGAGAGTCGAATTCCAGTCAAATGCGTCAAATTCTTTGAAATTCACTTCCACGCAAATATGCTTGGGCAAAGTATTAATCCATCTCTTCCTTCCAGCTGTAGGTTAAATAAGAGGGCAGATTAGGTCCTATAGCCTTGGTTGGTAACCAGTCTACCGCAGAAAGAAATGGCAACTTACTGCGGAAAAATCTTCTGCCCAGTCAGTCATGTCTCTTTCGAGATATGATCACCCAATGATCTCACGCGTGTTTCGCGTATGGCACTTAACTGACTGACTTAACGTTTGTTAACCTTAAAAAATCATTGAGTAATATAACTCGAACAACTTTTAATATTCGGTAATCTTAAAACTTAAAAATACATTCTCTGTAATCTAATTTTTTATTAATTTATTGAATGTTTGCTCTAAATTTACTATCGGTATTGATCTATAAAACATACCCATAAAATTCGATACGTTTTTACACTTACGAAAACACTTCAAAATTCTTTTAAACTATTCGGAGGTGTCAGATTTATGATATATGATTAGTAAATATATTTTTATTTAACAATCTCTCTCTGAGTTATAGCACTGAAACTGAATTTTAAAGTATTTAAAATATTATGAATTATTCTAATTAAAATTAAAAATAGGAAAACAAATTTTGTAACAATTACTTTTCATAAAAACTTTTCCGTAAGACAATATTGTCTAAAATATTCAAAAAGCAAATTAAAAGATTCCCAAATTAAAGGCATCCCTAATTAAAGGCTTCCTAATTAAAGGCATCCTTAATTAAAGTCTTCCCTAATTAAAGGCTTCCCTAATTTAAGGCTTTCATAATTAAAGGCTTCCATAATTAAAGAGATTCCTAATTAAAAGCTTGGCTAATTAAAGGCTTCCTTAATTAAAGACTTAACTAATAAATTAAAAGCTTTCCTTATTAAATAACACGCTTTTTATTTTTCGATTCAGAACAGATTTTCGGTAAGACGGTGTCCGATTAAAAAAAAATATAATCGTTGATTAAAATTCTCCTAAAGAATTTTGCTTTTAACTAAAATGGTCTTCATAAAATTCGTTAAGGGGGTTAAACACATGTAAAAAATTACCAAAATTTTCTAATAAAAAATATTTCTTAAGTAAATTGTGAATAAGTCTTGAAAATGTCATTAAAATCGAACAATTACTTGATTTTGATAATAATTTCCAAATTAATGTGTATTTCACATAAAAAAAAGACGTTAAGATTTGCTAGGATATATCCACTGACGCACGAAAAACACAAAAAGAGATAAGAGAACTGACAGGACAAAAAAACCTGTTCCTCAACAGGATGCATAAAATCCAAGGATGGAACAATCCTATTAGAGAAAGAGGAAATACTCCAGCGATGGGAAGAATATATAAAGGATCTTTTTTGCGACAAGCGAGAACAACCGAGAATACACAAGGAGATGGATGGACCGGAAATACTAAACTCCGAAGTGGAAGCTGCAATGGCCAAAATGAACAGAAACAAAGCAGCTGGTCCAGACGGCATAGTGATAGAGCTGCTGACAGCCTTAGAAGAATATGGCATAGAAAAAATTACTGACATAATAAACGAGATTTATAGCAGCGGAATAATACCAGACGACCTGTGCAAATCGATATTTTTAGCACTGCCAAAGAAACCAGCTGCAAACGAGTGTGAACTACACAGAACTATCAACTTAATGAACCACATTACCAAACTGATTGTCAGAATCCTAATGAACAGAGCGAGAAGCAGAATCAGTCCAGAGATAGGGCAGGAACAGTGCGGGTTCGTCAAAGACACTGGAACAAGGAACGCCATATTCATGATTAGAATGCTCTCCGAAAGGGCAATACAAATGAAGAAAGATTTGTACCTATGTTTCATTGACTATGCGAAGGCATTCGACAAGATACGACACAAAGAATTGATGGAGATGCTCGGCAACCTAGATATTTTCGGAAAAAGGCATAAGAGTGATCAAGAATCTCTAATGGCAGCAAACGGCATGTATACGGACAGGTAACGATATCAGTAGATTTACAAAGATAGAAAGAGGCGTAAGACAAGGATGTCTTTTCACCGGATTTGTTCAACCTGTACAGCGAGAATATCTTGAGGACCCTAGATGACACGCCAGGATTTGTTGTTGGTGGACACAACTTGAACAACATAAGGTACGCAGAAGATATAGTGCTGATTGCGGACACGGAAAGGAAACTACAAGATCTTATACAGAAGGTAGCGGTGGGGAGTGACAAAAAAGGACTACAAATAAACTTTACGAAAACTGAGTGCATGGTCATCAGCAAAAGGTACAACCCAAAATGCCAAATAAATGTGGGAGATACCAGAATCAAGCAAGTACAAAAATTTAAATACCTAGGAAGTGTCCTAACTGGAGATGGAAAATGCGATACGGAGATCCGACGGCGAGTTGGCATGGCAAAAGACGCGTTCCAGAAGCTGAACAAAGTACTAACACACAGGAAAATCTCACTGGAAACAAAGAAAAAAGCACTGGACTACTACGTGATGTCAGTTCTTTAATACGGCAGTGAATGCTGGACAATATCATCGAAAATGAGGACAAAACTGGAAGCAGCGGAAATGTGGTTCTACAGAAGGATGCTGCGGATATCGTGGACTGAGCATGCAAGCAACGATGAGGTGTTGGAAAGAATGGCAACAAAAAGGAAATTGATACTGAGCATCAGGAAGAGATAAGTGAAGTTCCTGGGACACGCAATGAGGAAGGAGATCCTGGAGAACCTGATACTGACTGGCCAAATAGAAGCAAAGAGAGACAGGGGAAGGCAGCGGATAACATATCTGCAGGGCCTGATCAGGTGGCTGACGGAACGGGGGTTGACAGGAGTAACGGGAGCAAAAATACTAGGAGCCACAAGGGATAGGGAGACGTGGAGAACCATGATCACCTACGTCCTGAAAGGACAAGGCACATAGAAGAATATAGAAGAAGACAAAACCGATTCTATATCATGTTTTCCTAAACACGTCTCTTTAACGGGAAACCATTGTTTTGATTATGTTTCATCACGTGATCTCTTGAGAATAATGATTCTCCTCCTTCTTTTTTTCCTATTTCTAAACCGTTACAACAGCCTGGTGTACTAATCGCCACTTACTTATACTTCATCGACAATCTCAAATGGCTCTAATAACAATAAGGTAATGTACGATAATGGCACGTTCTACATTGAATTGTTTTATTCGAAACCATAATTCGATGTTTACATTTTTCCAGCTGACTTGCATGAATACAAGTTGATTTCATTGATATAAAATTATTGTTTGAATAGGCAGTTTATTATAAAGTTATGCCAGTAATATATATGGTATATTATTACTTTTATTTGATAATGTGAATATTCTCATGTACGTAATTGGTTATTCCACTGAGGCCGAGGTTATCCACTGATAAACATCACTCAGAATTTAGGATTTGTTTTAGAAATGTATGATGAGTCCAATTTTAAGAATGATTTGTCGGTATTTCGACTTATATGCGAAAATATATGATTTCAGGTCGGTAGATGCAAATAAATATGCCGTTTAAAATAGAGCATTTATTTAAATACGAGTGTCCATTAAAAATAATGTTTAAAGAAATAAATTTAAAATATTTCGGATTTAATCCATTTCCTAAATAAATTGCCTTTGTTTACGTTAGGATACGAAACATAGCAGATATGTATAATTCGAGAATCGGGAAAGATATCTGTTCAAAAGCTTTATTCGGGTTTTGTTTGATCGGGAGGTCTAAGACACGTCTGATGTCATGACGGTTTTCCCTATCGGAGGATGCATATTTTCTAACAAGATTTCTCAATTATTCAGGCCGGTAGAAGTAAATATATATACTGTTTAATAATAAAAACGGAGCATTTACTCAAATATGAGTATCCATTCGAAGCAGTAAGATAAAATGGGGCTGGGTAAATCTTGGAGGTTTGCATCTGGGTTAGCCACGTGACATGAATGTCTGCTTAAATGAATTTGCAAGTAGGGTGTAAGTTTTGAAACAAATCGGATAAAAATGTGGAAGTGTATGTTAATAGAAATCAGTGAGGATACACACACGGATACACACACGGATACACACATACACATACTCACTGACACACATATCCAGTTTTATTTTATACATAAATAGGCAGCAAGTATTGATTAAAAAGAACCGAAAAAACCTGAATAAAGTGTTCGAAGTTCATGTTTTGTGATTTTTGTACAAGTACTTTCGTCTTTCGCAGTCATTATCAAGAACCAATGTGGTGTCTGGTAGTCAGAATTCTTGGTATTATTTTGGAAGCTGGACATTTAAAATTGTCTAGCGTGATATCATGTATACTGGCTATTGTGAACGAGGCTTCACAAAAACAATGCCATATTTTTTAATTAATTTTATTTTTGTTATTTATTTAATTTTTTTATTATAATACTAATAAAATATGCGTGCACACTAATTATATGTATTTCAATATACCACCTCCTGTGGTGAAGAATATTTTATTTAATGTGGACTGTTTATTTTATATAATAATAGCATTTAGAGTTTTGAGTTTTTCCTTGCACTGGGTGCTGTAGAGTATTTTGGTTTTATCTACTAGTATATGTCTAATATTGAGAATTGTAGTTTGGTCAGTTATTCTGTGCTAATCGATGTGTGCACAGATAGCCCAAGTTTCGACAGGTTATAGAGCACTTTGTGAGTGAGTGAGGTGCATCTGTTCCCAATGTAAGTATTTAATGTTGTATTTTAATGTTCATAGACATTTTTTAACATTGGGTGAAGGATTCATAAGGCCCGACGATCTTAATTAGATATTTTGATATATATATATATATATGTGTGTGTGTGTGTGTGTGTGTGTGTGTGTGTGTGTGTGTGTGTGTGTGTGCGCGCGCGTGTGTGTGTGGTGGTGATGGTGGTGTGGGTGTGCGTGTGGTGTGGTGGTGATGGTGGTGCTGGTGGTGGTGGTGTGTGTGTGTGTGTGTGTGTGTGTGTGTGTGTGTGTGTGTGTTAGTCTGTAAATATATTTTTCCAGTTATTGTTATACTCTGCTCATTTTTGCTGTTTCTTACTCCTGATTTCGTAAATAGTGATTATCATAACAGAGACACTGTCACCTAGAGTCATCACGGCAATAGAGATATCTCATACATGGACACTACAAATCTCATGGCATATTAAATATATCGATTAACGTAGTTGTTTTGTCTTGTTTAGATATGATGCTCTCTGATGCCATTGTTATTAAATATTAGTCCAGGTTTTTCTCTCCTCATTAAGACAATAGATAGAATTCCGCTTTTAATGCTTAAAAAATGAAACAAACATGGGACTGCATACGTGCTACGTTTTTCATTATCTTCCACAAACATACAACAAAGTAGATCAATATTTTGTCCCGAGTTTGATTAAGATATTATGGGCTATGAGGACTTAGACAAAGTTATCAGCTGTTGAAAGTCTATTTTCACATATCCCCATTTACCCAAATTTTTACTTTTATTATTTAACAGAAGACAACAACAGAAATAAAATTTTGCACAAGCTTCTACAAATATCCAGGAATAATTTCATGAATCTTTATTTTTTCTCTTTTGAAATAATATAATATTTGACTATTTAATTTATTATACCCGGCATTTGCACGCATGAATTTACATAAAAAAATAAAGATGACATTTAAAAAACTCAAATTTTCTTTAATATATGGAAAAGTTTCCAGCGAGAAATTGATTTTCAGCCCGTTTTCAAAAATATTCTAGAAGCTTTAGTACTTAAGGCAGTATATTCAATCTATTTGAATTAAAAATCCCTTACACTTTATATATTTCTCGGTTCATTAAGGTTATTGGCCAAGTTTTGCTTAGTGAAACACAAATACACGCTAGTAGGGTATTTCGTGAAGACTGAAATAAACTTAACTAAATAATTAGACTACGACATGAGCTTTACACGATTTCACGTCATAACAAGTAGTATGTATAGACCCTTTATGTACCTGGCGCAAAGTACCTTTTAAAAAATATTTAACACACTCACGCACACACTAACTGTAATCATTAATTGCATTATTTACATCCAGTCTATTTTCCTTATTTTTTTTTTTTTCGTTTCGGCCAGTTGGTTATCCGGTCTTCTTCAAATTCCTGTCTATTCTGGTAACCTTAAGGGAATCTAAAACTGAATTTTTTGTTTAATCTGCAGGAATAGATCGTTCTACTGTCCATGTCTAAGGAATTTAGTGACCTGTTAATTTGAGTTCAGTCCTTGGCCAGGCAGTGTAAACATACTCAGTGGAAACAGGGCGCTCAGTAATTGAACAGCACTACCTAAGAACAAGCCGAGATATTCGAAGACCTAAACACAACTACAAAACAATAAATCCCCATTTATGAACAGCGAAATCAGAAGAATCTCATTCCGTAGAATAAATAAACGGTTTAGTTCGAAATTCCACCAAGATTATACGGATTGACAAGTACTTGAGGAAGCCCGGAGGGTACAACAGCCGAAACGTTGTAATAATAACAAAATGAGGACAGTAATCCGAATGTAAATAAAGATAATTTTTCGTCCTTAAAATTCAAACAGAAACGACTGTAAAAAATAGCTGGTGATTAGTACATTTAACGAAAATCAAAACACATATGCACAGTCATGTGGTAAAATGGATAGTTTACTGAATATATATTTTATTTCTTAAAATAGCATTTGTAATAAAATTATACTATTGCTAACATGTATGAAAATGTTGAGTATTGTAGGGCAAGTATAATTTAATAATATTTTAACTAGTTAAGGTTAAATCCACTGCGCATGTTAACTTGAATTTAGCTGTTAAAAGCTTTGAAGAAAAAAAAAACTCCCGCAAAAATGTCATAGTAAACAAAATCGAACAAAAAAAAAAAAAAAAAAAGGAAGAGATGCATTTTACGCTCCGATAACACCACCGGCACCTCTAACATTAGCGACGGAAAATAAAGACCAGAAGATGCAACAGTATCACGTTAACTAAACCTACACCATCTGTCTCACCTTTCTCCTCTATTTGTGTTTGATGATATTACTCCTCCCCACTTCCAGTTGCTGCCAATGATGACAACGCTCACCTCCACAACAGCATCGATAGTTACGACTACTACTACTACAATCACTAATACCAACCTCACTACTACTACTACGACGACGACGACTTTTATATCAACAATTCTTACAACTACTACTACGTCATCTACACGCAGTGTAATGTCTTGGCCCAACGCGGCAGTGGCGCCTCCCTTGGATTTGTTGTTTATCGGGAGCAATATCAAAATTCAGACCTAAGATCCAAGGCGGTAAAAGGGCTCAGCCCTGGACTTCTCTCTTTGCTAACTAATACAACTTTGAGTGTCAGGGGTCACGAGAGAAAATAACCCTTTTCTCTTACCTCTCCCCACCCAAGAAAAAAAAAAAGAAAAAGAAAAAAGCCACACAACAAGTTGAATCTTTGTCACAAAATATACTCGCCGGTCTCTCTTGCATATATATATATATATATATATATATATATATATATATATATATATACAAGTTTATCTATACTCTTTAATAATAAACTGTATAAACACACAGTTAACTTAATAGATGCACACTAAAGATAAGGGCTGAAGTGCATAATAAAGTGCTTATACACATACGCACACGCACTTCTCTAGGGCGGGTACAATTTTGAAAAATTCTATTAGGCACTGATATGACAAATGAATGTGTCTTGTCTGTGTGACAGAGAGGCATTATAAAGTGACAGGCAGACAGACAAAAAGGCATACAGACAGACAAAGAAGCGAGCAAACGCGCATAAATGTGTATGTTTAACTCGTTGCACCAGAGAGAATGGAATATCAATCAGCGCTGTAAACGCAGGTAAGCGACCAGTTTTTCATTGTCTTTATCACACACACACACACACACAGACACAGACACACACACACACACACACACACACACACACACACACACACACACACACACATATATATATATATATATATATATATATATATAATATTCACCTTTTTAATAATTACCATTGACGCTATCTTTTCTACTTTTCTTTTCCCTTCACTGTGGACATCCCATAAAAAAGAAATACATTTTTATGATTCATTTATCGTTTTTGCCGGTTTTGAAAAAAAAAAAAGGATATAAAAACAAACTAAGGAAGTAGATAGATTTTGCAAAATGCTGGCTTTTTTTCTATCCACCTTCTTATTGAATGTTTTTTAACAGAGTCCGATACATACACTCTTTCGTTATATATATATATATATATATATATATATATATGTATGTATGTATAATATGCGTGTTTCAGTTAAACGTAGCCCTCAAACTAAAATATATGATTTTTACCATTTTTACCAAAATTTTTTAGTGGATCATAAATAGGGAAAATAAAATGGGTTACATTTTCTTATAATAATATTAACCTATTTTCTTCCTTTTATTCATTTCGTCTTTCTTCTTTTGTTTCTTTTTTCATTCTTCTGTGCATTTCCTTTAGTATTGTAATTATCGTTTCCTTTCCATACTTTTTCCTTATTTTCATCGCGTTTTTGAACCCCTTTTGTCTTTCTTTTTAACCTTTCTGACACTTGGCTCATCATCACTTTCATCAAGCAGAAATTAAGTTGTTACTACTATTATTATACAATGATTGCTACTAACACTACTACTACTACCTTCAGAATTCCGATAACTTTTGGGATTCCCAAAATATGAAAAGTCGTGGCTCATCTAGTTAAGGGGTATTTTCTTTAATCTGCTTGCCCAGTTTCGAATTTCGTAGCAATTTAAAATTTCGAACTTCATTTCTTATGATATTTAATTCTCGTCTTCTTGATCCCAAAATATCGAAGTTGATTGTTTGAGATTCAAGTGTACTAAACTGCCTTGTTAACTTTATAAATTGATGATCACTTTTAGATTAATTTTGAAGAATTATAATGATTATATTTTAAAATCAAAATAAAGATTGAAAGCGTTAAATAGATTAATTGAATCCATCAGTTTAAATCTCACACACAAAAAAGGTCCTGCTTTTCTTTACGGCTGTTTCAAAACCCTTTTACTTTTGACATTTTGTTTTGAAATTAGGATTGCGTCAAGAAAGCAATTTCTTCCTACTTTCAGCATCTTTGTATAACAAACGTTGTCATTTTGACATCGGGATTTTTGAAAGAATCTGTTGGCTCAGAGGAGGTTTAAATGACGTCAAATAAAACGTTTTATTCCCTTTGCTAGTCTATCAAGCGCTCATCTTGCGTGCACACACACGCACACTCTCTCACACACACACACCCATATCTAGTGTATTGAGTTTATTTTAATTCTTCACTCCCTATTTGATGTTCCATCCAAATGTGTCTCACTAA
This sequence comes from Ascarosepion bandense, assembly GCA_037127315.1. NCBI lineage: Eukaryota > Metazoa > Mollusca > Cephalopoda > Sepiida > Sepiidae > Ascarosepion > Ascarosepion bandense. The sequence goes on from JBBBDQ010001028.1 coordinate 2,844,188, forward strand.
CTTTCTAAATATTAAAAGACTGGCTACTTAGCTGACTAGAAAATCAGCATCCGAAATCCTGGTTAATAACTGAGTTCGAACACTGACTAAATGGCACCGATGTGAAATAAAATAAATACTTTGACTAACAATGCTTTCAATGAAACATTTATGTCTACATGAGAATGTGTGTGGCGTGTTTTTTGTATTCGCTATTCATGTTTTTCTCGAAATTAAACTCCAAAAATATGTCTTTTTAAAAGAATTGTCCAAACTCATTCTCGATGTCTTTTTAACTTCTGATTTCAACAAAATTACTAATACGTTCCTGTAACAAGACAATCTCACTTCGTTATCTAATGTAGGCTTCTGAAATCTACAATATCTTGGAATGGAAGATTGGGTAAACGAAACAATATAGAAAACTAAAAGGAAAAAAAATGATTCAACATTTAGTATAAAAGGTACGAATTCGAATATTTCTTCTCTCGGTGCCAGAAGCGCAAATCTTGGTGTCGTAAAATACAAACTGAGAGAAAGTGAGCGCCATCCTGCGCAAGTTACACAAAATGTTGCTCAAAGTACATGACTAATGCTCCAAAACTATATTGTTCATAGTTTCAGTGCAAGTAACTGCTGGAACACAAAAATAAGTTCTGATAACGGTTTCCAAAATATTTAGGCAACAATAATAATATTAGTGGCTTGCCTCGTACATCAGGGAGAAAAATATTACGGATTTATTTATTCTGAATAAAAAACAAAAAATATTCTTTGCTGCTCTGTTTCATATATAAAACCAAGAAGGATATTTTTTTAGCAACCAAATTATAGTTTGCTGCAACAAACTTACGTCTCTGAGACTATATAGAGAGAAAAGAAAAAAACAAACAAACAATCATACGATCTGTATTTTATCAAGAATTCTGCCAAAGATTAGAAATAAAAAATAAACAAAAAAATAAATCCAGGAACCTACAGATCTGTATACCTTATATGCTCGTGAATAATGCGAGTTTTTATGAGCATGTTTCTTCATTGACATAGGGGCATTGCACTATACACAGATTGTTTTTTTGTTTTTTTGAAGATGTTAAAAAATCATGCATTTTCGATGCACTATACACAGGTAATTTTCTCCTGCGGAGGTTAAAATTCATGCAAAAAATCCAGGGTCATGCTATAGATGAAATCGGCTTTATATATGAATATATATGGTAAGATAAGTGTGCTATTTTATTACCTTATTAAATATATCATAGCTTGATCTGGTACGGAAGAATCATTATGCATCCAATGAAGGTCGAACACGATATTTTAAGGAAAGGTGTACAAGTTTAGATTAGTAACCACTGCTCAACGACAGGTATTAAATATTTAATATTTATTTCCCAGTACTTACTGAACTTTAAGGTCGACTAATGTGGATTTTGTGGCAGACTTAGCTAAGTTAGGATCTTGCTGGTATTGACAGTGGCTCAAGCCGATACGCAAAAATCATTTTATAAGTAACATGTTTATTTTTAAATCTGAGTTAAAAAAAAACAAATAAAAATTTAAAAAACACCCTTCTCGCTCGAAATGAATTCAAGAATTGAAAAATACAATATACTTTCGACAATGCAAATTTAGAGATTTTCGTACCAGAGATTACGAATTGTCTATAAACAATTACAACTTTTTGTTTTCTTTGGCACAAGCCCACAGAAACCGAGGAACAAGATTGTATTGTGACAATCCTTCAAATGAGAATCACCTCCCTTCCTTCTTTGAAAGTGAGCATTCGAAATACTGAATTTTACTTGATCACAAATGTTGGACATTGACTTTAATTGAAAATACGCAAATATCAGAAAACTCGACAGATGATCTTGTTGATTATATACAATTGATCGACCAACGCCAATTTGAAAGGAAATTATATTAACTGAAAATCGAATTTTCAGTACTTAAATCTCAAAACCCTATCCGCTAACCATTGCATCATAGAGAATGGTTCAATATTCCGAACTAAGTTGTTGACTTTGAGCAACACTGACTGGCCATCGTAAATTTATTTTTAAGAAAAATAATAAAAATGGATGTGCGACTAGTGAAACGGTTAGTGGCAAGCGAGGCTCGAATTCCATTCCCTTTCGCAGAAGTAACTTTTGGAAAGGTATGAATTTATTTCTTCTCTAACCAGCTGCGGATTAAACAAGATAGCAAACCTAGTTCTCTTTATTTTATTAGCAACTAGTCTAGGGGTGACGACTCGACAAAAGCACTCATCCATCAGTCGATTTGAACGCTTGTGGGGATAAAAAACGCAAAATAGTTTAAATTGAGTTTAAATGTCATGTATATTGTGCAACCTGCACATTCAAAAATAGAAGAAAATATTAAATAAAAAGACAAAAGACAAAAAGATGATTTTAAATGCGGCGATAGGTCTTTTTTTAGAGATCAATATTCTATTATTGAAACCCAGGGATAGCAAAAGCTTTGGGCTTATTTTGGAGATATCCTGAAATGACTTCATCGATCAGGTCACCCAGCGAGTAAGATATTTAGCAACGTTTAAGAATTCCAACGGCTGCGAGCAAAATATAAATGAGGAACACTAAATTTCTGATTTAAAATAGAGAAAGTTTCCTCTCACTAAGTCAGTTTCGATGTAATGAACACTTTATCTGCGTTTTGGCAACTAACATTAATGACCAATATTCGAACCTAGGTACACACTATGCCCATTTCCAAGGAAAGCAAGTCGATCCTCCTCAGTCAGTCAGTTAGGTGCCATATGCGACACACGTATGGGTAATCATGTCTTTCAATTCATGACTAGGCAGAATTTTCTCAAAGCATATTGCTATTTCTTTCTACGAAAGACTGATTGCTAACCAAGGCTCTACGTTTCAGTCTGTCCTATAAATGGTTGGGGGAAAAAGATGGATTCATAGTTTTTCCCCAGGGTTATTTGTGCATAAGTGAATGTAACTAACGATTTCTCATTCCGAGTCGCTATCCATTATGCAGCCACTTAGTGAAAACGATGCAACACAATCTTCTTATATCATTCTATCAGCTGGCATTGTGTTAGACGATGCTAAACTTTGTAAATATTAATAATTTTTGCTCCTGTAATTTGTATTGAAAGTGACGGTAATACTGACGAGAGAATTTTTAGGGGCTAAAAATTGTTTTAAATACACGGAATCAGTTGCTTTTAAGAAAAATCAGAAATTATTATACTGGTGAGTATCGCTATTCCAGGTTATGATAGCGCACTCTGGAAGAGAAAATAAATAAGAGAAACTTGCCTGAGAGCTGCATAATAATGGAAGATGGCAGTAAAAAGGCTCAATATATTGCAGCAGGGGAAAAAGTTTCCTGCAAAATGATTGAAAGAATGACAGCTCGGAACTAGAATTTAGATGAGACTTGATCCGTAAGAACAGAGAGTAAAACTGTAGGATTTAAATGGAGTCACTGTCGCATGGTCCCGAATCCTGGTCACCAGAAATGTAATCATGTAAAAAAAGTCATTTTCTCTCCTGAAATAAATAATAAACTGATGATAATAGAAAACTCAGTAGATTTTTAATGAAAAAATATATAAGGTAGTATTATTAATCATTAAAGTACTCTCACTGTACGAAAGACCTTTGTGAAAGAAGAGAAAAAATGAATATATAGAGAAATGAAAACGGTTCAAAATACAATGAAATTGGCGGGAAGACTCAGATGAAGAAAACTAGAGATTTGAAAAACATTTCGGGTAATTTGTTATCAGCAATAACTATTTGATCTCTCTCGTTTGAAGATATGATATTATTATTTACGGGACGTAGAAAGATAATAATCGGTTTCTATTTATTTGGGCAAAGCAGCAAGTTCTTCTGAGCTTCCATCTCTTCCTTTTCTTCGTTTCCTCATTCGCTCGTTCAGCTCCAGGTGTTGCGTATATATAGTTATTGCAGTCGACGCAGGAAAAGCCGTTCAGGTTATTTAAAAAATAAAGCACGGCTATATCGATGATGATGATCAAGGTGCTATCTACGGAGAGTGTATGATGATGATGATATGTTTGTTTTCGAGAAGATAGAGTAACAGTGTATTTCAGTCCTTTAACCTGGTCACCTCTTTATCTAATTCTCTTCTTATGTTCCACTACTTCAGTCTTTTCATTGATCTATTTCAGGCTTTCCTATAGTATTGTTTATTTATCTGTCAAGTCCTAGTGAGTTCGATCTTCACTGATTGCTTCATTAATTTGTCTGTGGCAAGATGAACAATGCATGACAATTGCTTTCCGTACCTAGTTTTGTCAGAGAAAAAAGTGCATCCTTAAATTCGCTTCATAGCTTCACTTCAAACATATTTAATTTCATCTCTTACTGTTTTCAGTAAAGAAAATATATATGATTATTGATTATTCATAGGTGTAACAAGTGACTTACATTAATACAAGTGACAGCAAATTTTCACACCACTCTTCTAGCACTCTTCCTATTAGACCCTGTCATGATAATTCTCCACTACTCCCGCTCATCAGACCCCTAAAGAAAATGTCCAACAGATCAAGGATATTCAACTAGCGAGAAAATCTATGAAGCAGAAAGGGATATTTATTCTTGCCCATCTAAACCCACCAAAAAAAAAAAAAAAAAATGCGTTCACATTGATATCACCCATTAATCAAAACCAAGCACCATGCCTTGTGTAACATCAGCGCATTAATAATAATAATAATAATAATAATAAGTATTTATAGAATGATGACATATTGAAGAGCAAAGTGATAGCATGTCTCTTCTATATCCTAACACTCTTCATCATGTTATTATTATTACACAGTATAAATCCATCTGGTGGTTGAGTGATGTTCTCTTATATGGCAGCAAGTGCTGGACGATCTCCTCAAAGATGAAGGAGAGACTCAAAGCAGCAAAAATGTGGTTCTACAGAAGGATGCTGAGGATACATGGACCGAACCTGTAAGCAACGACGAGATTTTGGAGGGGATAGAAACGAATAGGTAACTTGGACTTAGCATCAGGAAGATGAGTTGAGGTTTCTGGGATACGTACTGAGAAAGGAGGGGTTAGTGAATCTAATACTCACAGGGCGGATAAAGGAAATAAAAACAGGGAAAGTAGCATGAGGTATATTTGATAGGTTTGAGCGGAGTGGGAGAGATACCAAGAGATAAAGTGTTGAAAGCGACAAGAGATAGAAGCAAGTGGAAGTGCATGTTCGCCTACGTCCTGAAAGGACTTGGCAAATAAAGAAGAAAAAGATTGTATCAGGGGATCAAATGACATCACGCTTCCTTATGTGACCACCACTTCCTTCAGTATTCTCCCAGACTCCAACACTACCTTGTTCTGGACAATTTTCTATTCGCGTTTCATCTTCTCTTTGAGAATTCCTTTGACATTCGTCATACATACATCCAGAAAAAAAAAGACTCATTGCTTTTTCTTTCTTTCTTTATTAATATTTTGAAATGACGCATTTGTGAGATAAGACAATGTAATAAAAAGCCTTTCAACCGTTTTTAGCGATAAATGAGCGTATGAAGATTGTACTTCATAAATGACAATTATTCTATCATGTGGCTGAGATAGTTGTATATTTTATACTGATAACTGTAGCTCAAATTTATGTGAGACAAAACATAAAATTTCAAAGTAGTCAAATTTCTTCAGATTAAAGACTGGAATAATACAGTCTTCGTGTGAGGTGTTTGACCCTGTGCCATCCTAGACCAAATTTAGAATATATGTATGTAATATATCTAAAAACTGTTTATATAATCTTGTAATATCAAAGAAATACAGCATAACTTGCGTATTTAATAAAACAAGGTTTGTTGCTTTAATTTGACACGACCCTTCAATGCTCTTGTGAGTGTGTGCGTCCGATGAACTAGTTGAAATTCTCAACTGTTTCATGACATTAGAAACATTTGCACATCACACACACACACACACACACACACACACACACACACACACACACACACACAAGCGCACTGAGTTTTCTGAGCTTAGTTTATCACTATCTATTTGACTTTTTCTCTTTATCACATCTTTCTGTTCAACTATGTTACATCAAACTTCAATGTACTATCTACGTAACTCGCATTCGAAATTCTGGTTAATATCTGGGATCGAACACTGTCCGTTTACATTGGTGGGAAACCACCAATGCTTTCAATGGAAGATATGTGTATTCCTCGTGTGTTGGACGCTTCGTGTGTATTGTTCAATTTTTTTATTTCATTGAACTAAATTTCAAACGTCCGTCTTTTTAAAAGACAAAGGCTTTCATCAATTCCCAATACATTTTTGCAACTTGTACCTTCAACTAAAGAGAGTGAATTCTAACTTATTTCTGAGATAAAAGACAGCAACATTTTAACAGACAAATGCTTCTAAAATTTACAATATCTTGAAAAGAAAATGAACGTAAAAAAACACTCTGTAAACTGATTCTTGAGAATGGAGAATGGAGAAATTTGTCAGAAGACAAAAGTTACAATAAAATAGTAACAACTGATGAAAAGGTTTTACTGTAAAACAAAACAAAGCAAGTGACAGTCTGTTTGTTTTACCTGAATGTGACTGTCTCAGTAGCTTTCCATCTGTTAACAGTTTATAGAATTGCGACCGTATAATCTACTGTTTTCAACATGTCTCACCCTCTATCTCACACTTCCTGTTCGTTCCCACCAGTTTCTTAGTAAATTACTGTATATATTTTAAATATTGCTAAATTGTTCAAGTTATATTTATTCGTCTATTTTGAACTAAACCGCCCCACCCCAAACATATGAATTATTTTCTGGATGGAATTGATTATTAATTATCACTACCGATCGATATGTAGTGATATTTATTTCAGTTCGTTTTTCTTCCTCTTTATCAATATTTTTCGCCTGTATCCAAGTTATTCATTTTTATTCAAATCATAATTATCATCAGTAGTTAAGAAACGTTTTACTATGCCAATGTTAAATAAGTGGTAATGTTAACAATTAAATACTGAAATTTTGTAAATTTTCACTTATCTTCAAAAAATTGTGTCGTTGTAATTTGCATACTGAAAATTAGAAAAAAGATATTGGTGACCAGGAATTCATATAAACATTACTGATTGAATATGTATAATGTAAATTCATTGCTAATGATTTTACTAAAGAATCACATTATTTTACTAAAGAATTACAATATTTTACTAAAGAATTACATTAAAAATTAGAAAGAAAATGAGTAACACTGTCCAAAGGTTAACGAAAACATTATTAGTAAAATATTTTTCTATGATTTCAATGATTTCCTGGATTTTGTAGTTCTTAGCATTGTTTAACTCTTATTATTCCATCCATTCCTCGTTCTACTACCCATGTACACAAGAGTTTCAGGTAGGCATCTTAATGTTTCTCTTTTCCCTTTTTGCCTTCAATATGTCCTTGTGAGTGTGAATCTTTTGAAGATCTTTCTTCATTAAGCGTCCCAAAAATTTCAAATCACTTCCTGATTCTAAAAATAAGTGTCCATTTTATTTCCATCCATTTTAAAACTTCCTCGTTGCTCGCATGTTCTGTCCATAGTATTACTAGAATTTATTGTTGCAAGTCTTCTTTACGGAAACTGTCCAGCATTCACTGGCATATAGAAAGAATGTTATTGCATAACAGTTTAGCATTATAGAGTTAGTATATGTAAAATCATTATTCCCGATAAGTGTAAGGTCTGGTGATGTGTAGCAGATATTAAATATTGGAATCATTTAATTTTGACGTCACTATGGCTTAGTGAAGTGAGAAATGCGATTTCAAATCTATCGGAAGGTCAAAATCTTTGTTCGATACTAAAATTCGCCGATGCCCCATGTTTCGAATATATATATATATATATATATATATATATATATATACTTTTGGGGGTCGGGGAGTAATCCAGTTTGTTTTTTCGAAATGTAGTATATATATATATATATTGTTATATATAAATATAACTATTCATATTCACAGTGACCAAGAACTACATATTCAGTCATGTTTCATTATCCCTTATCCTGTTCTGTTATATTATTCTATTATCCCCTGTCTTGTTACAAATGAACGATTGAGAAATGAAACGAAGGAACATAAACAAAAAAAATGTTTATAAAAGGAACAAAGAAAAATAAACGAATAAATGTGATTTCATGCATCGTTAATTTTATTTTATTATGTCAAGCCAAGCAAGTGACTTCAGGAAAATATCTAAAAATGTTGCTTATTTTTAATTACTTAGACTGTTCAATATGAACTGAAATATCGCAATCGAATATCTATGTTAACATATGTCATACTCTGTCAAGTCTTTTCGTGTTATTTCGATCTACAAAATTTTATTAATTTTTTCTTTAATTGTAAACTGAATAATAGATGGCTCACATTTTCCTTTCAGTTTTTAGGGGAAAGGGAAAACAACCATAAACTGCCTCCTCCAAAAAATGTATTTTTTTAGTCTCTAATAAAACTTATATCAAATCCAGTTTTCTCCAAACCCTTTTAATTTCAGCACCTACCGTTTAACAAATAAAATACGTTTTAAATGAGTTACAGTTAATATTAACTAAATATATCAACTCATATATAATGGTTATATTACATCAGAATTTTATTTGTTTTCATTCGTGGTGTCTTTAAACAATTATCAAAGTCTTTTACTATCCGCATCTAGTAAGGATTTTAATTATTGTATCCCCGTTCTTGACATGATGGAAAATAGTTAACCATTACTGAATTTCAGGCTCAAATATTTTGTGTCATTTTTGAAGTTGCTACAGACTAGTTTCGTTTTTATTTTGTTTTATTCACAATATTTCTTTTTTTCAGGCGTACTTGCCTTTTTGTTGTTTGGCCTGGCTTGACTTGTTGTTGTTTGTGTCGTATCAGTCCTATAGACAGGCGCTATACTTTGGCCATTGCAGTCTTACCAGTAATTCACAAGGACACATTTGTGAAATGACATCAGCATTTTTTCTGTTCATCATATTGTTTCGTTTAAACAGAGAAATGTATTTGAGATTTTGAACAAAGAAATGTATTTGAGGTTTTCTGCTAAGTGGGAGTGGGAGGACAAGAGAGCAAAAGAGAGAAAGAGAGAGTGAGAGAGAGTAAGAGAATGCCTTAATTTGTTAAGAGGAAGAAAATTATATTGAGTTGAATGAAAAGAAAACAACTTTATGCAAGTGTAAATAGTGTTTTATAATTTTTAGAATATGAACTAGAAAAATTGATTATTTTACTTGTCTTTTTTCTTCTCTATTTATCTGCCACAAAGATTTAGTTTTTCATAATTTTATTTTGTTTATTTTGTTTTATTAAGTTTTGAACATTCATTTCGTTTAATTAACTGGAAATATTTAGTTGCTTTCGACAAAAGTCCGGCGCGTATGAACTAGTAACTTTTGTAACGTACAAACACTTTGATAACTTTTAGTTACTTATCTCAATTAATATGGAACAGTCTATTTCAGCCTAGTATCAGATGAACGGTTGAGAAAAGAAACGAAGGAACATAAAGAAAATCAAATTCATATAAAAGAATGAACAAAGAAAAATAAACGGATAGGAATGGTTTTATGTCTCGTTGTTTTTCTATGCAATGGTCATGGCAAGTTGAACTAGTAACCTCAGTAACATATCCAAAAATTTGTTTATTTTTAATTATCTTAGTTCATATTGAACAGTCTTTTTCAGCCTATTATCTATCTGTCTATTTATATATCTATCTCAGTGCATATAGACATTGGTTAGTTCCTGTGACTTCACCCAAAGAGTTGTCAGTTTGATACCAGGCTACAGCAGTAGTGAACAAGTAACTTAGAGGGTTAGAGGGAGATAACTCATGACTACCAAACGAGGCTTTACGCAAGTGATGAGAATGATATAGTCCAGTGATTGTAATAAAGGGTTCAGTTCGAAATTTTTAGCACCTGAAGAAGGCAGAGCGTACAAAAATATCGTACAAATGGCAACGAAGATGACGACAATAGTCCTAATAATGTAAATAGTGTAAATATTACCTCATCTCAATAATATAGACAAATACTATCTCAGTCTGTTCACATCTATCTATCTATCTATCTATCTATCTATCTATCTATCTATCTATCTCAGCATATACCATAGTCTGTCACCTCATCAGTTCGATCTACAATGTTTCATTCATTTTTCACCACCGTTGCTCTTTGTTCATCAAATTATTTCTTCTAAATCGACACTGAACATATCTATCTATCTATCTATCTATCTATCTATCTATCTATCTATCTATCTATCTATCTATCTAAATGACAAAATTTATGGCAAAACAACTCTGCCTAGACGATGGTATCATTGTCATGGAATTTGGTATTCAGTATGCTTGCCCCAGTATCACAGTCAATCGATGCAAAAATATGCTTACATATGTATATCTGATCATATGTAAACATTTGTTCATTTGAGCTTAGTATGACGCCAAACCGACTCCGATGATCTGAACATCTTTTATTGTTAATGATTTTGATGATCAACAGTATTATTTTTGTGTCGGGAAGGAAGTGATACTGTATTGTTGAAGTTTCTCAAGGAATTCTAATGCTCAGGAATTTATATCAGTAGATGTGCTAAGTTTTGAAAATCACGGTCTCTCTCTAGATATATATATATATATGGATAAAAAAGTTAAATTAGGTTTGAGATATTCTCAAACCTAATTTAACTTTTTTATCCATATATATATATATATATATAGAGAGAGAGAGAGAGAGATAGAGAGTGAGAGTGAGAGGGAGAGTGTGTGTGTGGGTGAGTGAGAGGTCTTACATACACACGGTCAAAGAGAGTAACAGATATTTGCTGCTCCTGACCAAACGAGGAGGAAATCTACGACAGAGTGTTTGTTTCGCACTAACCCACTTTTATCTCGAACATCCTGGCATGTCAAGAGTAATTTCAGGGTGTGGTGGAACATGCCAATTTCCAAGGTGGATAGTTTGAAGTGAACATGGTTAACATTAACCTAAATTCTAACTAGCTTTGACAATTTTGTTTTTATTGATGTTAAACATTTCACTATCCAGACTATGAGTGTTTGTAAAATTAATATCTAATTGCCTAGAGACTGAAAGTCTTACTAAAAGATGTGTCTCTAAACATAGATGTAACATTTACTCTCTTTGTAATCTGTGAAACCAGTCTCAAGCCAAGTTATCTTTACTGTGCTTCCCGTAGCTTAATGGTAATTCAAGCTTAGCTTGAAAATAGTATCCCAGATTAAAAAGGGAATATGAGTTCGATACTATAGGACAGTATTTATCAACCATTTTCTTACTCCAGGGCACACTCATAGAATAACAAAAGAATGAGGCGCATTTTAAACTTTAAAAAGGAAAAATTAACCATGAAATTTAGAAATACGAAATTTTGGTTTAGAAGATTAGCGGTACAGTTTTCATTTAATAGGATTTATGAAGAATTTGGTATTTTATAGAGAGGCCAATAATGACTTATAAAAATCCTTGGAGGAAAGCAAAAGTGAAAAGATTATCCACGCTTTCTTAAAGATTAAAGAATTTAGCAAACATTTTAAAATGAACTTGACTGAGAAATAATGCGCTTGGTGTCGCTGGACTTTTAAAGATATTGTTTTTTATTTAAATATAATTCATAAATTATTCTTCTGTTAACGTGGAGCGCATCTGAGTATCTTTCCAGGCGCACTGGTTAAGAAAGGCTGTTCTAAACATGTCACTTCTCAGGTACATGCGATGCACGCAAACTACAATCATTTGTCAGTCGTAGAACCTCCTTCATCTCAAAATACTACAGACCCATTTGATCACCCACGTGGCCTAAAACTGCATACTTGCTGACAGAGTAGACATTTGGTAAGAGGCACGCGCGTTTGTAGCTCTGGTGAAATTAAATGATTCTCAACGGTACTTGCTGACATATCTGGAGGCATATTTGATCTGACCCGAGCAGTGGCCAATGTTTGCCATGGAAATGAATCGATACTGTCGAGCTTCTCTACGACGTAGTTACTCGTGTTTTACAGAAGGCATGAATGTTCATTTGGTTGTTGTATTGCCAATATCGCGTTATCATCTTGTGACCTCCAAAGTGTGCAGTAGTTCCCTGAAATAACTCCCCTGTCCCTAAGAGGAGTTTACAATCCTTGTTAACAATTCGAATCAAATAAAACGAGCAAGCGTGCGTATCCGCTGCATGGAACCTACTTACACTGAACTCTTTCTCAGCTTTATCACAGCAGGTGTCCTCATCTGAAGTTTATGCACAGACGGCATTTTTTTTTTTACTACGCATTAGTATGTGAACCTATATTCCCATGTTCAAATCACAGTCATCATTCAGGGTATTGCAATTTTATATTCTATTACTATATTTAAATACAAGAAAATGAGATTAAATATTTAAATGCAATGTCAATCGTCATCCGTTTCCTTGAATCCTGTTCTTTTATTTTCTTCTCTTCTTCATAATGTCTTTTCTCAGATTCTTTCGCATTCAGTAGCTTCTTGTGTCTTAGTGGCTGTATCGACTTGCTTGGGGTCAAATTATATATATATACAGAGCGTAAATAGTCATATATATGACTATTTACGCTCTCGCTCGCCGATTGGGCTAGAGCCCTTTCTATGGAGAAATGGTAGGCTTTAAAAAACAGTAGCTACTCACACATTTACGCATCGTTCATTCAGTAATAAATCTGAACACTCCCAGCTACTGGCGTGTGTTTACATTGTATATAAAACGCGAAAATCGACGACTGATTGTTAATTTCAATCCTGGCTAGGAGGAATCGAATGTGTATCCGTACCGATGATCTGTCATACAGAAAAACAAGACTGTCTGCAGATGATTATATATATGTACATATAAGAAATAGATGAAATCCGACACATTTTCATTTTATTTGTTTAAACATTATTTTTAATGGATAATCATAGTTGACTAGAGTATATTTCATTCTTATACATTTACCAGCCTGAATAATCGAGAAGTCTTGCATCCTTCTCCTGCGTCCCCTAAAAATGCTCATACCTAATGACGGTTTTCTGCAGGTTTGATTCCTGCCGGAGGACGCGTATTTTTCTAAAACACAAGATTTCTCAATTATTCAAACCAGTAGATGTACAAAAAAGAAATATACTGTTTATTAATAATAACAGGGCATCTAGTCAAATATGAGTATTCATTAAAAAATGATGTTTAAACAGGTAATATATATATATATATATATATATATATATATATATATATATATATATATGGATGTGTGTGTGTGTGTGTGTGTGTGTGTGTACTAAAAACAACAACATTGATGTCATTAATAGAACATGCCAGGTGACAAAATGCCTTATACAAGAAAAAATCCTGATCGAGAAAAGAAATAAGCAAAAGAAGAAAAGACACAACAAGTAACCACCTATCTACACAGTAAATTAATGTGCTCAGTGCCTAGACTACCTAGACAGCAATAACTTCATCACACATTGAAGGACAGCTCGAGTCACTACATAAGTTTCAAGCTCTTACGATCTTCAGGTGTCGTTAATGTGCACATGTGCGTGAGTGTGAAAGAAGGAGAAAGTGAAAACAAAGGAAAGAATATCACAAAAATTATAATTTGCCAAGATTAAATTCAACCAGTATCCAAAGAATGAAAAGATGAAAAAATAAGCAAATATAAATTTTAAAATGACAAATACAAAAAATTATTAAATGTATGAAAAAGAAAAAAGAGAAAAAAACTGAAATTTAATTTTATATAAAAAATTTAAATAAAAGATGTTCTAAAACGAAAAGCAATTTTCCAGAATTGAAATAAATGAGAAAAGAATTACTATGCAAATTTCGAGCGTTTAAAAACAAATCAAATGATACTGGAGTTAAAATACAGAAAACAAAATCAGTTTAAAACTTGAAAATAGAAAAAAAGGAAAACAAATTAAAATGGAGTAAATATAGGGTAAATAGCAAGAAGCCTATTTGTATTTATCCTGTATTTATATTTCAATCAATATACATCTGCTTTCAAACTATGAACTGTTTTACCTGATTTTGTTTGTAAGCTTCTGCCCAAGATACCATACATAGCTTCCAACATAAAGAAGTCGATATATTGCGACATTTTCAGATCTAAAGCGTTCCTGTTGCAAAAGGATCTGATTTGCAGGTATCTTACCAAAATATTGGTGAACTTTTGGTAAGGGATATTTTGAGTCTTTTGAAATAAGATCAGAAATGTATTTTAATTCATGAAAAATAAAAGAAAACCAAGCCACTTATACTGAAAGCCTGTTAGAGGTTGCTGTTTCAAATTTCGAGCGATTCTAATGCATATTTATGAGTGGTAAACAGTGAACACGGAGATGTTGAGATCAGGCCAAAGGTCAAGAAATAACATATATATTATGTTGACTTTTCTTTTCTTGTATGAACATTTTTGTGTCTCATTCTCATTCTTAGATTTTGTTCCACAACTCACTATACATGTGTGTGTGTATATATATATATATATATATATATATATATGTGTGTGTGTGTGTGTGTGTGTGTGTGTGTGTGTGTGTGTGTGTGTGTGTGTGTGTGTGTGTGTGTCTATATTTCTGATATTAGGTCTTGTAATTATTTACGTTATTCTAACTGTTCTTCTAATCTTTATTGCCATATTCACGACGTTTCGGCAGTTGTACGCTCTGGCATTCTTCAGGTCATATACGTTGAAATTTCGAACCGAATACTTTCTTTCTCCATCTCTGCTGCGGCCAAGTATTGAACTAAACTCTCTTGGAGAACTACGTTACTAAAATGGAATTAACTAAAACTGAGATAGCCAGGAATAGCTATTCCCGTTGACTAAATAAAGGGTTTGTTTCAAAATTCCAACGGATATCAACTGAAGATAGATACGTCGTGAATATTGCCATAAAGATGAAGAAAATATCCGAACAATGTAAATAGTGTAAATATATACATACATGGTAGCTTCTGCATCTAATTACATATGTATAGTTAAATATTCACTTATACTAAAACTGAGTTTTGCGTAGATACATTCATTCGTCAAGGTAATCAAATAAAATATATCTAAAGAAATCATGATTTTGGCGTTAATTAATTTTTACCTAAAACGGTTACATCATAAACCTTGACGTATATGAATTTTGGTAACAAGTTACGGCATACAATAACGTTTTAATGGAATAACAAATTCAAACACGTTTATTTCATAAATTCACAACTTTTCAGGGAAAATAATTAAAGTTAAAAAAATGAAAATCAGGATTGCTATAAATAATTTAAATCTCACAATTAAGTCCCCTTTGAAGTGGATGTCACCCCCCGCCACCAAACTAATAACTGGTATTTATATATCGTGTTCTTTATGGACTTAGGCGATCATGAACTTCCCCTTTCCCCTTTCCCCTATCCCTTGTCGCTCTAAATATTTTTCCTCTTGGTATCTCTCCCAAACCCCGCTCTAGCATTCATTTGCTCAAGCCTATAAATATCTATCCGCCCTGTGAGTATTAGATTCTTCAATGAGTTTTTCTTCTTGTTTTTAATCTTTCCAGCACCTTGTAGTTGCTCACGTGCTCGGCCCATGGTATCCAAAGAATCATCCTATAGAGCCAAACTTCTGTTGCTTTGAGCCTCTCTTTCATCCTTGAAGAGATAGTCAGATATTCGCTGCCATATAGAAGAACAGATATAACATAGCAGTTTAGCACTCTTTTCTTTGTTTCTAATGAAATCTTCCTGTCTCTCAGAACTCTGGCTAGCTTTCGAAATGTGTCCCTGACCATTCTAATGCATCTTTGGATTTCAGTGATGCACTTTCTATCCTCTGTCAGAACACTTCCCAGGTATTTAAATTTATTTACTTGTTTTATTTTACTTTCGCAACCTCTAGGTGGCATTCTGAGGTCTTGTTTTTGCATTCAGTTTTCTTGAAGCTTTGCTCAGTCCTTTCTTCTCACTTTCTCTTGCTACTCAGAATAAAAATAAAATAAATGAACATTTAATTTTATTTGCTACAAAAAATTTTCTATTGATATTGGGCATTAAAACAAGAAATGCTGCCAGTCTATATTAGTAACATGGTATTTCAGTTTACGCTGCGTCTCTAAATACTATTGACGGTTATACTTTCATTTTACATTGCTTCGTCAAATGTTTGAGACGTTCTATGCAGATTTCGATAAAAAGAAATGCCGTTTCCTGTGAGATTTTGGGGAAATGCATATGGAACTCTGCTTTTCTTTTACTTAAATGCTTTATAAAGGTATATTATGTATAAAAAATAACAACCCTCAAGGAAATGATATATTGATTCAACTATTAAATACTGAAGATATTGGATTATATGCCTTACAGAATCCATTGTCTATCAATGTAATATTTCTTCTGTGGAAAATCCTAGTAATGTAAAGATTTATGTGGGTAGTACTAAGAACTCTCTGAAAAAACAAATTTATTAACACACGTCTTATTTAATAATAATAAGTACAGAAATAGAATATCACTATTGAAATATTATTGGCATCTAAAAGAAACAAATAAAATACTCACATTAAAATGGAAAATTAAAATAAAGCTAGAATATGTAAGTTTTTAAATGACACATGTCTCTTGTGTCTTTATGAAAAACTATATATTATTCATTTTTTTAAGAATAAAATCTATTAAATAAACGTAATGAAATAAATGTCATATGTAAACATTGCAAAATGGTCACCTTAGATTTGGTTAAAAAGATTATTTTAAAAAATAAAAATGCTTACTAACTTACAGATATCTAATTATTTGTTTTATATTATGAAAGAATAATAATTAATTGTACATTAAAATAATTAAGTTGATAATTAAATTTTTAATAATTAAATAGATATTTAAATATTAAAAATTGTATTGAAATATAATAATATAATAGATTTTATAAAA
The DNA here is from genome assembly GCA_037127315.1 of Ascarosepion bandense. NCBI lineage: Eukaryota > Metazoa > Mollusca > Cephalopoda > Sepiida > Sepiidae > Ascarosepion > Ascarosepion bandense. The sequence continues at coordinate 2,861,166 of JBBBDQ010001028.1, forward strand.
ATAACAAAATAAAGTTTAAAATATTTAATAAATAAATAGATACTAAAAAAGTTATTTATAAATTAATAGACTTAGAAAAATTAGAATAAAATACATTCTTAATCGAATAGATTTTTAAATTGAAAGTGAATCTCTGTTTTGATTAGTTAGACTGAACACACACATACATTTTTATGTCTTCTCATATCTATAAATAACAAACGGATTGTTTCTTATATTCAACTGAAAATCATTATCACAACAATAAGGTAACATTAACCGATGACGAGATAAAAATCTCGATACATAGAAATTTTCGTGTCGCAATGTAAACTATATTAATTTTAAATAAAAAAGAAATTTCATTGTGTATATATATATATATATATATATATATATATATATATATATATATATATATGCAGATATCTTATTTAACGTTAACACCAATAACCTACTTGCATAAAACTTGTATACTCTTTTAGAGGATCTTACAATTACATTCACTAGCGTCTAATATAGTTTTAATTCTACAGATTTAACATTTATCAAGTTTGAAGTAAGTATCTTATAAAAATCCATTTACCTGATTTTAAATATGCATAAAATGTTAGGAAAGATAAAAGAAGACAGAAAACAAAAACGTTTTCTTCCAAAATGTGTAGGAGTTTTCATTTTCAAAATAGTTTTACTAATTTTTCAATTTTCCAACGGATATTAATTTGCATAAAATAAACTTTGGGAAAATGGATGTTCCAGATAAAAATTAACAGTATATTCAATTATATTCTTATACACTACAGTTTTGTTTTTGCTAAAGTGAACCAACACTTACCCTAGAGAGCATCCACCACTCCATTAAGCTCTCTCGTCTGATTTTTCTGTTATACAATTAAGAAGGAATTTATCACATATACATCAGAGACAAGGAAATTAAACAGACTCTCAGTAATGAAGGACACAGTTGATAGGATGCCATCAATTCGAGTAACGCACTCATTTCCAAAGAATAAACTAGTCTTGATTCTTCTTGCTGATGAGAAGCTTGACGGCAGAAGAACGTGCTTATAGGAATACTTCACGTAAATGCAATACTCTGCCAAGGCACTTTCATGTCAATTTCTTCTCTTACCTGACATCGGTTCATCAATAAGTGTCTTTGAATTGCTCGATTCTCCCCAGCGTTTACGTGCCCAGCTCTTGCACTAAAGAAGCCAGTGTCATTACATAGCTTTAATATTTTAAAAAATATATTTAGATCAATTAATGTTTGCTTTGTTTGCAATTAGTAATATGACAGTCTGATGCATAAGTGATTCAATAATTTTGAAACTTCTTGACATTCGGAAACAATGCTGAAGGCAAATCTTGTTTATATTGCAATGTCGCCATATTTCGTGAGGAACTATTATTTTTAGAAATCATCATGTTAACAATATTCTACACTTTATAATGAACAGATTTTATCCTCTAACTTTCTCGATTCCTGTTTCCGTTTCATCCAAATTTACCATCGTGTAACTTTTTTTTTTATCATTGATTCCTTTTTATGCTAATTTAATATAGTGTAGAATAATGTATTAAATATTTATAGCAATTGGCTTTGGAGTATTATTTTTACTTTTAAACTCTTATTCTCTGATATGTTTAGCTAATATATGTGTTTGCATATGTATAGATGTTTGCTTGCATGTGTGTATATCTGAACGTTTGAAAGATTCAGTGGAGTGGTGAATTTGTGTGAGAAATATCGGTACCATTTTAGGGTACACTTCACTAATAAAATCAGTCAAGGAACGAACGCCTTCTGCAATAAATGTGACAGGAAAATAGTCTTTGTTTTCTTTTATTTTTTCTCTCAATATTTTACCTGGGGTCAAGTCAATATCCCAAGAAAGGAAGCTGAGTGTTAATTGGCCAAACTTCTCTACATATTGTTTGTGAAAGCAAACCTAAATTGCATTGGACAAAAGTGTAAGCTTCTAGGTAAATATAGATTCGGCAGTACATCTTGGGTCAAACTTTATACTAATATCTTATCTCACACACACACACACACACACACACACACACACACACACACACACACACACACATATATATATATATATATATATATATATGTCCGTCTGTTTGTATATATACACATATACAAATCGTATCCTGTTTCTACCTCTTTTACATATCTAAGACATAACTATTCTTACGCCATTCACGATATATATTGCCTCTATATTTTATCCCCTCAAGTATGCGATAATAATAATATTCTGATTAACATCTTAAGATGAAAAATATATAAATTTATGCTTGTTCATTGATCCAAGTAAAAAATATTTGCTATGTGCCTTAAATATTTTGCTGCTAATTATCGTACAAAAACCTCAAAAGAAAAGCTAGCGAATCATCGGACCGAAACCGACTGAATAAACAAAACGAACATACTTGTTTGGAAGTTTTGTTTTGTTTTGCTTTTCTTTTCTTTTTTTAAAGTAAATATATTTAAGATATTTTGATTTGCAATATTTAAATTATTCGGACTATTGTCCTCATCTTTGTTGCCATTTGTACGACGTTTTATTATTTGAAACGTTAATTTTTAGTGGATACCCGTATTTGAGTAGACGCTAAGCTTAATTTTATTTTAAGTAGTATTTCTTTCGTCTACACTCAAGAAAAGGTGTCTTTTGGCAGAATACAAACCTGCGTCCATCGACCACCGTATGACCCGGCGTGCGTTAGCCTTTAGGTCAAAATTAAACAAGGTTTGCCTTTTAAAGCACCCTCATACATTCAGATTTTTTCTCGAAAAATCTATCTGCCTAGCTTTCTATCCAAAATGTAAAAAAAGCAATTTCTAAAGCATTGTTTTAAAATGTTTTAATTTGATATATGTTTATTAGTTGAAATCTGATTTTCAGTGGATATCTGTGTAGACGAAATAAATACTGCTTAAAATAAAATAGGGCATGATGTCTGTATTCAAATACTAAATCCACTAAAATTAAACTAATATATGGAGAAAGTAACTATATATTTAAGAAGAAATTCATGAAAATTCATGGTAATTATCAATACAGTTTTGTTGATTATGCCAAAAAAGAATGCACCCAACAAAACATGACATATACTTCGTCATTTTAGTTAAGTCCTGAAAGTTACATAATCTAGCCAAAAGGAAAATAAGAAAATGCTGCGTAGAAAGGAGCTGGTTGCTTTAAAATTAAAATCGTCAGCTTTATTTTTTTTATACCCGGACTCATTAACTGATTTTTATCGTTGGATAAAAAATGTACATTTACATTAACCACTAAAGAAAACATTAAATTTATTTATTCAGTCAAATCCAGGACTTGTACAGAAACCCGTTCGTAGTGTATTGATTTCCTGTGATGTAGATAAGTATAGCAAATACCACCTTTACGGACTATTAGGAAGACTTGAAATCAGCCAGAAGCGTTTGGCATATAATAACGCAACCAAGGTCAGGCGTTTAATTTGGGAAAATGCGTTACAATGCGTTCTCTGTTAACTTATGGAAATAAATACATCCCTCCACCTTTGCACCTGTGCTTTTAGGAATTTACGTCAACTTGTAAGATTTAAAAAGTACACACGAAAAGAAGACTGAAAAAAAAACACGATAAGAAATGCGCTAAATAATTGACCTGTGATTATTTTAGTCGGAAAATAAAATTGCGAGTAAATGAGACGCAGTTTGTGATGGGAAACAGTAAAAAATGGCGGTCTAAAAACTCAGCAACTTTGGCAATATTTCCAACGATGACGCAGTTAATCGAACATCCAATCAGCAAATGTATCGATTTCCAGCCGGATGTTTTTGTGGTTTAAATAGGTGATAGGAATCAAGGTTTTCCGAGCGAAAACATTTGTTCACTAAGGAATCGGTTCGCATGTTTGAAACTGAGCTCTAACATCGACTTCCGTTAATTCCAGAGATTAATTACTCGTATATAAAAGGAACAGAAGGAATAGTTATGCCGAACATTCATGACTGTATTGACACATATACATACATGTGTCTAGAAATTATGCTCAAGTCAATGGTTTCACAATAGCATTAAGGATATATATATATATGTAAGTAATATATCATATTAGTTTACTTTTGTCTGTGCTCATTAAAAAAATAGATATGTTTTTTTTGTTGGCGGTCATGTTTTATCATTGAAAGGGCTACATGGTTTTTTGAAAAAATTATATAACTAAATCCGAAGTGTTTATATATATATATATATATAATGTTTAGCGCCAAGGATTTTGTTTTCTTAGTGGTTTTTGCTAATAAAATGTATTTTGGCAAGTATTTTTTATTGTAAAGTGCTCGATAGTGTGATGTAGATAGAGTGTTGATTATCGCAAAGAGTTTGTCACTTTAACTGACCAGAGTTATGCCGACTTCGAAGTTTCATGAAGTCATTATTGCGATGACTTCACTCATCAGGGCTTTTGCAGGTAGCCATGAAAAGTAACGAGATCATAATATTATAATGCCTTCAGGAAAGCAACCCTGAAAAGTGATGACCATCACAATAATACCTTCAAAAAAGTCGGCATAACTCTGGTGAAAGTGACAAACTAATCCACGTTAATTCTATTAACGCTCTATCTCTATATCAATATCGAGCACTTTATGAAAAAATAAGCTTGCTTAGAATGCCTTTTCACCAATAAACAACTGAAAGACAGCAATGTTTGCACTAAGCATCATCACAAGTTAACACTATATATATATATAAAATAAAAAGAGAAAACGCAAATGATTTTGGTTATAAAGTGGATGTTTTCTATAATATATATTGTAATTTTTTATATTTTGCTACACGTGTTTCTGGTCTCGCGACTTCCATCAGGTGAAAAACGGTAGTACCCACATATTATATATATATATATATATATATATATATATATAATTTTATTATAAGGAATTAGTGCACACACACACACACACACATATATGAAATTTGTTTGAACATTATATATATATAATATAAATATTATATATATAATATTATATATATATAATATTATATATATAATATAAATATATATATATACATTATATATATATATATGCACACACACACACACACACACACACACACACACACACACACACACACATATATATATATATATATATATATATTACAAGTAGTACAATCTAATAGGTTGACAGTCCATTGTCTGTAGTGATTGACTTTATTAAGAATGCTCGATGCTTAGTAGAGCATTGTATATGGTAATAATTTTATTATAAGCTTAAAATAAAAACAATTTTACTGAAACACAAGTCCCGTTGTGTTTCGGTACTATATTATTAACACCTCGTCAGGCAGAGAAATAAATTTTTTCTGTTATGACTCATTATATATACAATCTGAAAAACAATATAATTTTTACCATATCCATACAATTCTGTTGGAGATTTTCGGAGAGTTTGTCTCAGTTAACCAATGGAAAATCAGGTCATGATGGATAGGAGAAATTTGGTTGTAACAGTGAAGTGGGGTATACAGTCTTAAAATGCCTTAAGACCAAGGCATTTTCCATGCCATTGATGAAATTAATTGCCTGGCACATATGTAGCATTTAGCAAGTCTGAAAAGTTATCGAGTGTCATTGTAAAACAGTTACAGGATGTTTAAAAGTTATTTTTACCTTTAAAGTAGAGAACAAGTGATACAGACGGGAAATTTTTTTAAAAAGTTCACTGCACATCAAACATATAGTTGACTTAGTGAGTGATCTGTTCATTAACCGAAACAAATTAATTATCAGATGGGAGAATTAATCAATTTATGCTTGTGGTAGATTATAGATTATCTACTTATATTAAGAAAAATTAGCTATACTTTAGAGTGTATTTTAGATTATTATGATAGATGGAAGCTACTTTGCTATGTTTATTAAGCAAATTTATTTTGGGGAATTTGATTATTTGTAATTTTTCCTGTAAACATAGAAAACATGGCTAATGTGAAGATTTACAAGTTGTGTTTTTTAATGTTTTCTTTTTTACAGTAAAGTTTTTATTAGCGTCTTTTAATTACTAATAATAACAATACTCTTAAATTGAGCTATAGCTGTATGTATAGCCTTGATAAAATCGTCAAAAAATAATAATAGAATTTTAAACGGATAATCAATCAAATACTTCCTAAAAGAAATTATTGTTCACAATAACAACAATTGCAACTGCTGAAAACCTAGTGAGTGTTCATTAGAAAAGAAATGTCTAAATGACTCCATAGTCTATACGGTATTTCTACCACAGTAATAAAATATTATATCAGCTGTACCAAAAATCCTTTAAAACCAGCCATTATTTGCACATCTCATCTTTTAATAATAAGACTTACCACAATAGCACATCACTTTCTATTTATTATTGACAATTAAAAGATGCCAACAAAACTCCTACCTAAAGTCGAAAATATTAAAAAAAGAGAGAACTTGTAAATGTTTACATTGGCTATGTTTTCTATGTTTACAAAAAAATTACAAATTATCAAATTCCCAAGCCTTAACTTGCTGAACAAACGTACCGACGAGATAATTTCCATCTGTCATCATAGTCTAAAATATGCCCTAAAGTATAGTTATTTTTTAATATAATATAACTAGATAATCTGTAATCTCTATCCTCTAACAAAAATTGATTGACTCTTTCATACGGTGATAATTAATTTGTTTCGGCTAACAAATAATAATAGATCACTCATTAAGTCATATTTTTGACATACAGAGTATAAAAAAAACAAGCATTCCTGTTTTTTTCACTAGTTCGCCACTTTAAGGGAAAAATAAAGAAAATCCTATAACCATTTAACCAGGACACGGAATAACTTTTGAGACTTGATAAATGCTACATATGTATCATTCAATTTATATTAAATAAAAACATAGAAAACATCTGTTTCAAGTCATTTCATCTCTACCCCTCTTTACCCTTACAATCAAATTTCGCCTATTCATCATAACCTGTATTTCTATTGGTTCACTGAAACAAACCCTCCAAAAATCCTCCATAAAATTGTATGGATATGAAAAAAACTGTGCTGTTTTTAAGTTTCTATATATAATGATTCTTAACAGAATAAATATGGTGCTAATAAGATAGTACTGAAACACTAGGGCTCTTGTGTTGCAGTAAACTATGATTTTTATTATAACATATTAATATATATATATATATATATATATATATATATACAAATACATACACACACGCATATATATTTCCTATGTTGTGTGTATACTATTGCGTTTGTTCTTGCCAGTATATGCATATATATTCGTTCTTCATAGATATTAGTGTATGCACATGCGTGCGCAATCCGACTAGTGTTTTTGGCCATTATGTATGTATGCATGTTTTGTGCACGATTGTAAATAAACGCACACGCTATTACATACTTTACTGCTCAATATATTCGTCACACATATATACAAAAAATTATTTATTGCTTTAATAGACGTAACACATATCTGTCAAATAAGAATTAATCCTCAATTATTACATACCAGTATTATGTGGCACTTTGTTTTTTTCATTTTCCTTTAGATTATTGAAGAAGCTTTAATAACAGGTTAGGTTTCCTATTTGTTTTTTTATTTTATTTTATCATAAATATATATATATATATTGATAAATATATATATATATATTGATAAATATATATATATATATATATATATATATATATATATACGGTATATATATACGATATATACAAACGCACATATATATATATATATATATGTGCGTTTGTATATATATATATAGATGTGTGTGTGTATGTGTGTGTGTGTGTTTGTTTGTTTATATATATATATATATATATTGTGTGTGTGTGTGTGTGTGTGTGTGTGTGTGTGTGTGTGTGTGTGTGTGTGTGTGTGTGTGTAATTAACACAATGACATATACTTCTTATTTTATTCTGTCAATAAGGTCTGCTCATCATAGTCGAAACATGAACTGGGGAATGACCGTGGCTGTTGAAGAAATAAACTGTCTCTGAGTAGGTGCTTGTAAAAGGGATTAGCTAGCCACTGCAGTAGACAGATATAATCAGAACCGAGCACTCAGCTATACTATGCATATTTTATGAACATTAGACCAAAGAACACACACACACACACACACACACACACATATATATATATATATATATATATATATATATATATATATATACTCAGAGTGTTTCCTCACTTACAAAACCGCAGCAACATAATTACATTTGCATTTCCAAAATCCATCAATTCTTTCTCGTGGGGAAAAAAGTCCCTTACATATTTCTTTTACTGTGTCACTTTTTCTCTCACATCTCTCTTTCTCTCTCCGTCTCCCATTCTACCTATCTATATATTTCTCCGTTTCTTTCTTTCTTTCTCCGTGCTTGCGTAAAGGCACGCGCATGTATTTGTAAATACCCCCATGTATATAAAGTTCGTCAATATACAAAATCAACACATTAAAATGCAACGGGCTTACTTTTGTATTCTCATCCCTCACTTTCTTCATCTATAAACACATACAATGTAGCGTTTGACTTATTCTGCTACAAAGTCATGAATTTAGGATGTCCACTAAAGAGAGAATTCGCTTGGCACGGTCATACATCTGCTGAGCTAACTTGTAACATGCCAACGCAACAAAAAGACACACATCGATGACTGTAATCATTAATTAGTTGTAAGGAAATGTAAGAATGACTTTCTAACCTTTAGTCCATCGTTGTGGGTGCCATATTTAAATATATAATATATACTGCTAAGTTGTGTGTGTGTGAGTATGTGTGTGTGTATATATATATATATATATATATATATATATATATATATATATATATATATATATATTCTAAACAGTTATAGGCCAGATTTAAATTAGACCGGCAAACAATGCTCAATATGTACTTGAAAGAAAATGAAGATTTAACATGTAAAGTATTTACATATTTAGTAAATATTTATGTAGGGAAACTCAGCCGGTTTTATTACTATTTTTGACCTTTTTGGTTTATTCAGGCAAAATCGCCTGACGAAACTCAATAGGTAGAAACCACAGTTGAGTAATCGGCTGAGCTTATCTATCTATCTATCTATCTATCTATCTATCTATCTATCTATCTATCTATCTATCTATCTATATATGCATAAAAAGTCTATGTATTGGGGTAGAAGAAATGTTCGTTGCATGTTTTATTCATATATTTTTGATCGTTTTATCCCAAGCAAGGTAGGATCGAGACTAGGGTGTTACAGTGAGAGAAAAAAGCAGGGTACAGGGACTGTCGAAGAAAGGATTATCATTCAAAGGGATAAAAGATGGCAATTGATATTGCATTTCAAATTTTAGCTTGTAGCTATCAGATGGCAAGTAAACGGAAAGGAGTTCCAGAAACGTGCAGTGAGAGAAAAGAGACTGTTAAAGTAAAAGAGGATGTTACATTTAACTATTTCAACGGTAAAAGGTGATACCTACATGCTAATCTAGTAACACATAAATTTATGTGGTCAGGGCACCAGGGAAGTTAATTAACTATTTAGATACTCCTACATACATTTATTCAAACCATCGGTGCCACTTTGTTTCAATTACTACCGCTGTTTTTGAAATAACATCGATTTATTAAAATCACATGTAAACACTCTTATGAATCACACTCCTTCCCTGGCAATGGGATAAATACTAGCATAATCTGAAAAAATTTAAGTTCAATGCCACTCATTATCTGTCATCGTGATTAATATTTCCTCTTCCTGCTCATTATTATTTTTTTCTGAATCCTTCCATGCCATGTGCCTTAGTGTCGTTACTGCCTTGCGTGGAGTGATATCCATTAAAAAATATTGTATATGAAGAAAAATTCGATTAATAACGCCCACAGGGTTAATATACCGTAAATCACAAAACTTGACATATTTCTGTCTATGTGGTTTTTACAGGCTTCTACAAAATTGATTTTTTCCCTATTAGGAGAATTTTATAAGGATCGATTTGTGGCAACCCGAATTTGCAAGATAAGGTGAATACGTTAAGTGTCGTAGGTCGTTCCGGATAAGCTATACTAATTTCTTCCGGGTCTGCAAAAAGACGGGTGGTCTAGCGTTGTGCTGATGGATACAACACATTTCCGGTGGTTAATTCTGGACACTTTTTATCGATTGCTGACTTAATCGATCCAGTTGAGAACAGTAGCTGTGTGTATTCAGTATAAAATTGTGAATAAGAATTATATGTACTGATATATAGTGACGTAAATTAATAAATATTCATTTAAGGATGGTGTACATATATATACTATTATTATTCAGGTGTTAATAAAACAGTGCTCAATGTATGATTAGAACTGTATTATTATATTGAAATTATATTTTGAAATTACATTTTTATGTACATGTAATATTTCAATATTTACATTTTTAATACATGATTTACGGCCCTTTGATTTTTCTTCCTGCATTTTATTATTTTTAATTTTAATTTTGTATTTTAAATTTAAATTTTAAACTTTTGACCACATGTAACCGTAGAATATTTAAATTTTTAATCTAGTTATTAAAAAAGTAATGATCTTTATAAGATTTAATTACGATTAACATCGAGTGAACTTAAATTCAAATATGTTAAAATGTCAGTTTAAAATATGCACCTAATGATAACGTATGAAGCTCTGAGTCTTGACATAGATGCATATTTATTAATATATATATATATATATATATATATATAATAGGAAGAGCAAAGCGAGTAAAAATCCACAGCTCAAAGCATTTACTTTTTAAAAGTGCCTAATAAAAAGTAGAGCAATACATTATTGTAATACTTTTATTATAATTGATTATTAAAATGTTTTATCATAATCACTTATAATAAAAATATTACAATAAGATAGATAGATAGATAGATAGATAGATAGATAGATAGATAGATAGATAGATAGATAAAATTGAATTTTTAACTATTTACACTATTTAAATTGTTCAGACTGTTTCCTTAATCTTGGATGTTATATTCACAGCGTTTCGGCCATTGTACGCTCCGGTCTTTAACTCAACCCTCCAAATTTTTGTTCGCCTTTCCTGTGGTTAGTGGATAAAAGCGTTGGTTGAAGTAATCCAGTGAATTAACCCAAACAGATGTGAGCTGGCCATAGCAGAGATGAACAAAAGCTTAGAGAGTTTAGTTAAAGGGAAATAACTGAAATTGAGATATCCGGAAGAGTCATGAAACGTGGAACTAGAATAATCTATCCCGGTTGACGAATTACTAGGTTAGCTTCAAAATTCCAATCACCTGAAGAATGCCGAAGCGTACAACGGCCTAAACGTCGTGTATATGACAACCAAGATAAAGACAATAGTCCGAAGAATGTAAATAATGTAAATAATTACAACACTCTATCTAATAAATGTAGACAGATATTGAAGGTGAAAGATAAGGACAACAATCTAAACAATGTGAATAGTGTAAATAATTATAATACCTTATCTCAGAAATATCGACAGATATTAAAGGTGAATATGGCAACAAAGATGGGAAAAACAGTTTGAACAATGTAAATAACAGTGTATAGTGAATATATATTGAATATTGAATAGTGTAAATAACTATAATATCTCATCTCAGAAATATAGAGAGAATGTTTAGTTACAATCCAGTAAAACTTATTGAAGAATATTTAACCAGTAGCTCAGCTCACTACACATTATTTTTCATTAAAAGTAAATAATATCTTTTAAAACTAGTCGATATGTTCTTAGTATTTTTAAAAGCAAGTGGCTGCTTTGTAACTCATTCATTTTATTAGACTTTCGCTATCATAAACATACTAAAACATTTTAATATAATTTTGAACAGAAAAGGAAATACAAATGATTTATCCATTATAAATTGCGAGGTATAAAAGATAATTGCTTATGGAAAAATAAGCAAAAGCATTATTTAATAGGAAAGCGTACGTTAAAGAACGTGCGTTGTGGTGCGGTGGCTATCGGCTTGAAACGAGAAATTAGAAACCCAAGTTCGAATTCCAATTGCATTCATTTACGCACAGATAACCGTGGGAAACGTATTGATCTGTTTCTTGTTTCTCCAGCTATGAGTTAAACAGCAGGACAGACTGGATTTTGTTAGTAATCAGTCTACCGCAGAAAGTAATGGCAACCTACTGCGAGTAAAGTTTCTGTCCAGTCAGTCATGATTTTTCGAGACAAGCGTGTATCGGGCATGGTACTTAAATGACTGACTGGCGTTAAAGAAAAAAAAGTCTTTGCTAAACATAAAAAGCAAACCAACTGAGAATTTTTAAAAATATTGCAGAAAAAATTTTTACAGAAATTCGGAAAACTTTTCACCGTTGCTCAGATCTTAGATTTTCTAAAGCAACAATAACGATATGAATCAGAGATTTGAAGCTTTGCTTTCAGCGTCGATCTAATCACCTTTCACCTTTTGTTTCACTTCCGCCGCTGATAAAAGATCGTCAGGAAAATGTCAATAAAAAGACAAAAATATTTTTAATCTTCCAAAAAGGTGAAGCAGTGTCGTGAAATTCATCGATACAAAAGAAATAAAAAAAATTTGATTTTCTGTTTGAGAAAGAACTTCTTCCAATTTCAATTTATTGATTCAAATTTTATTTATACAAATAAATGCATATAAGCAGGTTTTATTTAAAATAAAAACAAAAACACTAACAAACGGGGTTTATTTTGAAATATTTCTTTGAAGATAATGCATTCTTACTTTCTGTGTGTTTAGAAATTGTCGGTTACAAATGCTCTATTGCATTTAAATGATATTGCATTTAATATAGTTTTTGGTTTTGTTTTCACGGTCATAATTTCATCTTTTTACAGTTTATGTTTGAATAATATCTTCTTTTATGTGTCATGTCACTTAAAGACATAGACGATCATGGCCTTCCACATCTCCCTACTCATCTTCTTCAATCCTCCCACTCAATCCCCGCCCGCCATCCATTTGTTTAAGTCTATCAAGTATGTTGTGTGTTGCTTTCCCTTGTTTCTCTTTCCCTCTATCCGTCCCGCGAGCATCAAGTTCTCCAAGCCCTTCTTCCTCATTACATTTCCCAAAAAACTTCAGCTGTTTTTTCTGATGTTAAGTATCAGTTTCCTTCTCGTGTCTATTTTCTTCAAAACCTCATCCTTGCTCACATGTTTTGTCTATGGTATCTTCAGCATCCTACTGTAGAACTACACTTAGGTTGCTTCAAGTTTTTCCTTCATCTCTAATGAGACTGTCAAGCATTTGCTGCTATATTGAAGTAAAGACATCGCATAACAATCCCTATCATCTCTCTTTATTTCTATCGAAATTTTTCTGTCTCTTAATACTCTACTCAGCTTCTGGAATGCATCCTTGGCCATGCCAATACGCCTTCGTATCTTCGTATCACACTTTTCGTCTTCTGTCAGAACAATTTCCAGGTATTTAAATTCACGACTCTCGTGCAAACCAAACCTATATCTTCGTTTTTATTTTTATGTTCGTACAAAACCTACGTATATGTCTGTCTAGTGCATTGCATAAAAACGAACAAACAAAATTCTACATTAAATAACCTGGAAAATGTTGATTATGCTGTAAACCAAACCAAACTAAATTTATCATTACTAACAATATAGAAATATGATCTATTAAATTTTTGTATAATATATTTGATTAAATTTTAGTAACAATTTCGTTAGGTTGATTTACTTGCTTGACGAAATTTTCTGGTAGCAAACATTAACTTCCAGATTGAATAACATTTATTCATTATTAAGAATATTGCGATATTATTTAATCCTAGCTGTCTTTAATATATTAGTCAGTCATGTGCCATACATGATACACGCTTCGGCGATTATATCAAGAAGGTGACATAACTGACCGGGTAGAAGATTTTCCCACAAGAGGTTGCCATTGCTTTCTGCGGTAGATTGCTTGCCAACAAAGGATACATAACCCAATCTCTCCGGTTAATTATCCCATGGCTGAAGGGAGAAGCGACGGATTAATACTTTTCTCAAGGATATTTGCGCGTATCTGAATGCAACGAATTCAATTGGAATTCGAACTCGGCTCTCCGATTTTTTGTTCAGAGTTGATATCCACTGCACTACAGCGCACATTTAATTTACTTGAATGAAAATATAGAATATTTTTCTCTGTAATTTTCTGATTTTTATTTTGAGAGTCGTAAATATGAATAGTAAAGATTTTGAATTAGTCTTTCCGGATGACTGACCCACAGTTTATGACAACCTTATTCGAAATTAGATTTATGATAAAATATGAAGTTTTCATAGAAAAGAAATTTGAACAAAAAATACCGGTAACATACACGAGATTTTACAAACTAATATATTCTCTTGATTAGTTGAGGAATAACGTAGGAAATAATTAGCGACAGAGTTGTGAAAAATACTTGGTCATAAGTCGCTTTTACATAAGTAAGCTTATTAGTTTATACCTACATAACAACAACATTTAGGATCTCCATAATTTTTTGATTATCTGGTTTACCTAGACTAATTTGACAAATCCAAACTTATTATATACAGGGTGATTGAAAAGTAAATCGTTATTTTATGTATGACGGACTCTCCTGTCTTGTAAAATTATAGTTATACTGAAAAGTACATCATACATAAAATAGAGAGTTACTTTTCAATCACCCTGTGTATGTATTAATATAAAACACCTGAAGATATCGAAAGGTTGAAACCAAGGTAGCGTAATCAGCTGATCTTCTTCAAGCCTTCGTTCCTCATTACATCTTCTGAATTAGAATATATATATATAATTTTACAAATGTGAATTTTGGGCAGCAATCTTTTTTTTATGCATGTTTCGTGAAAAACTAATGACATGATGGTTTGGATATGTTTTTTGTGTAATTTGACATATGACGTTATACATTTATTCTTTTTAGAACGTAAATTGTTTTATTCTTTTTAGGACATATATTTTTTAAATGTCCGAATTCTACCAAACTATATCCAACATTCTTGTTGTTACTACACATATAAATGCATCATACACATGTCAGTCAGTCAGTCAGTTAAATGCCATACGTGATACACCCTTGAGCGATCATGTCTTGAAAGAGACATAAATGACTGGACAGAAGATTTTCTTGCATTACTTTCTATGGTACTACTGAACCTAGTCTGTCCTGCTATTTAACCCATAGCTGGAATGAGAAGAGATGGATTAATATCTTTCCCAAAGCGTAAGTGAATGCAATGAATTCAAGTGAAAATTGAACTCAGCTCTCCGATTTCTCATTTAGAGGTAATATCTACTGCTTCAAAACGCACATCCTGACACTCAACCCATGCGCCTACCAAAAACATGTACAAAAGCCTAAAATAATGGGTACATTGTTAATAAAAAAGAAAAAGCCAACATTAAATAACATCAAATATGAATACGGCCACAATGTACTGACCATGTTTGGAAAATAAAACATTCTTATAATACAAGATATGCAGATAAAACAATTCATATATTCAGTTAAATTTTCAATAATGCAAAATAATTATTAAATTTTATGGATTTATTTAATCCTTCTAATGTTTTTGATCATGTATTTTTTCGAATGTTATATAATTATTCTCTTAACTTTATGAAAATAAGTCTATTGAGATGTATATTTTGGAATTATTTAATTTCCCTTTATAACCTTTTTTCCTTGATAAAATATACTTTGAAACTTTAAAATAAAAGGTTATTTCATTTTTAGACTTTTTCTTAACATCATTCTGATCCTTATGCTCGCTACTATCTATCTATCTATCTATCTATCTATCTATCTATCTATCTATCTATATATATATATATATATATATATATATATATATGCGCAAGTATTGTTAAAAAGAATTGACAAAGTGCAGTGGCTAAGTTTTTTTTTCAGGTAATCTTATACACTTTTTCTTTTCAGGACATAACTTAGGTGTCAAAATTGTCCCAATCTTTTATATAACAAAGCGATTTCGGCTATACGTTTAGCTATTATTTATTATTTATTTATTAATTTATTTTAATTTAGCTGAATATTTCTTGGATTCATATGATCCTGTTTTCTCAAGTTTTCTTAAAAGTAATATGAATAACATTTTTAGATTTCCCCATACTCTTTTAAATATCCCTAATCGAGTTTATCTTAATTACTTTGACTATCAGTTTTCTAAGTTCTAATGACGTCACAGGTTTTTTCGCCATGTTTAACAATGCAAGAGCCAGTAAAGAGCCAGTATAATTTAGTAAAATACCTCATTTTATTTAATTTATTTATTTTACCATCATTCTGATCTTTATGCTCGCTACTGTATATGTAATTCAAGAGAGACAAAATCATATAATTTTCACTGTCAGTACTAGTTTTACGCGTAAAAAATATCAAAAACAAAAAGTAGAAGAAAAACATCATAGACCACGAGGGGGAAATACTGTAAACTTTTTTCTTCTTACGAAGAAAAAATTAAACAAAAAAAGAACCGTGAAAGACACTACCTCTCTGGGTGCTTACATGAATAGAGAAGCTTTACTAGAAAAGAATAATGTGAAAGAGATTGGTTAGTTAGTAGATAGCACAGTAGATATATGATTGCAAATTTAGCAACTAGTACTAATCTTTATTAAATATCCTATCATCTGCATCTGCATCTAATTCTAATATTGAATTTTTTCTTCAATGTATAATCCGCACCTACTTCTACATACAAAAGATTTTGAATTATCTTTCACTCAATTCGGAATATTTAGCAAATCATTATTTAGCTTTCCAATAATTATTAAATAATGTAGTCATATTTAAAATATTTTCAAAGTAAGCATATGGTTGACATAACTTTTCCACTCGTTTTCAACAACTATAACTACTTTTTTACTTGATTATACCCTGATATTTAGCTGTGCAGTGAAACAAACTATTACTTACGATACAGTTACATTTCATCTTATTCTACAATTAAATGTTGATAGTGATAGAGAGTATTTTACAGATTCTTTAATTCACATTTATAGTGTTCTTATTGAATATTTTATTAAGTGTGCGCGAATTGATGCAATATTTTTCTATCAGTTTTAAAATTATTTCACGTATTCGTTTTTACTTATACAATATGTCGGATTGAAATGTATAATAAATTTAGTTTTATTACAGGCCCTTCACATATTGTTGTTACCCTTCATGGTCACGTTTTTTAGTAGTTTGTTGGGATTCAATCGGAAATTTATTAAGTATATTACTAGCTTTAGAATTTACTGAAAATCAAATCATTGATTATCAAATCAACCGACCATTGATTTTGATTTGTGCATATGCTTAGTTTATATATATATATATATATATATATATATATATATATATATATATATATATAATGCCTATCAGAGTAATGCCTATATATCAAAATGCAGATTATAACACTCTCATAACGCAGTCAGAAATATTTATAAAAAAAGGACAAGACTTCCCTCAACAAAACAACATGAAAAACCTAAGACACACACATAGACATATAAATTCAAACCCGATAAAAAATCGCTAACCGTTGCAATAAATAGAATTCCAAAAACAACAAAAAAGAACAGATGACTCGTAGAGTGGAACTGTATCAAAATCGCTGAAAACAATTTTGAAATATGAAGACGAAAACAAATTTCGCTTGTCTGTAAAAAACATTATGACCAACAAAAGGTGATGTAAAGGAGTTAACATGCCAGTGTTAAAAAATAACAAATACGCACGCATATGAACTTTCTAACCTGCTCACCACCTATCTCTATATATACACGATACTTAGGCCATCAGAAAAACACGGATCTCGTTGTGTAAAGTCAAAAGTTTATTAGCCTAAAGAGAGTCAACTTTAGACTTGAAACAGTTGTAGCGACACAAATACCATTATTGACATTTAATATATACAAAACGCAAGTAATATTAATAATAATAACAGCAATAAATGTACTCTTTAAACAAAACGTTCACGACTTCTCGAACTTTTTTCTTCTATAGCATATTATCTCGTTGGAACAGTCGCTAATTTCTGTTTTTAATATATATATATATATATATATATATATATATATATATATATGTGTGTGTGTGTGTGTGTGTCTGTGTGTTGTATGTCGATGACTAATTATGCTATCGTAATCCGATTGAGCTCTCTAGAGGTGAAAATTTTTAAAACAGAGGCCGCATCTGTGATTTACGCATTACTCTCAAGGCATGAATTGAATTATTTCGGCTGCTGGCGTGTGCATACACCGCGTATATATAACACGTTAAAATCTCCTTCTCTCTCACCGTGTGCTGATAGCTTAGGAGTAGGCTCTTTGACTGATGCCACATACAGGCTTGTATGTTGATGATTATATCGATAAGTATATATTATATATCAAGAAAATTTTAGGGAATCTATGACAAAGTGACAAAAGTTTTCGTGTGAGGACATTAGGACATCATCGGACTAAAGTGATCTTTACATTTATATGACTTCACACGCTCACAAAAGAGAGGGGATGCTAGGAACTTTAAATTAAGCATACACACTGCTTCGTTAACATCACTTTAGTCCGATGAAGTCCTAAAGGAAGAAACGCTTCACACGAAAACGTTTGCTACTGTGTCATAAATTTCCTCAAAATATATAAACGGCTGTTTGCATAAAAAAAACAAAAAACGAAACAAAACATGTCAACCAGTAAGTTATTGGTGGATAACTCATTTAGAGTAAACAGATATAAATAAAGTGCACAATGATAAGAAAAAGAAGATTACTAATAAATAAATAGAAATTCTAAAGATTTGAAGTTTCGTAAGATAAATCCATTAATTTATCTTGCCCTGAAGAGTAGATCTACATCTGTTGACGTCCTAGTCAAGTGACAGGTCTTTAATATATATATATATATATATATATATATATATATATATATATATATTACTTTTGTTCTTTTCAATCGATTCATTGGTGTATATACTGTTTACAATTATAACTTTTAATCGACCGACGCGATTGCAACACAAATCAAAAGGTATAACTGAAAAGCTCGAACCATATTAATATAATAATGAATAAATAAGACGCACTGCGAATTTACCAAACCAAGTTACGTTCTGCCATAGTTGTTCATGCATCAATAAGTATTATACACCCCAGGTGCAACGATATTAACGATCAGTAACGCAGTGTCGTTTGCCAAGATGCTAAAGAAATAATTAAATTTTCGCAAATTTTTATCTCTTAAAGCGTCAGATTGATTCAATTACGGCCTTCCGTAGAGATAGTTAATCAGACGTTGACGATCGAAACTCAGATCAATAGACATAACTAAAAATGAATTGTATGATCAGTATTTTTTCAATTTTCCACCTAACTAGGTTCATCCTGATTTTTTAATCGTAAATTTACCGTAAAAATGTGTAGGTGGGTTGTTATTTTCTTCCAGAATTCAAGGAATAAATTCTAATTCAGCTATAAAAATATCGACACCCGTGGGAGTGAGCGCGCGTGCGCACACACACACACACACACACACACACACACACACACACACATGCGCGTATTTATGTTCATGTAGGCTAGTACTAACCTCAGTTTAATCTTTTAAAGACATCCATAGGGGGAGTACAACGTGATCATATCACTAAATACACTTATGTGAAAGTATGGTTAAATGTTTTAATGAAAAATGGAGAAACGGAAAGCTTAGAAAATTTGATTTAATTTCATCATTTTCAGTATCACTTCAATAGAAACATTTCTTGTCAATCGGAAAACTGGTCGTATCCATATATTAATAGGTTTTCACCTGCAGGTCATTTACAAGAAAGATGATGTATTAAAGACTGTAAATTATTGGGGAATATCCTGTCAGTATATCTACCTATCTATTTCATCGTATGCATCCATATATCATTAATTCAATTTCATTTTATCGGTGTTTTCATGTTTCTATATAAATAGAGGATGTGATCCGATTGATATCGATAGACAGACTGATAGATGTGAATATAAGTCGAATAGATACATAGGTAAATAAGCATTGGTCGATATGAGGATAGACAGACAGATGCGAGCATAGGTCGGATATACAGACAGATGTGAACATAGATCGATATCTATGGACAGATATATATAAGCACAGATATATCGATAAATGATCGACATAGATCGACATTATGATAGAGAGATAGACAGACACATATGAAGATAGATTGGATAGCCAGATGGTCAGACAGATGTGAGCATAGATCGGATAAACAGACAGATGGGAGCATAGATCGATACGAGAACATATAGACAGACATATGAACATAGATCGACAGACAAGTATGTTCGTTAAGCAAACACATTAAAAAATATACATATACTTTGAAAACAAAGATACAATTTGGAACATGTAATGGTATACAATGCCGTAGAGAGATTCTTAACAAGTCATTGCTCCCCTGATCTCTCTTTATAGATGTTCGGAACATTGCCATAGAGTTAGAATAAGTAAGCTCATGTCATGATTAATTCACTTTGTGCTGCATTGGATTTCTTACCACTGTGGCTTTGTACCGTCTTAATAAATGCTTACTAAATATTTATGTCTTTATGTATTATGATACTTCAAGTCAGCATCTGGACATGAATTCGGGGTTGCATGCTAGTTCAAAAAACCTACAGATAAGAATGGTGAAGCCCGAACCGTTGCCTTGGATATCTCTAAAGCGTTCGACAGCGTCTGGCATGCTGGTCTTCTATGCAAACTGCGGAGCTATGGTATAGCTGGACAATTGTTTGAACTAATCCAGTCATTCCTATCTAACCGCACATTGAAAGTGGTATTAAACGGACATGCCTCCCAGAACTACCATACGAACGCGGGTGTCCCTCAAGGCTCTATCCTAGGTCCTACGCTCTTTCTGATCTACATTAATGATCTCCCTGATACCATAAGATCCCAAGTAGGTATGTACGCCGATGACACCACAGTTTATTCTCGCCTCGATCAAAAATCTGGTGTGGGCGACAAAGCTAACCTTGCAGCCGAGTTTGGAAAGCACCTCCAATCCGTAATGGACTGGGGTAAGAAATGGCTCGTAAATTTTAATGCTTCTGAAACGAAGCTACTATCAATTAATCATCGTAGACAATCGCACCTACCTCCTATTAGCATGGACCAGGCTTGCCTCCCAGAGAGTAAAACACTACGCCTTCTTGGTCTCACACTTTCAGCGGACCTCAAGTGGAATGACTATATCGAATACATTGTTAAATCCGCTGCTATGAAAGTCGGTTCTCTGTGCAGGGCCCGGAGATTTTTTCCGTCTGAATCTATCCTTCACATTTATAAATCTACAATCCGCCCGTGCATTGAATACTGTTGCCATATCTGGTCGGGTGCCCCTGCTATTCTCCTTGGGCTTCTCGACAAGGTACAGCGGAGGGTCTGTAATGTGATCGATACCGACTTAGCAGACCGCCTGCAGTCCTGCAGTCTCTCTCTCACCGGCGTGACGTGGCTTCCCTGTATCTCTTCTATAAATACTTTCACGGCTTGTGCTCCGATGAACTTAGATCACTGGTGCCCCCTAGGTTCGAATTTGCACGAGATACTAGATTAGCAACTAGATCCCACCCTTTTGCAGTGAAACCGATAAAATGCAACTGCAACTTCTACTCCAACAGTTTCTTTTCTCGCACTTCGCGACTGTGGAATTCTCTTCCACATGACTGCTTCTCCGGCGGCTACAATCTCCAGGAGTTTAAATGTAAGGTCAATAGACACCTTCTAACAAACTAACTCGCTCCCATTCTTTCAAACCACTCTTCCCACCCACCCAACTATCTATCACCCCACTTCTGTCATTTCCTATATCTCACCACTCTTCCTATTTACCTCCCCCTATTTAGCCCCAAGCGCAATAGTGGTAGTGGAATGCCTTGCTTGGGGTGAAATGTTTAAAAAAAAGTGTCGAGCATTCTTAATAAAGCAAATAACTACAAACAGTGGACTGCCAACCCAATAGTTTGTACTATTTCTAATATATATATATATATATATATATATATATATATATATATATATATATACATATATAACACTCGCTCACATTTTAAGAAAGATATTTGATAGCAAACAAGACAAATATTTGGAAAGACTTGAGAGTAATAAAGAATCATTACTGGCAGCAAACCGCTTGATACGAACAGGTAATGAATTGAGTAGATATACAAAGATAGAAAGGGGCGTAAGACAGAGATGTGTCTTTTCGCCGGATCTGTTCAACTTGTACAGCGAGAATATTTTGAGGACCCTAGAAGTTATGCCTGGATTCGTAATTGGAGGTCACAATTTAAACAACCTAAGGTACGTAGATGATACAGTGCTGATAGCAGACACAGAAAGGAAACTACAAGACCTTCTACAGAAGGTAGCAGAAGAAAGTAACAAGGAAAGACGAGAAATAAAATGCATGAAAACCGAATGCATGGTCATCAGTAAAAAGGGCAGCCCAAAATGCCAAATACAGGTCGGAGATACCAGAATCAAGCAGATACAAAAATTTAAATACCTGTGAAGCGTTATAACAGAAGACGGAAAGTGCGACACAGAGATCCGAAGGCGAATTGGCATGGCGAAGGAAGCATTCCAGAAGTTGAGTAAAGTATAAGAAACAGGACAATTTCGCTAGAAACTAAGAAGAGGGGATTGCTACGTGATATCCATCCTTTAATATGGCAGTGAATGCTGGACAATACCATCAAAGATGAAGGAAAAACTTGAAGCAACTGAAATGTGGTTCTACAGAAGGATGCTGCGAATATCATGGATCGAGCATGTGAGCAACGACGAAGTCTTGGAAATGATGGAAACAAAAAGAAAATTAATACTGAGCATCAGGAAGAGACAGCTGAAGTTCCTGGGACACGCAATGAGGAAGGAGGGCTTGGAGAATCTGATACTAACAGGCCAGATAGAGGGGAAAAGAGACAGGGGAAAGCAATGGATAACATTTTTGAAGGACCTAATCAAGTGGATGACCGAACGAGGATTACATGGTGTAACAGGAGAAGGCGTGCTCAGAAACGTGGAAGGCCATGATCGCCTACGTCCTGAAGGGACAAGGCACATAGAAGAAGAAGAAGTTATAAAAATATTACACTAAAATAAATATAACATAAAAAAAAGTAATTTATTTTTACGTTAAAAACTAAAAAATTATCGTAACATTGTAATAATACTTATTTTTCTATTACTTTTATTATATATATATATATATATATTTAGGCAGCAAATTTTCTTTTAGGCATGTCAGATTAAATAAACTACAAACATTGTGTGTGCTTATTTTTAATAAAATCCGTTCACATTCACGGATGATCTTTCACGTATTATAATTGAAAAAAGGCCGAAGCGTACAACGGCCGAAACGTCGTACAAATAGCAACAAAGATAAGGATAATAGTACGATAATGCAAATACAGTACACACACACACACACACACACACACACACACACACACATATATATATATATAAATATATATATATATATATATAAATTAGGTTTTTGAATTTGTCCAGCGTCTGTAATATTTAAAAAAATTTTTTTTCTTTAGTTTCTTTCTTTTTCCCTCCCTTCCTTCTTTTATCTCTCTTACCACCTTTTTTCCGTGTTGCTTAAACTGACGTCGATTTAACACGGTTGTCTGTTAATTTTTAGTTACATTCTCCCTTTTTTTTGCGAACCCAGACGATGTCAATTTTTTTTTCTTTTTTTTCCTTTTCTTATTTATTTGATTTTATTCTATCTTTTTCTTTTTCTTTTTCGTTTTCTTTTTCTTTTTCTTTCCCATTATTTTTATTTTTCTTTTCTTTTATTTTATTTTATCATTTAAATTTTTTTATTTCTTTGCAATCTATTTAAAAAGGAAAAGTAGACTAATTTTTCTCCAGTTTCTGAAAGGTTTTTTTCTGTTGCTGAGGTGATGTGTCGTCCCCCGTGGGGATCTTCATATCGAAATGGCCATTCAACATCTTTGAATTAATCCTTTTTTAATATATATATATATATATATATATATATATATATACGCAGTAATCATAAAAATTAAGAAATTATTTTGAGCAATTTAAAATATTTTATTGAATTTTAGGTACTTTGGTTAACTTCCGAAAACTCTTGTTAAAATGTTAGAAAATTACGAATACATTTTAAATTTACTATAGTTAACGCTCTCATCGTCTGATAAAGTCGCGTTTGGACATCCGCTTTTACAAAATATCGACCCGTTCATATTCACATAAAATGAATTTTAAATCATATGAAAAATACGTTAAATTATAGAAAATCCAACAATAATCAGATTTTTGTAAGAATTTCCAAGTCAGTGTGTTTTTACCGCAAAGAGACGGTAAAATTTACCATATTAATTTACAGTTCAATGTTAAAAGCGTAGAAATAAGCTTCTTAATCAAAATTTTGAAGTTAAACAAAAATGGAAAGAAAAGAAAAGAAAAGAAAAAGGAATAAATTTTTTAAATATTCATTCCTATGATCTTTTCTCTCAATAGAAAAAATGTTTTGATGATAAAATGTTTTATTACGTTTGGGGCATTTATATAATGTACACTCATATTCATGTTTAGAGGCGTATCATATATATATATATGTGTGTGTCTGTGTCGTTTACTAATATCAGATTCAGCAGATATGATAAATGAACAATAGTAATGCCGAATTACTCTGAAAAAGTATATGTAATTAAAAGACTAGGATATGTTGACTTAGGCCAGGTGCTAACATTAAAGCAGGACTGTGAAAATGAAATAAAATGACATAGAACGAGAAGCTGGAAAACTGGTAATAAAAATAAAGGCAGGACGAAAAGCACATTGCCAATCTGCTTAAAACGTTTATTGTATAAGGAAAGTAAAATGCTTCCTATAATGTACACGTGTAAAGCACGGAAAGAAATAAAATCAAATGAGAAGAAACTTAGAACCATTTAAAGATCAACGGTAATAGCAATGTTAGCGAGATTGCGATGATTTAGAAAGACAATCTCATGATCTAGAGAACATATCAACATAAATATAGCCAAGAAATTCTTCTTTTATGTGCCGTGTCCCTTCAAGACGTAAGCGATAATGACCACATCTTCCTGTCTCTAATAACACCTAATAAGGTTTGTCTTTTTGTTATTTCGCCAAAACCCTCTGTTTACCATCCAGTTAGTCAGTCTCATCAAGTATGTTGCGGGCTGCTTTCCTCAGTACCTCAATATGTTCTGTCAGTATAAAATTTTGCAAGCCCTCCTTTCTACTTCCGGATTTTGCAATTGCCTCGTCTGATGTAAAATCCAAATTTTCTTTTTGCTTTACTTTCATCTAAAACCTCGTTGTTGCTTATATGCTTGGTGCATGCTATCCGCACTATCTTTCCGCAAAATCACATTTCTGTTGCTTCAAGTCCCTTCTTCATCTTTAAGAAGAGTATTCAGCATTAGCTGTCGTACAGAAGAACAGATATCAAGCAACAATTCAGTACTCATTTGTTTGTTTCTATCCAAATTTTTCTGTCTCTTACATGGCCCAAGATATCAAAGAATTTTATCTTTAATCCGACATTAGTTTATATTACTTATATATTATATTAGATACATATCATATATTAGTTTAAACATATATTAGTTTAAACATATATTAGTTTATATTACTTAATTAGTTTATATTACTTGAAACTTTACATTTGGCGGAGACACACTGTTTTTCTTTTAATTTTTTAAAAAGCAAAAGTTTATGTTTGTGGGTTCGACAGAGACATGACTGACTGGGCAGAGAATTTTTCCACATTATTTTTTTTTTTTTAATCATGTCACCCCAAGCAAGGCATTCTACTGCCACTATAGCGCAGGGGGTTACACAGGGTGATAGACGAGTTAGGATGTACATAGGGGGAGAGTTGGGGAGAATGGGAGGGTTAGTGTGTTAGGAGGTGTCTATTGACCTTACATTTAAACTCCTGGAGGTTATAGCCGTTGGGGAAGCAAGCATGCGGAAGGGAATTCCACAGGCGGGAAGTGCGAGAAAAGAAGCTGTTGAAGTAGAAATTGCGGTTACATTTCATCGGTTTCACTGTAAAAAGGGTAGGACCTAGTAGCCAATCGAGTATCTCGTGCGAACTCACACCTAGAGGGCACCAGTGATTTAAGTTCATCAGAGCAGAAGCCATGAAAGTATTTGTAGAAGAGGCACAGGGAAGCCACGTCACGCCGGTGAGAGAGTGACTGCAGGCGGTCAGGTTGCTATTATTTTCTGAGATAAACTGGTTGTCAACCAAGGCTATAGAATCCAATAGGTCCTGCTATTTAATCTATATCTGGTGGGAAGAGAGGTAGATTAATACCATAACCGAGTGTAATTGTGTGTAAGTGAACGAACGCATTCGAACTCGGCTCTTCGATTTCTCGTTTCGATCCGATATCTACTGCACCACAACGCACATCCACGCGTTTAATCTATGGCAACCGAACGAAAATCAAACAGATTATGTACAGATGAGATATAGGCTTCTGGCAGATAATAGAGTTACGGTAAGGATTGAAGGATTTGGAAAAGATTGCTAACCAAGGCTATAGAACCCAATATATACTGCTTTTTAACCCATAGCTAGAAGAAAGGATATTTGCGCGTATAGTGGATGCAACGGATTTAACTGGAATTCGAAATCGGCTCTCCAATTTCTCGTTCCGAGCCGAACTGCACTCAACGCACAAGTTGTACAGAAAGGTGTAAGATTTGCTGAAGCTCTTCTCGAATACCTAGTGTATCGGGTTATATATATAGCTAGAACAAAACTAGAATACCCGCAGCGTCAATGATTTTTATTTCGGTTGCAAAAATATCATTGTTGAACTGTATGTTTATTTTTCATATTGTAATCATTTCACATTGTCATATTACTTTTTTCTTTAAAACAAACAAACAAACAAACAAACAAAAAAGACTTTTCCATTTTTGTCAAAGTCTCTTTGCAAAATATGTATACTTATAACAAATCTTTGATTACGTCAAACCTTATTATAGTGAGAACTTGTATTCCAGAAATTTTAGTATTTTTTTTTTTTATAAGCGTTTCACCCCGAGCAAGGCATGTCACTGCCACTACTGTGCAGGGGGCTACGTAGAGTGGAGAAAGGCTGATTAAATATAGGAAATAACAGAGGGTGGGTGATAGGCGGGTGAGGATACCGAGAATGAGGGTTGGGTAGATGAGAGTGTTGTGAGAATAGTTGGGAGTTAGTGTGATACACACTGTTTAATAAATGAAAATGAAGTGTCTATTCTAAAAACGAAGTATCCAATATGATAACGTTTTGGAAATGTTGGATTAAAGATAAAACCTCTCATTCTTTAGGAATTAATTACAGCTTATATCTATTTAAAAAATGATTGACTTTAGAGAATTTATTTTTCCATAAAATTTATTTTGCTTCTCTTTTTATGTTGCGCCTCTACAAATTACTGCCCTTTGCAGCTCTTAACTTGATTCTTCTACTATAACGTCTATTATTTATTCTCCTATTCCACTTACACACGGTCATTAGGAATGTTACTTCTGTTTCATTCTGTCTTTTGTGCCTTTAACATGTCTTGTGATTGTTACATTTTGACCTGGTCTTCCTCATTAAGAAACTTTAACTATTTCCGATTAAAATTATATGTTCTTTTTGTTTCTATTTTCTTTTAAATTTCTTTTTTGCTTAACTGCTCTGTCAAATTATTTCCAGTATTCCTCTTTAGAATCACATTTAGGTTGCCCCTTCCTGTAATAAAATTGTCCAGTATTCGCTGCCATATTGTAAAACTGATATTATATAGCAATTCAGTCCTCGTTTCTTTGTTTCTAACGAAATTTCCCAGTTCCTTAATGCTTTTAATTTTCTGAAGGTAACTTTTGCTATTTCAATGCGCCTTCGGATTTTGGTGCCACATTTTCCGTCTTCTGTTAAGATATTTGAACTTCTGTACTAGTTTGATTTTGACAATTTGTAGTTCGCATGTTGGGCATTTTCTCTGGCTGAGAACTACTTCTATTAACGCACTTGATTCGATTTATGTTTTCTTTTTAGATCTAATTGTTGTATTTTAGCCTTATGTTCATAAAATGAAGTAATTAAGCCAATTGGATTTATCTTTAAAGAATAGAAAGGTTATCTCATTTTATACGTAACATAATCGTTGAATGACAATCAGGATAATGTTGTAAAAAATACATTATATATTCTGTTGACAATGGATAGAATTGCAAACCAGAATCAAGAAATTAGATTTATTTTTAAAATTATTTCACCCCAAGCAAGACGATAGTGTCACTAGAACGCAGGGAATGACAGAAAATGAGAAGTGAGGAAATAACAATAAAGGAACATGAATCAGGAGGATAGAAAATGGCAACTGACGTTATATGTAATTTTTTTCGAATGTTGTAGGTTACAGGGAAGAAAAAATTTCGACAAGTGAGAAATTCGAAAAAGGAAACTATCAGAATAGAACTTACGGTTGTATCTGGCTAGTTCAACAGTAAAACGGTGAGACCTAGTTGCCAATCTAGAAGCACGCTTAAATACCTGCAGCTAAGTTAACAAGGAGGAAAATCATCAGAACAATTGCCATGAAAATATGTGTAGAAAAGAGGAAAGCCACGTGATATCGATCCAGGTGAAGAGCAAATACATTTTTTTGAATGTTATCAAGAATCGAGAAATATATAATAAGAACACCTGACCAGATATGGCATCAATATTCAATGCACGGACGAATAGCAGATTTATAAACGGACAAGATGGATACTGACGAGAAAAATTATCTGCCACGACACAATGAACAAACTTTCGTAGCATCTGATTCAATATATCACATCAATTTACCTAGAAAATACAAGACCACCAATATAATAAAATAGACATAATCAAAATAAATTCCCCATACAGAAAGCAGAATCAGACTATAGTCAAGAAATTTTATTTCCTGTTACGAAAAATCGTGTCTCGAAATTTTAGAAAATTTGTATACCTGCTATGTCGACTTCACAGCAATATATGGCCACATCAATAATTTTCACAAGAAACAATCTTCTTAACTCCACTGAATGTGTAGAGCTGATAAAAGAAACAAGGTCACACAGTCGAATATGTCTGATAAAGACGTCAATATTAAAACATTTCAAATTTAATCAAGAGTACGGTATTGAGCAAAAGAGTGTTCCAGTCTTTTAATCCCATCGGAGATATACAAGCACGCGTGTGAAGAGATGGGTACCGATCCTTTAAGCATTCCATGCCACATCCCAACCAAATTTACTTGTAGAAAACAAAGTTCTGCACTATCTCTCTCTTTTTCTTCCTTGACCAGTGTGCAGATGATGATAAGGACTATGCTGATTACAGGTATCCTTAGTTGGGATAAGAATGCCTTGAACAGAAAACCAATTTCCTATTGCAAGTGTTCAAATAATAGGACTCACGATAAAGTTTTCTTAAACAGAAATAAAACCATATGATAGCACAGACACTGAATCCATCATAAACATTCAGGATATTGAATTAGTATAGGCACCTTTAGTTATTTTCGATATCCAACTTATAAACTGATTTTTTTTAAATGAAAAAGTTTTCTTGAAAATTTTTATTTTAGTTTTAATTGAAAGCTAAATGATTAAATTTACTATTTCCAGTAATCAAACAGAAATTCTATTGAAATTTTTTTCAATTTTGAATTTTGCCGCCATTTTGGAGCGATCGACACTTTTGTAAACAAAAGTAAATTCTCGGTTTTAAAAATCTTGCAAAAATAAAATATACATCTGTGACATTATTTTTAGAAAATTAGCAGATTTTATGGTAAATTAATCTGATTTACACAAGTATTATTTATTTAAAACGTGAAATTTAGAACAAAACTATTTCTTAATCACAGATTTGAACTTTTTTACCTACCCGCTGTATATCAACACGTGTTGACAGGTTCATGATTACAGATAAAAAGTGTATGGCATTCACAAGAGACAAAATTGTACAAATTTTTTTTCGAGTAAGGGAGGAAACTCTGACCTTTTAATTTGCACAGAGATATTAATATATAAAAAACAACAACTTCAAATACACAAAAAAAATCTTAAAATATGAAGGCCAAACGATGTGTATTAAACTTTTCAATTTTCCATAGGTGATATAATCTTCAATTATTAACTTAAAAATCTAATCGCAACAAATCTTTAAAGTCTTTTAAAAATATTTTTGAAATTTTGTAAATTATTGTAATTTAAAAAATGAAAACAATTCTTTAAAAATTTCATTAGTAATCGAAATTTGTTTTCTTCAGACTATAATGTCCTTAATTTTTATTATTTGTTCAAGCAATTAAAAGCTTATTAGATTAAATAAAATCAGAGTTTTATTGCATTTTTTTTTACTCTTCGGAGCAGATTTTCAGATGCAAAGGCCAAATTTAAAAAAAACAGATGATTCGTATTCCCCAATGAGTCCTGCGTTTAACTAATAAAATCATAGACCGCAACAAAATAAAATTTATTAAAATTTCATGGATTTACGTGAAGTCGGGTAACAGAGGTAAATAAAACATTTTACCAAGATTTTTAAAAATTAATAATTTAAAAAATAATATAATTTATTTGTGAATGAGTACTGAAAATTTCATTAAAATCCGACAATTATTTGATTTTTGCGAGAATTTCCAAATTAATGAGTTTGTCACTGGAAAAAAGGTTAGTGATGTCAGCATTATGTTTTTCATTGTAAACGTTAGTAACGTTTTGGTTACCCGCTAACTCAAATCTAAACAAGGTAATCTCACAAAATTTCGAACATGTTAGAAAAGATTAAAAAATTAAAAAAATAATTGAAAATGACTTTGATTTTTCCTCTTAATAATAATACAAACATTATGATGAACAAAGTTCGTTTTTATTATGTTTGGGGTCTTTATTATTCATACTATGCTGTTTTTTAGCGATTTAGTGGAGGTACTTAAATTAGTATATACTAAACTCTTCAAATATATCGATGTATGGATCATTTATAACATCATTTACAGTTAGAATATAAGGAAATTTAACATAAAACAGGCGGCACTAGTGCAACTACCCAACACAAAAAGTTGTTACAAACCGTGACATTAACATAAAAACTCTAATCATATGCTAAAATAGACTTGTCAGATCAAGACTCTCATATTGATGTCATGCTGGCACGAACTTCATTCAGAAATAACTAAACTG